>OZ025241.1:60732697-60942697 GCA_964019155.1 Osedax fenrisi | reverse complement strand
ATTCTCTATATTTAATCGGTGGAAAAAATTATACACTATTTAGATACGATAAATTAATTCATAGAGGAGGTGTTGCGATATTTTGTAAATCTAGTTTATGTCCTGTAAGAAATTTTATTTCACACATAGATGTTCAATATATACATTTAAAAATTAATTCAAAAATTCCATTTAATATTATATGTGTCTATAGACCTCCAAATTGTAATGATGTTTCTCATGAACAGATATGTAAATTATTTGATATAACCCAACAAAATTATAATTCATCTATAATTATAGGAGATTTTAATTTACCAAATTTTAATTGGAAAGAATATACATTTCCTAGTTACCCAAAAAGTTATGCATTACTTTACGATTCGATTATTAAAAATTCATTTTCACAATTAATAAATAAGCCAACTCGTAATAATAATATAATTGATTTACTTTTTACTAATGAAAAACAATTACTATCTAATATAAATATTGGAGACTATTTCGGATTATACAAAAATATAAGTGACCACTATTCTGTTTCATTTAATGTAAATATTGAAAAATACCCATGTAAACAGATTTTAAAATCAAACAATTTTGATTTCAATAATGCTAATATAAAATTGATTAAATATCATCTTTCTAGATTTAATTGGGAATATCTAAATTCAAATGATTATAATATCGATCAAAAAGTAGAATATTTTAATAAGGTTCTAAATAAATTATTTATATCACATATTCCTAATATAAATAATACAATAAAACAGGTACTTCCGAAGAATATATTGAAATTGAAGAAGCAAGTAAAAAAATTATTTCGAAAATCTAAAACTAATTTACAATATAAATATAATTGGATAGAAGCAAAAAAAAAATTATCCAAGGAATTAGAATCTTTAAATTTTAAGAGAGAGATTAATGCAATTAATTCAAAAAATAAATTAAAGTTTTATAAATTTATGAAAAAAAGACAAAATTTAAAATCTGGAGTATCTCCTCTAATTGATATATCAAATAATAATATTTTATTTTCAGATCTCGACAAAGCAAATACGTTAAATTCATATTTTAGTTCAATTCAACAAAATGATAATGGAAATTTACCCGAATTTTATAACTTAACTAAACAAAAATTTGATAATATTGATTTAAATCTTGAAATAATTAAAATATTTTTAAATAGATTAAAAATTACACATACTTTCGGAACTGATGGGATACCATCTTCTATGTTAAAATTATTATCTAATGAATTATGTAGGCCTTTATATATTATTTTTAATTCATCTTTATTATCGGGTAATATACCGAAAATTTGGAAAAAATCTATAATCACACCAATTTTTAAAAAGGGTGAACCATCAAATTCAAATAACTATAGGCCTATTTCAATAACATGTGTAATGTGTAGAGTATTAGAACGTATTATTTCTAAACAATTAATTTTGTATTTAAAATCTAATAATTTATTAACAAAATATCAATATGGTTTTATAAGTGGAAAATCCACAGAATTACAATTAACAAAATGTTTAAAATGTTGGTATAATGAATTGAATAATAAAAAATGTGTAGATATAATATATATTGATTTTGCAAAAGCTTTTGATGTTGTTTCTCATGAAAAACTACTATTTAAATTAAAATCATACGGTATATCTAATAAAATAATAAAATGGTTTTATAATTTTTTATCGAATAGATCTCAAATTACACGGGTTGAAAATTCTTTTTCAAATAGTTCTATTGTAAAATCTGGAGTACCACAAGGATCGGTTTTAGGTCCAATTTTATTTTTATTATATATTAATGATCTTCCTAGTATATTCTCTTCAAAAATTCATATTGATTTATTTGCCGATGATACAAAAATATATTTTTCATACGCATCTGAGAGTGAAAGATTTCTTTTACAAAATAATTTAAATTTATTTTCACAATGGGTAAATAAATGGCAATTAAATATTTCATTATCAAAATGTGCAGTTATGACTTTAGGGAAGGTTACTCCATCAAAATATTTTATAAATAATATTCAATTAGAAAACGTTACTTTTTATAAAGATTTAGGAATAATATTTGAAAATAACCTTTTATTTAATAAACATATTGATTATATTTGTAAAAAAGCTTATTTTTCTTTGAATTCAATTTTTAGATGCATTACTACAAAATCCCCTAGAGCATTATTAAATGCATATACAATTTATTGCAGACCAATTTTAGAATATGCATCCATAATTTGGTCACCTTTTTCAAAGGTTAGTAAATTTCGTAGTCTCATAGACCAAATTGAAAGAGTGCAAATATTATTTACTAGACGATTAATTACAAGATGCGTAGGATATACAAATTCATCAAATATTAATTATAAAACATATATAGAGAGATTGGTATATTTTAAATTAGAATCACTTGAACTTAGAAGGTTAAAAATAGATCTAACTACAATTTTTAAAATTTCAAATAATTATACAGATATAAATATATCTGATATTCTTAACATTTCGAATAATTGTAGAACTAGAGGTAATTGTAAAAAATTAAATGTAATACATAATTATGATAATACAATTAAAAATATAATTAATAATAGATCAGTTAATATATGGAATTCATTAAATAATGATATAATAAAATATGTATCTGTTTCATCTTTTAAAAATAAAATAAACAAAATCTGTTTCGACAAAATACTTTTTTTTAACAGAAATTTATAATTTTATATTGATTTATGTTTCATTTTGTATCTAGATTATTGCATTATCTCTTCTGGTTTTTTTAATGTGTTTTTGTTATAGAAAATTTAGGTTTTTATATATATATTTCAAATATATTATAATATAAAATTAATAATTCATTATTATTACAGATAAAGTGGGAAGTATTATTTTATTTTTGTTTGTTCTATATTATATTTTGTTATAAATTTATTTTTGTTATAGAAAATTCGGATTTTTTATATCTATATTTCAAATATACTATAATATAAAATTAATAATTCATTATTATTACAGATAAAGTGTGAAGTATTATTTTACTTTTGTTTGTTCGGTATTATATGTTTGTTTTATATATATTTTGTAAATATGTTTCAAATGTATTATATTACTAAAATACAATATTAATAATTTTCTATTATTTCAGATTATAGTGATAAGTATTATATTATTTTGTTACGTAATATTATTGGTATGTTTTGTTATTAACTGTTTTTGTATAGGTATATTGGTTTATTTTATTTATAACTTGTTCTGTTTTTATATATATATATATGTTTCAAATTTATTATACAATTAAAATATAAATATAAATTAATAAAGTACCTACTATTATTACAGATTTTGGTAAGTATTACATTATTTGTTTGTTTCATTCTAGTATTGGTTTATTTGATTTTTAATATGTTCTGTTTATAATATATTTAAAATTTAACATTTAAAATTTAATATTTAAATATTAAATTATATAACTAATAATTTATTACTAAAACAGGGTACAAGATGAAGAATTCTATAAAGTTAAAGTAGAAATTGAATATTTCGATGCCACTTACAAAATAATGTATTTTATTTCTATTTTCGATTATTTTTACGCTATCTTTTATTTCTATTTTGATCATTTTTCGTTTATTTTTACTATATGATTTATTTCTACTTTCGATTGTTTTTCGTTTATTTTTACGGTAACTGTAAAACGTTTTAATTTCCTTAATTTTTTAATTTCGTATTATTCTTTATTTATTTCTATAACGTATGTTATCGTTAGCAAATATTTATACTTTATACTTTCGATTATATTTTCGGCTATGTATTTGCTTAAATAAATTATCAATCAATCAATCAATATTAATTGTAAATAATTTTATTTTAAAATTAAATAAGATATTTTTTTAATTTCAATATTATAATATCTTATAATATATTATAATATCGTCCATTAAATATTAATTTAAAATATTTATTTCAAAAGTAATTTGTATAGACTTAATAGACCAATTCAAATACATTATTATAAACAAAATGACATTGTTTAGTATATAAACAAGTTATACATATAAGATATTGTTTAATCACCCTCTTCTATAATAATAATTGTGCATTCATTTGATACCATTAATTTATTTTTTTTTTAATTTAAATAAAACTTTTATTTTTTTTAATTTAAAAAAAAAAATGTTTTAAAAGAAATATTTAAAATTCCAAAGATAATAAACTCGATCGAGCCATGTGACCGGCTCGACTCATTCGAGCCGTTCACTAACCCAGTACGGCTTGAAAAATTCGGCTCGTTTTAGATCACTAACTACTACTACTACTACTATAGTATACTACTACTACTACTACTACTACTACTACTACTATTACTACTACTATTAATACTGCTATTGCTAATATTATTACTAATAATATTATTATTTAGGTATACATATAAATAACTAAATTGAAATAATAAAAATAGAAGTTATTAATTATAAATATATTAATATATAGACTATATACTTAAAAACAATTTTTCTGGCTAACATAAGAAGATATACTTTATGTAGTCTACGATATATAGTATAGTACAACAAATACTATAGTTCAACACATTTTTATGAAATAAATATTAGAATAATTGTAGGTTACCTATACTTGGTTAACTATTTATTTGTGATTTGAAATTTTATAATTTTAAAAGGACGACATATATAATATTGTAAACATAGTTTTATAAATATATTCTACTCTACTAATTACATAATATCATTTATGAGTAATAACAACACATAATAAAATATATTTTTTCGAAGTCCTTTAGGATGAAAAATCATATTCATATTATAAACTAGAAAACTAACAGAAAATAAACCAAAATTATTCTAATAAATAATATTATTATATTAATATTAATATTTATACAATAAACATAAATCCCTTAACATATGTTTATTACCTGCTGGCCAAGTATATCCCTCCATGGGGAACAAGCCCATTATGGTTAGTGATGTTTTGTTGACATCGTCAGGGGAAGCTGGGCTATCGATTGTAGTATATTGAGTCAGTGTTGTCGTCATGCAAACCGTAGTCAATAACAACAATATCATCCCGAATATATCTGCGAACATTGATAAAGATGGATAATTCGAAATTAGTTTCATCATCACATTATAATTAATTATATTTAATTATACATTATATATATATATCATAATATTATAATAATTATGTATACTTAAGTATATATATATATATATATATATATATACTATATAGAATTATAATATTTCTATATAGAATTATAATTATAATTATAATTCTTTATAATCTATTATAATAATTATTATATGAAAGGATTATCGCGCATTAAACATAATATATATATATATATATATTGATTATATATATATATATATATATATATATATATATATATTATCAAATACGATTGAAATATTTATAATTACGTAATCAATTAAATATCACTTTATATATGGTGGTATTATATAATGATAATTCAAATATATATAATAATAATAATAATCAGATTGGTTCGTCGTAATAAACGAGAATGAACCCATGTAGATATAGAAGTTCACTGAACTTATCGATATATCTTCCAGCAAAAGGAATGGAAAAAAAACAAACAGTAATAAAATTGACAAAGATAAAATAAAATTGGAAATTTAAAAGCAAAATATAAATATAAAGTAAAATTTTAAATATTGAAATAGTTATAATACAAATAAATATATAAATATTATATATTAATAATAATAAAATTATAATAATATATAAAAATAACAATAAAACAATATGTGTACAAATAAAGAGGGAAAAATAACACATAGTTTGTAAATCGACCACAACGAACGAGTAGTATAAGACTTTCAGTAATGATGTGCCAAGTTCTTAATACCTTGAGATGATCCTCTCACAATCATACCGGTAAACTTACTACTCGGCATATAATACACCACCGCACACACACACACATATATATATATATATATATATATATATAAAATAAGTATATTTACTATTATATATAGGACTACTATTATATCTACTATTATTGATCATTATTAAGTAGAGATATTTATTTATAAGTTTATATTTGTTTAAATTATATTTGAATTTTAATATTATATAATTATAATAATATTGATTTTGCAAACCTATCTATTAATCCCACAACAAGTATTTCCGGAAATAATGTCCGGAAATGTTTGCTAGAAAGTAATTTACTAACAGTTGTAGTGGGATACCCCCTCTAATGTATTATATTTCCGGCAATCCGGAAAGTAAGATGATATCCCACTACATTTGTAGTTAACTTGCTAGAAAATCACTTTCTAGCAAAAATTTCCGCACATTATTTCCGGAAATACTGGAAGTGGGATACCCCCTTTACAGTTTACCTAGTTATCGATATACATAGGAAATATGTAAATATCATTAATATCTTTTTCAATATATATTTAATGATTATTCAATGTTTAATGTTTTATATGTGTGTAACCTTAATGTGTTAAATATGTATATAGTATACATATAATGTGTATGTGAAATAAGGTAAACTCATTATTTATTTAATTGTATATCCTAAATTAATTATACGTATACGTATATATATACGTATATATACATATAATTTAATAATTTTATTTACTTATTTAATCCGATATATTGTTATAGATGACTATAGATAGGTATCATTTTTGTAATGTATATATTTTTTGCTCAATATAAATAAATTCATAATTATATAATTGTAAAATTTATCTAGAAATTCTAGAAAATGATAACATAAAATAGTATATTTTAATTCAAATTACTATAGATTTTTAATTATTAAATATATTCTAGTTATATGATTATATGATGGTCCATATATTACACACGTATACATATGTATATACATATTAAATAATTATATTTATATTAACTGTATGTTATTGATATTATATTAATATAAAATTAAATACTTATGTTTAATTCATATATATATATATATATATATATATATATATATATATATATATATATATATTTTATATATATATATATATATATATATATATATATATATATATATTTTATATATATATATATATGAATTAAATGATAATAATATATATAGTCATTATACGAAATATTTAATATATATATATATATATATATATATATATATATATATATATATATATATATATATATATATATATATGTGTGTATGTGTGTATATGTGTGTGTGAGTTTGTAATACGTGAACATAACTATGGCTATAGGACATAGAACCCCATTAGATACATAGATATGTATTAAAATTATGTTAACACGTGTTATGTACAACATACATAATTACGTTATTCCTTACTTTTTAATTTCGTATTATTCTATATTTATTTCAATAACGCATTTTATTGTTAGAAAGTAATTATACTTTCAACTATATATTTCGACTATATAATTTCTTACATAAAATATCAATGAATCTATCAAAGATTATAATCTAAAATTTTAGAACAATTATATAAATGACTTAATTTCAATTAGATCATCGCATGTGATCCTTTACAAGTGAACATAAATATAAGATCTACGACATGTGGTTCTCAGAGCGACGACCTGTAAACAACTTGAATATATATCCTTGTCGAATGTTTTATAGATACGTATAGTTATAACTTATATCTTATAACTTATAAGTAATAATACAATATTCATAGCACACAATACACGTTCTATATGTATTATATTATTATTTTTAATTGTATATATTATATATTATATTTTTTTTAAATCTCGAAGATAAATATACATGTATATATAAGAATAATTGTATTAATTTTTAACTTATTTGAATATTATTAATTCTTTGAATATGTATTATATATATATATCGGCATTTGTATCAATAGGATTAAAATATAATTTATATAATCAACACATTTATATTATTATAATTATCATAAAATATATATATTTAATTACTCATACTATAAAATAAACTTTATGAAATAAATTGCTATATTTATAAATATATGTACTAACATAGTTAAATATATCACCATTAATTAATGTAATAAAAGTTGAACAAATATGATAATAATTTTAAAATATTTTAAAATTATCGATATTATATGCACACCTTTTGAAAGGCAATGATATAATACCGTACGCTGCTCTCTAATTATATAGTCATCGAATTGCGTATGTCTATTGGTTAATATTTAGAGGGTTAATCGTATACCTAAATCTAAGTCAGTGGACGATGCATATTATTAATCAATAATTCATCTCCGTCACGTGGTGATGATATCGTGAGCGATAATTACTTATTTATATATTTATTATATATTTTAAGTATATGTAACAATTTAGAGTATACTATAATATTTAATTTATTATGAATATTATATTTTAATAAGCAAATATAACAATATATGTTAACATTAATTTAATTAAATATATATATTATATATATATATAATATATTATATATATATATATATATATATATATATATATATATATATATATATATATATATATATACGTTTATACATATATATAAGCGGCCAATAGTTATTGTTACTTAGTTACAATAGATAAGTATGTAATTAAAAATAAAAACTTTATCTATAATACCAAACTCTAACACACGACTTTACAATGTATACCTATAATCACGCGTTGATGTTCAGTATTGGTATGATGAATAGTAGTCACGCTTTAACTAATCGATAATGATGTTTGATACCTAGTAATTGGTAGTGCTGTAAAATTTCAAATAGTTGACTGGTCTCGAAACTTTCAAATCTTTTAGATTAAAAATAATCTTGATCTCGAAACTTTAAAATCTTTAAAATCATGGTCTCGAAATTTTCAAATCATATTTCATATCGGACACAGTCTCGAGATTATAATTTTTTATTTTCAATATCATATATTATTATAGGAACGAAAGACGTTATACTAATAACTTTTATTAAATATGCTTGAATTACTATATACTATATAGTATGTATATATATATATATATATATTATTAATATATAAGTTTAGTTAGTAAATTGCAAATAGTTACATATATGTATATATATATATAAAATGATCGTTATATAATAAAAATAATCTTTATTAAAGATATCAAATAAATGATATTATATATATTGATATAAAAGTATAAAATAATACCATGTAAATGAGAATGTAATTCAATTATATAAATATTATAAAAAGTATAAAATAAAAAATACATGTTATATAAATGTGAATTAAATCAAAAATATGTATATACATTTAAGTATTATGATGAATAAATATTAATTTATCAACCATATCATCTGAAAGAGAATTTCTACTATCTGTTAATATATTATTAGCAGTTGAAAATACTCTTTCAGATGATACGGATGTTTCTTGCGATATTAAATATTTTTTTGCAAGTATATTTAATGTTGGGTACATTACATTATTGCTCTTCCACCATTCCAATGGACATTGAACATTTAATTTCGTTTGCAGATTTATAGTTAATGATTTCCATCTTGATATTCTAAAATAATAATTTAATATATATATTTAATAAATATTATATAGTTTTATTGTCCGAAAATATTGTACTTACTTGTTGCTATGGTAATTGACAATTACTAATTGTTAAGATGCATATGTTATGATATAACTTAATAATATATATGCTATATATATATATATATATATATCAGCGTATATATTATGTAGGTTAACTTATTATAGTTATTATAGGATTTGTATAATACATTAATAGTATTTAATACATTGATTGACACATAGTATGTGTCAATCACAGAGGATTTATTTATTATATTCTCTATTTTAATATCGATTTAAATAACATAATTACAGAAAACATAGTAAAAAAATAAATATATTACTCTATATAATTAATTACTCTATATAATTAATTACTCTATATAATTAATTACTCTATATATAGCTCTATATAATAGTGATTTAAGGATACTAACTTGTTCGTCTGAATCGTCAGATATATCCATTGTGTATAATTGTATAATTGTTTTAAATTATTAATTTATAAAATTTGAATTTAAAACTGAAAATGTCATGCATAAAAATACACTGATTATTAATAATACTAAATTATCCTGTTGATTAAAAGGTGAATCCAAGGATTACAATATTATTATAAATAAAGATTTAAATCTAAATAAATAATACTTCTTATATTTTACATTGTAATTCATACGTACATAAAATTGTAATTTTTGAGAACCGACAATTTATTTAAATAACCGAACCGAACCGAAATCATTAAAAAGTATTTGATATCTTCAAATACTATCAAATAACCGAACTTTTAAGAACCGAACCAAAAAAATAAGTATTTGATATTTGAGATCGATGATTTGAAATTGTACTGCACTAGTAATTAGTAATGGTAATATAACACATAAGACTATAGTCGTATATATATATATATATATATATATATATATATATATAAATACATGTATACATATCTGTATGTATATAAGTAATTCTTTAAATATATAATGGTATCACTATCTAATTAACAACTCTATATTCTGATAACATTCCAAGTAGGGGTTCGCTCTACGTCTTCGTTCATAGGACTTGCATATTTCCGACTGGGTGGTTAATTATATTTCTAAGCGAAATGAAAGCCTCGTATATTTGATATTATGTAATAATTGCAGTTAATGTGTACTTTATAAGTCGACGTTGTGGAAATAAAACAATATGTTTTGGGGATTTTTGAAAAAATATATTATTTATTAAAAATTATAATACGATTAAGTCCTTTTAAAATGCTGTATGGAATAATTCTCAAAATTAAATATAAGTACCATAAATACGAATTTGTAAACTATAAGAGAATACAAATATATTGTAAAAGATACAAAAAAAGTTAGTTATTATTTTATGTATTTATAAAGTTATGGTGCTATATATATTCAACAAAAAAATGCATACAATTTCTCTGATCTATTTTTAAAACTAATGTTATATATTTGAAATATAACATTATAACCACTAGATCAAACTATATGATACTTTAAGAATTGATGGAAATTTATTTCTGGATTATTTATTATTTTACAAATTGGTGATATGTAGGTCCCATTCTCATAGTCATATATTTATCAAAACATTTATAATGTTAACTATTTATTTAGCACTACATTTTTGTAAAGATACATACAAAGTTAGTTATTCTTTTATGTATTTCTAAAGACTTGGAGCTTTTAGTAAAACAATAATTCTCATAGATAACTCTCATATGTTACCATGTACATTAATATCCTGTTATGCCGACCCTTAACCGGGCCGGGTTAACCCTTAATCCTAAGGACCGGAGTATATGTTCGCTTAAAATCGCCGCATCGCTAGTAATGGAATGGGAATTAGTCTACTAAAAATTATATATTTAGCTTTTGAGATTGTGTATCAACTACTTTTGTATTTGTTATTACGTAGATAATATTCACATATATATATATATATATATATATATATATATATATATATATATATATATATATATATATATGTATTACTAATAGACCCCTATGATTCTGGTATACCAAGTATAAGAAAATAATAATTAGATTAGATAAATAATAAAATACGACTCAACGATTAATAAAATATATATTTATGTTCCTGTTTTGAAACATAATTACATATATACTGTATCTACGATTGTATCGGATGGGCTAACATTATATTAGCTATGTATTGGGTGGAAATATACTTTGATAATATTATAAAGATTAATCAAAGGTAACAAAAACGAATGGGTAAACATAGCATAATAATGGGAAAAAGTCCTGTGACATAAGTTTATAATGTATTATTTTTATAAATTTAATAAATATTCATATCATTTTTTTACATAGGTATACAAACGTATTTTCATAATGTATATTCGAGGCACTTATAGTTACTCATGTATTACATATTATACATCATTATAAATATAAATAATTATATTTGCCTATTACAAAATAAAATATAATATATACACAATGTTAACACTCACGATTATGATATTACATCGATGTTATATTGTTATTAATATACAAGCTAAAAATACATTCATGAAATTTTTCATATTATTCATATATAAATACATTCAATTTTATATAAAACCTGTATAAATGTATTCATTAACATCGTATATCCTAAGGGGCTTTTTAACATTACGTAAATAGATAAATATTAGTAAATTCCTAGAACAGTTTATTTTATCGGCCCCTGGTTGTTATGAGAAAATAAATTGTCAATTAATTATAAGCATTGTTATCTTAATTACATAATATAAAAATGAAAAAATATCAGGTGTCTAAATCAATCAAAAAATCACATTACTGAAAATAATGTATTTTGCAGCGTAAATTACATAATTAACCAGCTATAATGTTACCATTGTTAGATATATGTAATTTCCTGTCATTTTAAATAATGTCTGTTTATCATTAGAAATAATATAAATATGATATTAATATATATATATATATATATATATATATATATATATATATATATATATATATATATGTAATGGAGTCATTACTAGACCTATAGTCTAATAGTTATAATCTAGATACGTACGCTGTACGCATCGATATAAAAATTTCTTTATATCGATGGCTGTACGTCATACGCACGCACTACGCGCGCTAGGCGAATTATCTCTAATTAGTCGCGATACTAACGATCATTAGCACAGTACTAACTTATCACGAAACATTATTATTATTATTATTATTATTGGAACTGAGGTAATGTGACATCTCATAATTGTATATATTGTTCCTAATCATTATTATTGAGGGTTCTGTCTAATCGGTTATCTAAGGTGTACTGAATAAATATCAAACACTTTCTGATTCTTGTACTTCGGCCACGGCTATAGCTGTATACAATTGGTGACAGCGGCATTGCTACAATCTGAGCAGAGGACAGCGTTAAGGAGTTTGAGGAAGAGGTCTCGGGAATACAATGAAACATTTGTATTGTATACAATATATGTATATATTTATATTCACATGACATAATATATACGAAATTATACGTAGCGATAATACTATACTATTACAAATATAAATTTATAATAATAGTGGCATAGGCAAGAATAGTATAAGTATATACGTATAATATATATACCAACTTATAAGTTATAATTTGCATAGTCAAGCATAGGATAAGTCGATATATATATATATATTTATATATATATATATATATATATATATATATAAAACTGTATGTATAGTAAAATCAATATATTAAGTTATATTACATAATGATTTAAATGTAATGAAATGTACATGTTATAATTTAAATTTAGAATTATATTGAAATTTAAATTCAATAGAATTACAATTCTATAGAAATTACAATTCTATAGAATTACAAATCCAATAAAAAAAAATCAATTATAAAAGTTAGTTTTATAATTCTTAAAATAAATAGATTTAGAATTTTCGAATTGTATATTGATTCGTTACACTCACTTCTGCTTAAATTTAAAATACTACTGGGATATATATGCTATTGAGGTCGGGTAATATGACATCGAAAGTAGAAATAGTAGATCAGTGTAAGATGGAGTATTCGGATGTTAAGTTAGTGAAATATGATGGTAATACTAGTGTAACAGAGTAGGTAGATAAATCAAATGCATGTGTAAAACTTAGAGGATTAAAGGGTGACATGGGTGCATCATTTTGGCTCTATCATTTAGAGGGAAATGCGAAGATAGAAGTATTAATGATGTGTAACGATTTAACAGATATAGAATCTATAAGATCATGTTTAGAGTTACAATTTGGAGAGGTAGATACTAAGAACGAACTGGTATATAAAATCATGTCGAGAAAACAGAAGCTTGGGTAATCGAATACAGAGTATCTAAATGTGATATTAGAACTAGAAATGAGATTAAAGAGGGTAGAGAGTGACTGGGAAGGAACGATAAACGAGAGTATAACTAGAAATATTAGATCAGTGGGATTAAGGAGGACGCTAGGTTTGGGAAATGTAGAGGGAAGGACATTTAGTGATGTAAGGAAGTTAGTTATACGGTGGGAAGAAATAAAAGATAAAGAAGAAATAGAAGCAGATTGCTATGCGATCAATAAGAGAGATACATTCGTGAATTCAAATGAATTAGAATTCTTAAGATACGAAAATGAAGAATTGAAGTAGAGTTTAAGCGAGGGACAGTATACGAAACACTGTGTAAGGTGTGGGAGAAAGGGGCACATAAGCAGAGAATCTAGAGTTAATATTAGGGGTCCGTTAAACTACTACGGTCCTCGTTAAATGAGAATAGGACGTTAAATATGATCGATAATTATGACTTAGTGGGTAGATGTAATGAAGTGAATGTAAATGTAGGTAATAAGTGGTTATCATGCGTGCTAGATACAGGCAGTCAAGTATCTATTGTACCGTTGAGTTTTTATAAATCGATGGTAAATAGGGGTATGAAGAAATGCCCGACATAGTTATCGATAAGGGTAGCAAATGGGGAGGAATTAAGTTACTTGGGGTATTTTGAAAGTAACATTGAAATACTAGGTATAAAGTTAAAAAAGAAAGGATTCATAGTAACGGCGAGGGAGAATCTTAAAATAATAGGAATGAATATACTAGAAAGCTGTGGGTATGGTAAGAAAAACGTAGATGGGGCATATGATAGGATTGTAGTAGAAGCGGGAGAAATACAAGTAAGAAAAGATAATGGAACGATGATGGAGGTCAAATGTGATAATTTAAATGAAGATGGAAAAAAAATGTTTAATGAGATGTTACAAGAATGGGGCTCAATATTTGCGGGAGAAGGAGAGACTACAGGTACTATAAAATATGGAGAACATAGTATAGATAGATGATGAACCAGTAGTTCAACATTATAGAAGAGTTCCGCCGACAGAACTAATTAAGGTCAAACAACACCTTCAACAATTATTGAAGGATAAGGTGATCGAGGAATCTAAAAGTAACTACGCTAGCCCTATAGTATTAGTAAAAAAGAAGAATGGAACATTACGGCTATGTGTGGACTATAGAAAGTTAAACAAGAAGACAATACGAGATTGTTACCCACTACCCAGAATTGATGACATTCTAGATATCCTGGGAGGTTCTAAATGGTTCTTATGTATTGATTTAAAAGCAGCATATAATCAGATTCCGGTGAAAGGAATAGATAGGCATAAAACCGCGTGTACATCTCCTCTAGGGTTATATCAGTTCGTAAAGATTCCGTTCGGATTGAGTAATGCGCCAGCAACATTTCAAAGAATAATGAATGGATTATTTAGGGAAGAGATATTACAGGGAGTAATTTGTTATCTAAACGATATAATCATATATTCCAAATCAGAAAAAGAGCATTTTGAACTACTTAGTAAAGTATTCTCAAAGTTGAGTTTTATGAAGTTGATGATTAATGAAGATAAGTGTTTATTCTTTCAAAAAAAATGGAATTGTTAAGTTATGTAATAACGGAGGAAGGAATAATGACGACTGACTATAAAGTAAAGGCAGTAAGAGAATGGCCTAAAACTAAGACTGTTAAAGAATTAAGATCATTTATTTTGTAAGTTATTATAATAAATTTATAAAGAATTTCTCGGAAGTAACGAAACCATTGCAAGAGATAATGAAAATAGGAGCTAAGAAACATGGTAAAGTAATAACGAAACGTACAAGTAAAAATGTAACAGTAGAATGGACAATAGAATCAAACGAGGCATTTGAAAAATTAAAGACGTTACTATGTACAGCTCCAATACTGAGTTTTCCACATTTTGATAAACCGTTCAGATTAGAGATATATGCGAGTGATAAGGGAATGGGTGCAGTCTTAAGCCAGGATATCGACAATGTGAACAGAGTAGAGGCCTATGCGAGCAAAGTTACTAACGCAAGTATATAGTGATCCGGAATATTCATCGAAGAGGATTGAATTTAAAGGTTTAATCTGGGCTATTTGTGATAAATTTCGATATTATCTAATAGTAAATAAATGTAAAGTCGTAACAGATAATAATGCGCTAGCTCATATTATGGAAACCAGGAAACTAATTGCGTATGAACAGAGAGGTGTAGCGAAACTAGCAGATTTTGAACTAGTATTTGAATATAGGTCTGGGAAAGCCAATGCGAATGCGTATGAATTGTCAAGACTGAGATGTGATGCTAAGGTGAATATCAAGTTACTAAGTAGTATGTTAGACACTTTGCCTATTCTAACAAAAGAAGAAGTTATCTCGGAACAGAAGAAAGATAAAGAACTTAACATGATAATGAAAAAACTAGAATAAGGGGATAGTTTGAAGAGGAAAAATGTTGTATTAGTTGATGGAATACTAATGAGTAGTCTATGGAACAAGGATGAAACTAACAAGATTATGGTCCCATTATCATTAATTAGAATAGTATTGGAAGGGGTGCATGAAGGACAAGGGCACCAAGGAATAGAAAGGTGTACGTGGAGGGTTAACTTGGCATTTAATTGGATAGGTAAATACCGCGATATACGGAATCATGTGAATATTGTTCAACATGTAACAAAAGTAAAACAAGGGGTGATGGAAAAGTAAAAATTGGGAAACTAATAGTCGGCAAACAACTAGATGTATTAAATATAGATTTTGTAAGCGATGGAAGAGAATCAATATTAGTGATGACTGACGTGTTCACGAAGTACACCAAAGCAGTACCTACACGGAATCAGTTGGCATCGACAGTAGTAAAGGTACTACTAAACGAGTGGATCTGTAATTTTGGAATCCCTAGGAGGATTCACTCGGACCAAGGAAGAAATTTCGTCTCATCAATAGTAAAAGAACTATGTACAGTTTATGGAATCGAACAAAGCAAGACTACATCATACCACCCGATGGGTAATGTGCAAACGGAAAGGATGAATAGGACCATTATAGGATTATTATGGGGGTTGACGATTGAAAAAAAGGTGACATTTTTGAGGGGGTGAGTGTAATGGAGTTATTACTAGACCTATAGTCTTATAGTTATAATCTAGATACGTACGTCGTACGCCGTACGCACGCACTACGCGCTAGGCGAATTATCTCTCATTAGTCGCGATACTAACGATCATTAGCACAGTACTAACTTATCACGAAACATTATTATTATTGTTATTATTGGAACTGAGGTAATGTGACATCTCATAATTGTATATATTGTTCCTAATCATTATTATTAAGGGTTATGTCTAATCGGTTATCTAAGGTGTACTGAATAAATATCAAACACTTTCTGATTCTTGTACTTCGGCCACGGCTACATATATATATATATATATATATATATATATATATATATTAGTATAGATATATATATTAATATAAGTTACTTTATTTCGTATAATATGAATAATATCAATAAAAAATAAACCATTGGATATATACTATTATAGTTTGATTTATCAGTTAAATATAATTTAATATTATAATATTAAATAATTATCAACTACTTTTTAGAATACGTTTCGTTATGATATATGATTTGCTTATAAATAGATTTCTTGAATATTAAATATTTAATAAAATATTTATTATTATTATTATCATAAATTAAAATCTAGTGAAAATACTCGACAATATGGCTATATTAATTTGGTAACCTCTTCATATTATTATATTGATATTTAACCTAATATGGTAATCAATTCTCATTAATATATTGCACTATGAGATAACCAATATTAAGGTTAGAGCGACTTTGTTCTATAAATGATATTTACATGTAACATACATACAAATTTGGGTTCACCATCAAACTTGAGATAATATCATTATACACAATATATATATATATATATATATATATATATATATATATATATATATATATATTGTATACAATATATTGTAAAACTATAATATACTATTGAGTATAATATAGTATACTCAATAGTATATTATAGTGTTTATTATAAATAAGACTGTATAGCTCTAAAGTATATACACAACTATTTCAAAATCTATACACAACAAATAATACATGCATTTATCGATGTATTTTAAATTAAATAATTTCAATATATTATTCCTATAATTAATTAATATTGTATTAATATATTATTAATATATAATAATTAGTATATAATAGTATAATAGTATATAATTGATATTTTTGAAAAGTATATTGAATTGAAGTAATATTTAGAAATGTTCAGGCAATTCTATAAAAATACATCTTTAAAAAATTAGCATTCTGAGTAAATTATTTTTCTATTTTAATTTGAAATACACACTTTATTTAAAATATGTATACACACACATATATATATATATATATATATATATATATATATATATATATATATATATATATATATATATATATATGTATATTAATTTTATTTTATTTCACTTAATGATTATAATTACACAATACATATTTATAATGAAGTGATGAAATATATATCTCCTCTACATATAAGACGAGTTATTGTGTTTGATATGTATGTGCATTACCAATAATATCCCAGACAACTACTATCAAGCAAGTGTAATATGACAAGTATTGTATTATATAATACATATTTATAATACGTAGAAATAAACATATATTAATAATGTACATTACTAATATATTTATTTCTACATTGTCAATACGTATCATCTTTTAATAATGTACAAACATATATATTTGATAATGTAATTATTGTCATCACTTCAAAGGTCATTCAGAGGTCAACTTAATTAAATATCTAAAAAATGTATTAATATATGAACATTTTTTTTCAAACCCTTGTGTCTAAATACTCATCGAATTACATACCATCATATAATACCAATGTATATATATTATTAAAATATCATCTATTCATACTATAATAAATCATGTCAATTAAAATGTAAGTTAGATTATATGAATAACATATTTTATTTGTATTCATCAATATAATGAACTATAAATAATATCGTATTCACATATGCGTGTATAAATAAAATATAAACTTATATACATAATGTTATAACAATAGCTATTATAACTTAGTATTCACATTATAATGTTTTACAAATAGTTATAAACATTACGTATATCGATTATCCGCTTCTAACCTCTTCACTTTGTCGATACAACTACCGTAACTCGACACTAATCGGTACGACCTAACTCTACTAACTTACCTCGAATACTTACTAAATAGATCGATTATAATCATGTTAACTGAACCACGCAACCAATAGTCACTACTTATACATTAAGTAATTGTCCGTGTGGCTCAGGTGGCTAAGTCGTCAGAAACACAAGCAGTAGGACGATTGTTCAAATCCCGCCCGGACCAATAAAATAGGTCTTAACATAATATTTAGAAGTTATCATATATAATTGTGTATACATAAATAATCGGATCTTATTAAAACCATAGATTCCTTAATATGAGATCGGATTTGAAGGAACATTATAATCATATGGTTTAGTATAAGTAAAACGTCATCAAAGTGCCTAGATGGGATGAAAGTACTCCCCCAAATAAAAATAACAATAATAATAACAATATATATATGTATATATATACATATATAGAATAATAAGATCTATTAAATATATATATAACAACATACATTTTGTTATATATGTTCATATATATGACAAAATACACAACAAATAATACATATGAATACATATATTTATATTATCAAATAATAATAACAGATAAAATGTAATGTATAAATAAAGTACTAATATATGCTACTAGTATATTTTACTATATTATATTATATACACTGCGTATAAAATAAACACAGAATAATACTATTACAAAGTAAATACATTATATTCAATACTTCCTTACTTAAATAAAATTGTACTTATGTAATATGCAATGTCTAGGATTACATTCGTAGATACTTAAGTTGTTTACTTGATCTGAATTAACAATTATCGAATACATCTGCTACTTAATATTTGATAGAAAAATAATTAAACTCAGTATCGATCAATACTAACGCACTCACTACAAAATGAAGGTTAAGTGAATAACGTCTGCTCTCTAGTAGATGTATGTAGATTGTCTCTACCTACCTGATAATGTCTAGTATGTGTTGTACTCAATAATGTATAGACTTGATAAAAGTATATTTGTAAATAATTATTTACAAAGAAACCAGCATTTTGTATTAATTTATTATTGCGTAACAATTATAATATCATAAAATTAGATTAATTCCGTTTAAAATGTTGTATGATATGATGCATAAAAGTAAATATAAGTGCCATAAATATGTATATATAAACGATAAGAGATTAACAATAATGATACAAAATTGGTTTACTAATAGTGTATGTCTCATTCTCTTAGTCTTATAGTTATCAAACAATTTTAAAATCAGAATGTATATATATAGCTCTAAATATATAGTAATAGATACACAAAAAAGTTAGTTATTCATTCATGTAATCCTAAAGTTATTGTGTTATATATATTATATATATTATATATATATATATATATATATATATATATACAAATTTTAAATAAAATTTAAATTTAAATTAAAAATTAAAACAACATTGTTTAAAATATTAATATTTCTGTTCTATTTTAAAAAATTAATGATGTATATCCGAAACTCAATAACCTTATAACCACTTAAATTTAAATCAAAATATATGAAACTTATAGAATTTATTTATATTAGTATACTCTTCAAATATTGTTTTAAATCTAAAAAATAAAATCTGATTACATATAATATATTATAACATTTATGGACATTTATGGAATATTTATTATTTTACAAAATGTTGATATGTAGGACCCATTATATTAGTCTTATACTTATCAAAATATTTTAAATGTCAATTATATATAGCTCTAAATGTATTGTAAAAGATTTTTTCCTGGTATTTTTTTTCCTGTTATTTTTTTTCCGTTATTTGTTTTCTTGTAATTATTTTCCTAGATATATATATATTAATAAATTATATATAATTATGTGATCATACTAAAGTAATTATAACATTAATAATATTATTTAATTCGTTTACATCTCATCTTTATTATACATGATATATTTACAAATTTAATATCAAACATGAAGCTATTAGTGCTGTAATATTTCAAATCTCAAATATCAAATCTCAAATCTTTTTTTTTCGGTTCGGTTCAAATCTTAAATTTTCGGGTATTTGGAAAGATTTGATGGTCTCAAATCTTTATTTTAAATTTAGTTTCGGTTCGGGTATCATGTCGGGTAATTGTTCGGGTAACGATCGATTAACATAATTATGTAATAAGTTTCTTTCAACTATTTTAAAATATCCATTAAACTGTATAGATACTATTAATTCTATCATCAGTTATGCCACCTATATGATAATATATTTAAAATATAATAATGTTATCAAGGACACCGTTTCTTTTATTTATTATACATTAATAACAATATTTAAAAATTATTACGTATATTCTGCATATCGTACCTACTCTGTACTAATATATAAAATTTTACATTTAAATGTTAATTCATAAACCGTTATAAAAACTATATTTGTCTACAAGTACATATTGAATAAATATTTGACACTATGGTATATATATATATATATATCTATATATAGTCTATATATAATATTTATATTTAGCCTTCTATATATATAATATGTGGTGTATATAGTATATAGGATTCCTCTTACAACTTTACTAAATAGGTTTTAAATTACTATATAGGTTTATATAGCTATATATGATTATTAGAATAGTAACGTATTCAATAATTCAAGTAATTAATAATTATGTATTGTTAATTATTCAATTATAATTTTTTAATTAATAATTATTTATCAATTATTATTATTAATTAATATAATTAATTATATATTATTTTAATAATTATTTATTAATTAATAATTATTTATAAATTAATTATTATTATTATTAATTAATAATAATAATGTATTAATTATTATAATTATTTATTAATTATTATAATTATTTATTAATTAATAATAATAATTTATTAATTATTATAATTATTTATTAATTATTATAATTATTTATTAATTATTATAATTATTTATTAATTATTATAATTATTTATTAATTAATATAATTATTTATTAATTATTATAATTATTTATTAATTATTATAATTATTTATTAATTATTATAATTATTTATTAATTATTATAATTATTTATTATAATTATTTATTAATTATTATAATTATTTATTAATTATTATAATTAATAATTATTTAATTAATAATAATTATTTATTAATTAATTTATTATTATTAATAATAATTAATTAATTAATATCTCATTTTTTTCTTCGTTAACTTATTTTTAAATATTATTAAAAGATTTGAAGTTCTCGAGAACATACCTAAATATGAGAGATTTGAAGTTCTCGAGAACTTGATATTTTTTTAAAGATTTGAAGTTCTCGAGAACAATATTTTAAGATTTGAAGTTCTCGAGAACAACCAAGTATTTGAAATTTTACAGCACTAGAAGCTATAGTATTTTTTTATTCCGGACACCTTATATTTATTTTAACATGTAAACTGTACAATATACCATGTATATTGTATAGTGTACATTGTACAGCACTATGACTTGCTTATGGATCCATTTGTATCCTTTATTTATATTATATATGTATATCGGGAATAATTAAATATATATATTAATTTTAAATTTATGCAATTTCTGATTCTGATCAGAATATACGCGCGCGTATATATATATGTATATATATATATATATATATATATATATATATATATACACATATATGTACTATATATTATATACTATATTTATTATTACTAAATATATATATATATATCATTAATTATATATTACGTTATAATAAATATATCATGCTTATTAATTAATATGTATTTTAATTTTAATATTTTAATATTTTTAATTGTAGTTAATACCGAGTTAGATCAATTGTATGTATACATGTTATATACATATTGTATATGACATGCTTATATTATATAGTTATTAATTATATGTAAATTAAGATAACTTATATAAATTAATATGTAAGTATTTACATTATATACATATTGTATATGACATGCTTATATTATATAGTTATTAATTATATGTAAATTAAGATAACTTATATAAATTAATATGTAAGTATTTACATTTTGTAATAATGTACTATTGTTTAAACACTGAATATATTGTACAAATATTATAAAAATGTTATTAATATCATTCATATATGTATGATATTAATACAATTAATTATTGTTATTGTTAATTTACCAATTTATAAATAAATATTTATTTTGTATTAATATTTATATTGGTATATACCTTATTATATATATATATATATATATATATATATATATATATAATTAATAAACCACATTTCATTAGTTATTATATTTTATTAGTATTACATATATATATATATATATATATATATATATTTATATAAATACATGTTCAATGTTGTGGAACAGATTACCACACAAAATAAGAAACATTAATAAAAATGAATAATTTTAAAACAATTTTTAAATCATTTATGATATCTTATTAATTTTAATTTTATATTTTAGATTTTCTATTTTTAACTATTGTATTATGTGATATATTAATTAATTTATTGGCTACCTTATATTATAATAATTATCAGTATTTATCAGTATTTATTTTATATATTTTATTTTATTTTATTTTATATATAAAATAGTTTTAAAACTAAAAAATATAGTGTTATAGCTTTTATTTTATATTTATTAATTTGTTATATGTTATAATTTTATATTTTTATTTTTGTATTTGTTTTAAATTGTACAAATTGTATAACCTTAATTACTAATTACTTAATTACCTACATATTAAATTTTATTTAACATTCTATCATTATTATTTTCTATTCAGGCAGTCTAATTTTGATTTTTAATATTTTATATAAGGTATATCTATATCGAATATATTCTCGAGTACTTTGTTTTGATTCTTTATGTGGCCGGTATTAGTTCGTATCCTCCAAGTTAATACACATTTATCGACTTTCATTATTAATCGGTATTAAGTATTCGAAGTAGATTTTGTTATGACTATTTTTTTACTGATATCCTGGATAGAAATTTTATTATCAAATATTTTATTTAATATTATTTTAATTTTATATCTGATTACCCCGCGCCCCCCCCCCCCCAATCAAATTGGGTGAAAGACTTGATATGCTCTGTTTTTTCATTCATCATGCAGGCTAATGCCTAATCTCTGATTATAATTAGTTATATATAATATATATATAATATAATATATATTATATATATATATATATATATATATATATATATATATATATGTCTGTGTGTGTATGTGTGAGTGGATATATGGCTATGTATGTACCAAATAAACTCGAAAACCGCAATATTTACATTACCGTATCCGATCTACGGACCCATAGTATATATATATATAGATATATACCATAAACAGAGTATTTATATTTACTATTGACAATCATATTATAAATATTATACCTATGAATTATGTGATAACTTTTATACGTATATATATATATATATATATGAAAATCAATGGCATTAAATTGGAAAGATAATAATATTGAGCGATGCTTAAATAACCTGGGCTATAAAGCAGTTGGTTTATCCGATATCAGCTATATAAGCTAAAGATAAACTTGCATTATTAATGATCCGAGGTATATTAGAATATAAGCCTAATCTGTAATGTGTTATCTGATAATAATAATCGGTGGTCGATGTAATACTAGATTGTCATGTAGTATCACCACGAACAAGCATTGTTTTTTACTGTTTATTTATGTTATATTTCTGTTACATTTATGACTATTTTATCGTACTTACAATATGTAATATTTCAAAATTTGAAATAGGTTAAATATATTCCGATAATAAGTGTACTATTAATACATTAGATTAAATTCCAGAGACGTTGATAATTTATATTTAATATAATATACAATATATAATAAAACTATGTTCGTTATAATAATAATATATTATATATAATGGTAAACATAATATTCAAGATCTACTAACACTCTATTAAGTATAGATATATCGTATAATATACATTATAATGTATATTACTACATACTTAATATGATATACCAGGTATATCATATAGTATACCTTGTTTGTATAATTAATGAATTTAAATAATGAAATATTTAATCATTAAATACCAATGCTCTACACATGATATACACGCATATTGCATTATTTATCCACAAGTACAATATATATGAACATACGTATCACGAAATCGATACGTTAATAAATAATCATATATGTAGTATACTACAATAATAAGTATTATGCAGTATTTAATATGAACGATATTGTGCGATATATTGTGCGATATATATATATAAGTATATATTCAACTTACCCCATTTAAATATAATATAATTAACGCCATACAAAAGTAAAACATGTTTTATACGTAAGTTGCCGCTCTGTCGTGAAGTTTTCGATCATGTTTACCGATGTTGTCCTATCGTTCAGGTCGTATATCGATGTACTAGCGATGTGGTATGGTGTGATGTGGTATGGTGTGATGTGGTATGGTGTGATGTGGTATGGTGTGATGTGGTATGATGTGATGTGGTATGGTGTGATGTGGTATGGTGTGATGTGGTATGGTGTGATGTGGTATGATGTGATGTGGTATGGTGTGATGTGGTATGATGCGATGTGGTATGGTGTGATGTGGTATGGTGTGATGTGGTATGGTGTGATGTGGTATGGTGTGATGTGGGATGGTGTAATGTGGATTGGTGTGATGTGATATGGTGTGATGTGGTATAGTGTAATGTGGTATGGTGTGATGTGGTATGGTGCGATGTGGTATGATGTAATGTGGTATGATGTGATGTGGTATGGTGTGATGTGGTATGGTGTGATGTGGTATGATGTGATGTGGTATGGTGTGATGTGGTATGGTGTGATGTGGTATGGTGTGATGTGGTATGGTGTAATGTGGTATGGTGTGATGTGGTATGGTGTGATGTGGTATGGTGTGATGTGGTATGGTGTGATGTGGTATGGTGTGATGTGGTATGATGTGATGTGGTATGGTGTGATGTGATATGATGTAATAGTTCAGCGTCACGTGATCTCTAGAAGCTGTACTCGTGATGCTGTCACTGCAGGTATAGTACCGTAACGTGGATTCTCTTAGCGCATACCACATACACGCGTTAGTTGTCGGGGTTAGTTATACTCTCAGTCTATAGAGATCGCGGCGTGGTGGATGTATGCGTCATAACTCTAAAGTATACTATAATAATGATACATAGTATATATGGTAGTATATAGATACTAATATATATATATATATAAATAAATAAATAAGATTTATTATTTCGTGTTGTAAAACATGAAATAATGGAGAAGTTAATAAACAAATGTATTTGTTTTTTTGCTTCCCCAATCATCATATTCAAGATAAGTTAGATTATCATGAGTTCAAAAATGTAAATATTAATAATTAAGATACATGTAAAGAATAAAAATATATATCAATAAGTCAAGTTTAAAAATAAAATATGTAAAGTAATATAACAAAATCACAGAAATGAGTTGAATTCTGAATTCCAAACTATAAAAGGAATAGAAATACAAACTAAAAAAAATAAAAACTAAAACAAACAAGTTTAAGGTTTAATAAATAATACCAGTAAAAATAATAAAATTAGATAATCAATTATTTAAATTGATTAATTTATTTTCATATTTTGATAAAAGATGTTTTTTTAATATTGTTTTTAAGTTTTTTATATAAATTGTTGTAAATAATAATTTATTTAGACATAAATTATACCATGATTTAGGGCTTTACATGATAATGATTTATGATGACGGATTGATTTTATATAAGGTAATTTGAAATTATGAAAAGTATTTTATATATATATATATATATATATATATATATATATATATATATATATATATTGTATATACAATATAAATAACGGATACAAATGAACCCTTCAAAAAGTCATAGACTTACATGTTCTAAATAACTGTGAGGGGCCCGTGCAATACAATACAAATGGTAAAAAATGGTATTTGGTTTTGATTTATCGTTTATTAAGTTTCTTAATAAACAAACGAGAAAAACAAGAACTACCTGGAGTCGAATCCGGGACCTCGGTTTTACTTGAATTTTGTTGTCTTACTTAGCCATATATGGTATATATAAACATTGATATATATATATATATATATATATATATATATTTTTTTTTATTTTTTTAGAGTAATGATATATCATTAGCTTAAGTCATTGTAGGATACAGTGGGTTTGCAGGTGTTAAGCATCATTAACATTGACGAGGTTAAGGCTATGTATAGAAGATAGCCGTAAAGTGGAGAGTTAGCATTATTATAGTTAGCTAGGTTAAGGCTAGGTTATCTAGGATATAGCGGTGATGTTTGGGTAAACGGTTGTAGTAGTATCTATATAATCTATTCTCCATAAACATACCATCGATTTACGCTAGCTCAGAATCACCGCCCATCTTCGGCGGTACATTGTTATTTATATTAACAGTGTACATTGTAGCTTATATTATCAGTGTATAGTGTACCTTATATTAACAGTGTACATTGGTGCTATTGTTCGTCTGACTAGCCGTGCCGTTTAATTATGCATCGCCTAGGTAGGCGGTGCTTCCAGCCTCCTAAAAGCCGCGATAAGAACAATGCGCTACATCACTTAGCAGTCTCCGCTCCGTACATCCCATTAGCGAATGCGCCGCGTCGCGATACTATCACGAGGCCATGTCCTTCGGGCACCTGTCCTTGGGATAGCTATCGAATCGCGTGACCGTATTTAATACGTGCATTGTTATATTGTAAGTCGTCGTGGTCATGTAGTATTGGTGTCGTCACGTGGTATCGGTATCGTCACGTGGTATCGTTTATTGTCACGTGGTATCGGTGTCGTGTATTGCAGAGTGGTATTGGTATCGTGTATTGCAGCGTAGTTCGGGTGCTTATCGAGTATGCATAATTTAGCGCGAATCACACGTGTGGTGGCTGCGATTCCTGCGATTCAATAACATTTAATATCGCGAGTTAGATTAACGCCGATACACATATTTACGTTGATATATGCTACCCGAGGGTAATGCTATGTTAATTAATACTACCCGAGGGTAATATTTTGTTAACCCATTCTAAGAATATCTATTATATATATAATATTTAAAATAATATCTATTGGAAAAAAAGTTATTCTTCGGTAATAATAATTTAGGTTATTAATTAATTAACTATAATTTTAATTATTACTAAATAATTATTATATTATACTTATATTATTATAATTATTGGAGTAATATAGTATATGAAAATATACTTTACAATGTAATATAAGTTTTTTTATACATAATTCCATTCAAATTTCTATAGCCTTTTGTGGATATACATTATGTATGTCTTAGACTTTTATAAAGGCTGCCCTATTATATATATATATTTTTGTATTGTTATTTTTAATTGGTGGAGTCCTTTAATCCCATCTAGGAACTTAGATGGCGTTTTCACTTATAACCATATGGCTCTAATGTCACTTCGAAGCCGCTCTCATGTTAAGGCATCCATGTTTTTAACCACGCGAGCCGATCATTTATTTATACACAATTATATAAGATCACTTCTAAATAATATTTTAAGACCCATTTTATAACATTGATTAATGGTCCGGACGAGTCTCGAACCCGTGTCCTACTGCTTGTGTGTCTGATGCCTTAGCCAACTGAGCCATACAAGCAGTTTTGAATATATATATATATATATATATATATATATATATATATATATATATATATAACTAAACATAACTTTGTTAATTACACATTTAATTTTAAAATTATAATATATATATTATTAATACATATATGTAATATAAAAGTAGAAATAAATATAACCTATTATGAATATATCTTTAGGGGAGAGTACTCGAATACCGATACCCTAACAATAAATCACCATAACTTTATTATTTCTCAATTAAATATTTCCAAATTTTATTGATAAGTATAAATTAGATATATACATATAATAACTATTTTAAAATTTAATTTATTTTGTTCAACTCTGAGATAACATGAGTGTCGATATTTTATAACTACTTTGTAACAAATTATGAAAAATACAAATTATTTCCATCACATTGTAAAATATAATAAGATCTATAAGATTTATTTAAAATATTTAAAATACCTATATTTTTAAATAATTGGGAATCGATATTGTACTACAAAAATTTTATAAATTTAGTTATTTGAGTTGTAACGAAAAAATCAGTTTTTTGATTATAATTAAAAAAATATAAATATTATAAAAAAAAATTATACTTATATGAATTATAATGATATTGATTAATATTTCATACATTCATTATTTTTTGATTGGCATTATATTCTAGGAGATCTCTAGGGTGTCGATATTACGTGCATGTCGATATTAGAGCACTCTCCCCTATATGATTTAAAAATCAACATAACTTTTAATTACCATGAAATAAAACTTTCACATTCTATATTGTCTATGTAATTACATACATACATTTTTACATTTTTCGGTTTTCGGACTGCGAACTGTGCTTATAAAGCAATCGGCCGTCCAATTACACATATTTTCATAACTTATTTTAATAATTAATTAAAATAAGTATAATAATGTATATATCGAATTATTCTCGATGGTTTTATATGTAATTATATTACCTATACATTTGAATATACGGTGTATACGATTATAGAATTATAGAATTCTTGTAGATATATTCAATAGTTCACCTACATGATTTTGAAGGATGATTAAAAAAAGAATTATATCATATTTATCCTATATACCTAGTATTAAAATACTGTTTATTATTTAGAATATTATAGTACTTTCAATACTGAATAACAAATATATATATATATATATATATATATATATATATAATATGAATTACAGTCAAATACACGGTATATCATCATCTATCATATAGCGTATATAATATTATAGTATCTAATATGAAATATTTTAATTTTGATGTAATAGATTATCAAATCATATATTAATAGTATGTATGCTATATATATATATATATATATATATGGAACGCATCCAGTCACTATATCAGAGATTTCCTAGAAAAGCAGTTAGAAAGATATTAGGCCATAAAAACGAGGAATATACTGGGTCGATAAATCACTTGAAAGAATTTACAAATCCTCAAGATTATACTTCCAGCTCTCAGCCATATACACATATCCATTGGAATACGATTAATACTGATGAAATTAATATGTTATCCGCTCCTCATACAAAATCGGAAATAATGAAAAAGCTTAAGAAGGCTAAAAATACCTCTCCAGGAAAAGACAAGATTGAGTATTTACACCTTAAACTACTGGACAAAAAAGCACTATTACTTGAAACAATATTAAAAGCTGTGCACAGAATTGGAATACCTGCGTGTTGGAAAATCAGCAAGACTATTCTTATACATAACAAAGGCAGAACTTACTACCTTATAATTTCCGTCCCATCAGCCTACTTCCTACTATGTATAAGATATACTCTGGGATACTATCCAACCGAATAATTAAGGTCGCTGTGTCAAATGAATGGATATCCTCTCAACAAAAAGGATTTTTACCCGGATTGAAGGGGATACAAGAACATACTTTCCTACTCGAATCAGCCATTACAGAAGCGAAGAAAAGGCACGATGATCTACATATTATATGGCTTGATTTGGCTAACGCATTTGGTTCGTTACCACATTCGACATTAAATAAGTTATTTGAATCACTTCCTTTGCCTGTTCATACCTCGGCCATATTGAAAGACATGTATACTAATACAATATGTGAATACAAAGATGTTATGGTCCAACCAACTTCCGGAGTAAGACAGGGCGATTGTTTATCACCAATTTATAATCTTGCTTCTAATCCTATCATATGAAAAGCAATTGAAATAGCTGGTTATGACCTATTCGGATCTAAAGCCAAACTTACAGCTTACGCAGATAATTTAACAATAATCACTGGATCTCATGAGGAAATGATGTCGGCACTAGATGGAATACTGGAAGTTTCTCGTAGTATCGGCCTCAAGTTCAATCCTAGAAAATGCACTAGCATTTCTTTCAACAAGGGGGTTATTTAAGATCGGCAGTTTATGTTGGGTCAAGAATTTATTAAAACTCTCCATATTGGCGAATTTGAAAGATTCTTGGGTATACCAATTGGATCTAAGTTCTTGTTTAATGTTACTACTGATATAACTGCTCAACTTAATCAACGTTCATACTCTGGACTAACTACATGCAAAAAATAGAAGTTTTGAGAAGTCAATTAACCCCTCTCTATCCCATGAGCTCTCATCTGGACGAGTCATGAAGGAAAGTATCTACAATCTGGATAAATATATAAAACAGTTCCTAAGATATAATACTAATACTCCAGGCAATGTTGCTACTCCATTTTTCTATGCTGACAGAAATATTGGCAGCCTGGGGATTGGTAAAATCAGCCAAGAAGTAGATATTTGGATAATATCTAAAGCAACGCAATTACTATCTTCTAGGGATAATATGATATCCTCAATTGCTAATCGCCAACTATCAAAACCCTAAATTGTGCTATCAGACATGAGCATGAAATACACTGAATTTCTATCCGGTAGCCAAACGCATGGGTTATATATTTGCTTAATTGATTTTTCAATAACACCCTTCTGAGTTATATATATATATAGAAGTTATAGATTTTATAGCAAATTATATATATATATATAGAAGTTATAGATTTTATAGCAAATGTGCTAATCTTTAGACGCGCACTCGACATGCAGCAACACACCTTGGAGCTCGCATTGATATATGCGATGTGAACATAATCATAGCCATCGATGATATCTGCTCCACTCCTGCTAAGGTTGTCAAAAGCATGCGACTTGCGATGAGAAAGCAATGGAGCAGAAAATTCGTGGAACTTCCATTACAAGGCAGTGTAGCTGAGTGTTTATCCCAGGATGCAAATTCTAAGGTAATCACATAGCTAATATCACAAGAATCGACACTATCTTTCAAATCCTGGAACTATTGGCACATGGCTAGAACTCAGACTCTTCCAATAAAAGCTTTTCCAGGCTCAACAGATAAAAAATGTAGGCAATGCTACTCCAAGGATGAAACGACGATGCATATATTGAATATGTGTACTGCATCACTAAAAATGATGACAGAAAGACATAAGTATCATCCTTGGAGTACTAACTAAGTTCCTAGATGAATGTGATATTGAGTACGATACTAGGTACATCTCACTAGATAATTTAAAACCGGATCTTGTTATCAAATTTAATAACTCATGTTATTTTGTCAACATCACAATTCCCTACGACTCGATTACAAACATGGATACATCTGCTGCTAACAGGAAGATAGAAAAGTATCACAACCTCGAATATGTAATTCCCTTCTGTGTTGGTTATTTGGGCTATTGGTACTCGGGAAACCAAATTATCAACATAGAGATGAATTTTCCTTCAAATACCTGGAAAATATTGAAGACCGCCAGTATTAAAGAATCAATAGAAGGTTCGGGAAGAATTTTATCGAAATTCTTCAACTGTTTTTAAAGCGTTTTATTATTTTACTTAGCATTTTATATTATATCTTTAGTTTATTATGTTATTCTCTACTTTTAACTGTTTTTATCACAAAATTCTATTTACATATGTTATCAATTTTTTATTTTGTTTAATTATTATAGATATTTTTATACAGTTTTCCTCCGTTTTAGTTTTAGGATCACTAACTATGATGAAGATATCATAAGCTCAAACATATTTGCTTAATTGATTTTTCAATAACACCCTTCTGAGTTATATATATATATATAAGTTATTATTTAATCTTAGTTAATGTTGTTAATATGATTTAATTTAGTTTTACAATTAGTTTCAATAATATATATTAAGTATAAGTATACTTGATTAATTATTTTTTATTTTTTAAATTGTGACAAGATATATTTGTAATCTATTAGGATATATTTATAAATATTTTTTAATGTTACATTCATATTTATGCAGCTGTTAATGTGTTAACTCATTCTACGCTGGAGGCGAGGAGCAGCGGACAAAGAGTAAAGTATATGATATATATATATATTAAATTTATTTATATTTTATAACTTACATAGGTAAAAACTTATAATATACGTTTATGTTAACTTATATATGTTAACAGTTAATTCTAAGAGAATATAAAAAGTAATACCATCAAATAGAATATATTCTATTATAATATATATATTATTAAAGTATATTCTAAAATTGACCAACAAAAAAGCATACATGCGCTAATGTAATGCTCTAGAAAATTGTTAACGATATCAATGTAAATTTAATTTAAAAAATACTATTTTAAATGTATAATTAATATGTTTATAATATAATTAATATGTTTAATAAATAACTATTAATTAATAATGTAAAGTAATCATGAGATGAAATGTGTTAATTTTCTATATATATACTATTGAAATAAGTTAATTATAATAATCCTTAAAAAATAGTATAAAGTTATGATTATTGTGAGATTCATATATAAATATATAATTATATAATATATGTATACATGTAATTATGTATGCTTATGTGGCGTGTTCATTGAGGTGTACATGTGTATATAATTACATGCAAGATGTACAATCTATGTACGACGTATATACATTGTACGTATATGTATGTATTATATATTTATATATATATATATATATATATATATGTGTGTGTATGTGTGTGTGTCATATATGTATATATGTAATGTTTAATGTTTTATAATGTGAATTAAAATTAAAATACCTAACATTATTTATATAAGTTAATACTTATATATATATATATATATATATATATATACATATATATATATTAATATATTGCATAATACATATAATATACGTACTATTATGTGAATGTCAACCATTCGTTAACGACAACCATGGCTTCTCGAGTTAGAGCCACTACTCTGCATCAGTACAACACGACTGGTATAATATACTACGCATGTCGTACATGGTACAGTGTACAGGAGAGTATAATTGATATGGCTAACTGTGTCGTGGCAAGATGTTGGTGATATACACGTTAATGTAGACATCTATAGACGCTACTGTGGACGTTAATGTAGACTTTAATGTAGATGTTAATGGGTACGTTAATGTATATGTTTATGTATACTTTTATGTATACGTTAATTTATACGTTAATGTAGACGTTAATGTAGACTTTAATGTGGATGTTAATGTAGACTTTAATATAGACGTTAATATAGACGTTTATGTAGACGTTGATAACTCATGTAATATGTGTCATAACATCATGTAAATTAAGTATTTACATATTAATTAATAATAATAATATAATATTATATAAATGAATATTAAATGAATATTAGATTATTTAACTTATTTATAAATGTATTTTAATGTATCGATTCGATGTAAAAATACATTATTATAATTAATTAAATATTTTTTTTATAAATATATACAATGTTACATGTAAATTTTATATCTAAATATATTGTCTATAATGCGTAATTATACCGGCTAATATTTATAATTTTATATTCTACCCATAATTCTATATTATTTTATGTATACTCTCACCTATTAATAGCTACTTTCAAATATACTTTCAACTCACGAGAAAGTAAATGTAACGATGAAATGTTTAGATATATCGAGTTATTTTACATGTATTTATATCGATACAAAACCAAACTAGTATTTGTAAAATTCCGAGTTAACTTAGTTTCTGATATATAGAGATGCTAATTAATCTAATAATATGTCAAGAGTTGACTGTATTATAATATTACATAATAAATAAATATGTGATAGTTATATACAAATAACACTTTTATTATATTGTATGTGATTATATAGTATTTAAAAATATAATTGATATTATATTTAATTTAAATAATAATTATAATTAAATTACATTAAATTATTATACATATTACGAATATTTGAAATATAACTGATTATAATAAACATTTAAAACATTTATCAAACTTAAAATACAAAATTCGTGATTGAATACAATCAAGGATAGGACGTATGGTAACACATATTTTACGAAATATGTATTTTACGCTTGAGTGATTTTATCCTATATATATATATATATTTTATCCTATAGGAATATTCTATATATTGCATAATGGTCCAGGAGTAAACATTTTAATTTGATATAGAAATCAGTATATACAACTCGTTTTTAAATCAATGATTTCAATATGATTATATAATATAATAATATAGTATAATATATATTATATTATTTGGAATGTTGACATCAATAATATAAAAAAATATTATACAATTCAATCTAAATTTTTTATAAATTCGTAATTTTTATAAAATATTTACATATAAATAAATTAAAAAATATGAATATATTTATATTTGATAAATAAATATATATTCTTTATATCTTTGATTCCTAGATGTAAATCATTGAATTATAATTAAATAAACCACAGAAAAGTATATAGTTCGGAGTATAAAAGTAACCATTGCAGAGATAGCGAGCGGACAACATCATCCGGACGTTAAGTAGGCTCAATCTTAATAAACGTAATAGGACATATATGTTGTATATATAAATTATATTTCTAGGCAACTTTGGTGTACATTTTTTTGTTTAGATAAATAATTAGGGAAGCGCGAAATCATCAAATTGATGATTCATGATTCTAAAATACCAATTTATCCTATGTATTTACTCAGTATAGAATATGTTTATATCAATATTGAAATAAGTAGAGTAAAACTTCTATTTTCATTTATTATATAATGATAATTGTTGATATAATTTTATAATCATTTATATACATAATTATATCAGAAATAACATTTCTGTTGTTTTATGAAAATTACTCGAATTTTTAATACACAAATATATCGAATCAATAAATCTAATATATAGAATGCTATCACAAGAACCACACGTATCAATATAATAAACAGTACATGTGTACAATGTGAACATTAATTAGAATGTGTTACACATAGTCTACTCACCTCATGTGTGTATATGTATGAGTGTGAGTGTGTGTATGAGTGTGAGTGTGTGTATGTATGTGAGTGCGTGTATATATATATATATATATATATATATATATGTGTGTGTGTGTGTATATACGTATATTTGTGTGTGCTCGCGCGTGTTGTATGTAGGTAACAAATTTCTTAAATTAAATATTTATTAAATATTTATTAATTAATGTTTATTGTTGAATAGTGCAAAACAATTATGTATTTAAATACTAGACAGGTCGACGATATAATATTATATGAGTATAAGTATTTAATACATATACTGTATATATATATATATATATATATATATATATACGGTTGGTACTGCTAGTCTATTTCGGTTATTTAGTATGTATGTATATAGAGATACAAATTATACCTGGCATTACATGATTATTTATTTTTTACATTATTTCAAGTGTATATAGAGGGGCTTGGCATTTCTGTGTAAACTTTTTATTTTTAAATTATTAACTTATATTAATATTGAATCGAAACATAATAGTATGAAAATAATTGATATTTGTTAATTATTTGAATTTTAATATAGGACCTAAAGAAATATATTCCAAAAATATATTTATATTATATATTTGGAAATTAAATTTATATAATTTCCAAAAAATGGCAAATATTTAAACTCACATTATTATCAACAATACATAAATAAAAGTTTTCTATAAATACTAATATAATTTCAATATAATTTGAAAAAAAATCAAAAATTAAATAACATTATATATTTTATTTTAAAAACATATTTGCAACAAAAATAATATTAATATAACTATATACTACATAGTTTTTGATATCATATATACTTATTAAATATATTATAGACTGATTTTAAAATATGCATCCAAATATTATGAAATGTGTACATAGTATATATTACTGACATAGTATACAGGTTATAGTACATAGTACAATAATGACGATATACTCAATGTTATATTAGAATACATAGAATGTATAATATATTAAATATTATCTGCACATATGTGGGTAATACACATAATATATAGGTATATGAATATAGTGTATAAAGTATATACCTATAATGGTATATTATAATATTTTAAATTTAATTAAATGAAACTATAGAGTTAAAAATATTGTAGTTACATATTTAATATGTATTTTTAATATCCTACCTATTTTTATAAACACGTCAATTACATTTTAAAAAATAATTTATAACATAATATACAATGCTAAATAGAGGATTTTTTATAAAACTTAAATTTATAAGTTATTATCATAATTTACTTTAATATATTTGATAACACTATATAATAATATGCAGTGTTAAGAATTTAGTAGATAATTAAATATCTAAATCAGTTTATTTTATATTTAAAAATGAATTACATAATATTTATTATAACAATATATAATATACAACACACACATATATATATATGATGATGAAATATAGTTTATTAGGCACCGTTACAAAGTGATAACACTCCTCGTAAGTGCACGTAAAATAAATAATATAAATAAAACAACCACAACAACAAAGTGAAATAAACTAACTAACAATGTGGAAGTAATAATAATAAAATATAAAAGTTAATAATAATATAATGAAATTAGATACTGGATAAATATGACTTGAGATGAGAATTAAAGGAGGTGGGAGATTGAATAGATCTTATAGATGAAGGAAGTGCATTCCAGATAGATGGGACAATGTAGGAGAAAGAGCGTTTCTGGAATTTAAGGGAGGATGGCTGTGGGATAATTAGATTGATACTGGAAGTTGAACGTGTATTGTGGGTGGTGGAGCGAATTAAAAGTAGGTCAAATATATATGAAGGAATGTAAAATATATAGATGTATGGTTAATAGAAAGGAGTCTAATTAGAGATCGTTTTCTATAGGGAAACCAGTTTGGTATAATTTGAAATGAGTCAGTATAGGAATGGTCAGATAGTTTAATATTGAAAATGGATCGTATAGATGATCTGATGATTCTATTTAATGGGGTGATTGAAGAAGCAGGAAGGATATATAATAAAGAAGAACAATAATCAATACGAGAAATTACAAGTGAATTAATAAGGACAGCACATAGGGGACGAATAATATGTTTACGGATACATTTGATTCTAAATAAATGATAATTAGCTGCTTTAGAAATTTTAGAAATATGGCTGGAAAAAGATAGATCAGAGTCGAAAATAACACCAAGATTGAGGACTGAATTGGAAGGTGAAATAAGAATGTTGTCAAGATAAAAATAAGGGAATGATGGGGAGTTCGTAGGTATATTGAGGAGGGCAGTTTTTGAAGTATTTAGTAAAAGGTTATTGGAGAGAAGCCAGTATTTAATAGAGGAGGCACACGCAATTAGTTGAGAATTATCTGGATTAGAAACAGAGAGGAATGAGTAGAGTTGGATATCGTCAGCATATATATGATAGAAAACGTTAGGGAATTTGGATATAATAGACCGTATAGGTGCTATATATATGGAGAATAGAAGTGGGCCTAGGACAGAACCTTGTGGGACCCCTATAGAAAATATATATATATATATATATATATATATATTCATATTTATATGCATATTTATATGCATATTTATATGCATAAATAAGGATTCATATATGTAGGTAAATTGAATTGAAGTATTATTTAATTTACGTAAAGTATACAATTACTTATTGTCTTTAAACTGTAGAATATGTACAAAAGATTGCACACAAAATAATATTATTAGTTGTAGGATTAGTAGTCGTAATATTATTATTATTGCCTACATGTTAATCTTGTTATCTACATGATGCGAATATTATTAAATTAAAGTTCCTAATAATAATAGTCCACCTAAATACATCGTTGACATATTAACATCTCAGTTTTTTAAGTTTACTTTTACCAGTTATTATTAATTATCACTGGTTATAATTGTTATAATTATTAGTCATCAGTATCTAATGAATTAAATATACACAATTGTATATCATTGATAAAAAAACAATGAAAGTATTCTAAAATCGATAACATTATTTAACTCATAATTATCTAAAAAATCGTATGCTCAAGCAGTTAATCAAAATCAATAGGCGAAATTGTTTACAAAGCACATTGCAATTTCTAATACTACAGTATTAGACACCCAAGAAACCAAATTAAGTGTAAACATGGTATGCAAATAGCGTATTTACAAAGTTATAAATATGGGTGCATTGTGAGCAAATAAAAACTAGTGCATATACACCAATATCCACCTATAATTACAATTTGTCTATTATAAACCCAAAATAAAAAATAGTGCATATGCATCAATCTCCACCTATAATTACACCTTGTCCAATATTAACCCAACATAAAATATAGTGCATATGTATCGGTCTCCAACTATAAATACAACTTTTCTAGTAACAAACAAAATAAAAAAATAGTGTATATACATCACTATTTGTATTTTCTTAATTATCAATATAATTATGATTATAATTTTTATTCACAGTGAAACTTGAATAAAATAATTTTGATTTTGTAAAATACTATAATGATTATTCAATAAAATATGAAAGTTAAAATAATAACTTATTTATTAAAAACAGAATATTAAACTAAATATAGAATTAAAATAATAATTTATAATTAATTTATATTAGTACTAATTTAATAAATATATTAAAATTAAAAGTAAAATATTATAATAATTAATATAAAATTTAAGTAAATATATAGTATTTATTTATTTAGTTCATTAAAAATTAATATTATTATAAAGTATTACAACTATACAATATAAATGGTGTATATACACCATGTTACACCTATTTTTACAACGCATTTTAAATTATAATATATTATATATATATATGAAAGTAACCTAATACGGACACTTTAACAATAAATTGTCTTAACATTTTATGACTCATTATTTGTATTCAAAAATTAGAATATATTAATATTATATGATTATAGATATTATTCTAATTTTAAAATTTTATTTAATCTTTTAATTCCATAGATATTGGGGGTGTCCGTATTCGGTACCCATGTCCGAATACGGACACCCTTTATACCACTAGATAAACTATACATTATTGATGAATCAATCAGACAAATTACAATTACGCTATTTATAACTAATTTGATGAAAAATATATTGTAATTTAATTAGTTAATATTTTATTTATTTTTATTATTTTTTAATAAATAATACAATTTAAGTGTCTAAATAATAATTTTTTTAGAATTAACTTTATTGATAGTATTAATATTATAACGCACGCGATTTTTCTGAAAATCAGAATAGTTCATAAGCTGTGCGTTTATTGGTTACAGGGTGTCCGTATTAAAACATTTAGAGTGTCCGTATTAGGAACGTATGTGACCTCAAGATATATGCTTATAACTTAATGAATATTTGATACCAAATATAGAAATTAGATATATAATAATATAATGTTATATTTTATATTGATACATTTGTATATTCTTGAGAAGGTTTTAAGTTGAAATTTTTTTTCATAAATTTAAAAACGTAATAAAAAAATCAGTTTATTGGATATATTAGCAATATTTTGAATAATTAAAAAATAAAAAATACTTTTTTAGACTATTTTTATAATTATGAATATTTTATTCATTAATATTTTTTGTAGGATTTATGGTTTCTGAGATACCGAGAGTGTCCGTATTCGGGCACTGTCCGTATTCGGTTACTTCCCCTATATTTGTGGGTGTAATAACAACGCATTACACCGATAGAACAAATAAATGGTGTATTTACACTTTATTACACCTATTTTACAACCAATTATAACCAATCGCAACCTAATACATCTACTTTGGTTAATTAATTTGTTGTTGATTTTGGAATACTACATGAAAATACTATTAAATCTCTATTAAATGATTTAGAATTAAATATTAAATCAATAAGCTTCACTAAAATTAACTCAACAACGATACCAATTCATAAATTTAAAATTTTCTCCATACATTTCGCTGTGCAATTGTTATAATGAAATGTAATAGTATTTCAAATAAAAATACAGATTATAGTAATATATTTGTAAGGCCTGATATATCTTATGAATATAGATTAAAACGTCGTATTATAATTACAGAAGTTAATAATAAACCTTGTAATTGGAAATTTGTATTTAATTTTAGAACATCGGACTATAAAGTTAGATATTTCTCGATCAAAGTTTATAATGTTATGATTGACTGTAATTATGAATTAAAATTCTCTGATACAGAATTTGCAAACGGGAAAACTATAAGCTTATCTAAAAATAATCATAATCATAAAACAAATCCTAATTGACTAATTGTCATCATAAATTCACTAATCAAAACAATTCAGTCTATGCAATACATTATCTATGCTAATTACATTACTGAATAGGGTTTTTTATAATATTTTAATCATCACTGAAACCTAGCTAATTGACAATATATTTTATTCTCTATTTCTACCCAATAATAGTAATAATTTATACGGATTGGATAGATCCTCAAATAGTCGTGGTGGTAGTATACTAGTTTAATTATAAAATAAATAATTAATAAATTTTTAATAAATTATTAATATAAAATAGAATTATTTTTGATTAAATCAATTTACTAATCATACATTTGAATTCGTATGTATCAAATTATTTAATTATATACCCTGTATTTACAGGCCACTGAATATGATTCTTAACTATACTATAGAATTATATAATATAATGTCTAGTATACTTAATAGTACGGATATTACTATATTCTATATAAACTTCAATCTACCTGTACTTGACTGGTTAACTTGTGATACTACTATACCGTTTAAAAAAACTATGCAATTAGATATTCACTTATTCAATTTGTTACATTTACTAAACGTAAATCTAATATTGTGGATATAATTCTAACTAATAATAATCTTATTTTATTTTCAATCTCTGAACTATGCCCATTCAACTATGATAATTATACAAGTTATCACTTATCAATAATGTCGCATATTCTTAATGATTCTAATCAATTAACAACAGCATATGTACAATCCAATTTACATTTAAATAAATTAAACTACACAAAGGCTGATATAACATTAATTTAATTACAATTATCCATTATCAATTGGACTAAATATTAAATAAGTATATTCAAAATTCCCAGTTGCTGAATACATTTATTAATATTATTATGGATATATGCAACCAATATATACCTAAATATAAAAATCACAAATACAAATATCCGTTGCACCTTAGACAATTGTTAAATAAATGTAATAGAGTATTGTCATCAATTATCTAAATTAGATAATACCTCATATAAAAAATGGCATAAATCACAAAATCAGTTTTCAATGGAACTTAATTAAACAATATAATATGCATATTACATATATCATACGTATCAAATACTTGATGCCAATGATAAAAATTCCTTTTTTTAATATTTAAATAAGAAACTACATAGTAAAGATAATATTTCTCCCTTGAAATAACATATTGGTAATACTATTATATGTAATGATTTTTAAAAGATGGAATTCCTTACACATCAATTTATATATGTTTTCAATCATAGCTTAGAATCCATATTACCTTCATTAAATAATATTTATTTTATTTTAATATATTTGATTCATTCCCAACTTCGCCTGAGAATGATAGAAAATATCTTTGTTTTTGTACCTAACAAATCAATGACACTTGATGGTATCCCTAAAGGTTTGCTCAACAAATTATCATATGAAATATGTATTTTGAAATATTTACTCCGCTTTGTTTAATATTTATACATTTTCTAGAAGAAGGTTTTTGTCCAGATATTTGGAACATATCATACATAATTCCAAAGTTTAAGAAAGGTGATCCATCTCTACATGTTAATTAGTTAATTACAGTTAATTATAGTCTACTATCAAATAATCTTATTGTGTTTGGTAAAATGCTTACCTATCGTATGTCATTCTACTTACGTAAAATAATCTTAGAAATTATGAGTAATTTGGATTTTTATCTGGGAAATCTACAGAGTTAAAACTATTGAAGTTCTTTAGAAATATCATAATTTCTAAAGAAAATTCTAAGGTTTCAGATATTACATACATTGACATTTCTAAAGCCTTTGGCAAACTACCACATAACCTGCAATTAACTCTAGTCGTTAAAACTTAAAGATGTCGTATCTGGGGTACCACAATGGTATATTATTGGACCATTGCTATAGAAAATGCTTGCACATATGCTTAATATATATTAATGATCTCCCAAGTATAATTAAACTTCATCTCTCAATTTCTCTATTTGCAGATGATGCTAAAAACTGCTGAACATCTACATCCTTAGCTGTTTAATTACATTATGGATAATTATATTTTATAAATGTTCTCTCTTTATAATGATCTGGGCATAACAATCAGTAATTATTTGAGTTTTAATTTGCATATTAATAATATCCGTAATAAAACTTATTCAGTAATTAATATGTTATTTATATGTTTTGTAACTATAGTTTAACATTATAATTACTTTATGTTACTTGTAACATTCATATTAAAATGGTATATATCGTGTTATATATTGTCATACATATATCGTTATACATATATTGTTATATGCAAATCCTATATTGGAATACAATTTCTCTATTCGTAATACGCATGACATATGTATTGGTAATAAGAACATTATTGAAAATGTACAAAGATATTTAATTAAACAATTATTGTATAGGTGAAATCTACAAACATGTAATTATACAGACAAGCTAATATTGTTTAAACTAAAATCATTCTCATATCTCAGACTATATGCTGATCTTATACTTGGGTATACATTTATTTACGGACCAGTTGATGTCGATCGAGTGCACTACCTTGACTGTTACGATTTAAAACTACAAGGACCATCAATAAAGATACATCGATCCCATAGGAAAACGAATTGGGAACATATATCTACGGAATGGAATAAACAGCCAAGCCATGTATCTGATTGTGGATCATTACATGTATTGTAGACCTAGGCGTGATAAATACGTTAATGTATTTATTTAAATGTATTATTATTATTATTTACTTTACTTATTTATGTTATACCGATTTATTGGAATTTTCTGGAATTCATCACTACTTAGCATATGATTTCGATCCGAGGAGACATCACTAATACCACTTTATATGGCCTGCTAAAATCTAAAAATCTATATCCCAAGCAACCAAACATGTTTCCCGTCAACGTAACATATATAACAACGTTCCAATTTTGTATATTATATAGGTCAAATAAACACTTTGGATATCATTAATTTATGTATTCAATATATATTCAAATTTGTATATTGTATAGGTCAAATAAACACATTGGATATTACAACAGCGATATCTATTGTGCATTATTATATTTTATAAAATATATCTCTTATCAATAAGAATTATTATCAATATAATTGTATAATATATACATACGCAAGCATACACACATACACACATACACATACATACACACATATATATATATGTATATATATATATATATATATATATATATATATATATTATCTAATAGTTTTAATGTATACTCTTATTTCTGTTTAATATTTATGTGATTTATTTCACATCCCATATTAAAGTACTAATGCACTAATGAACTAATTAGTTCATTAGTTTGGAAATATACATTATTATCTTGAAATATGTATATAAGATAAATTAGTTAAAACAATTATTAATAATATGATTATATATATATATATAATGTATATATATATATATATATATATATATATAATATATAAATGTTCATAGCATACAACCAATGTATTATATCATACATGTAGTGATAATGTGTGAAATTAAGCGTTGCGACAAGACACGCCCAAAGGGCACCCTACGGGACCTTATCCCGTTGCATCACCCACGGTGCATGTAATTGTGTTTGGCGCGAAAATTGAAATTAACGGTATTGTTTATTTACTTTGTTGGATAATACTTCCTATATTAACAATTTATCAATATTTAGATTGTTTATCATATACTACAAGTTGATTTAATAAGGTAATATAATAATCTTATTGTTAAATATAAACATATATACTTATGTGGTGATGACAACTCCAACCTATCGGCTCATCAGGTTACAGATAGGGGAAAGGCCATTAGATATAATGGTTAGCATCGAATAACCAATAAGCTGTGCCGGATAAAAATCCAGGATGCCTTTTGGCAAGGCACAGTACCTGTTAGTCACCCACGCAGGGTTACGCAAATGTGTATGGAGTAGCGACCGCACATTATTTACTAGCCACCGAAAGCAAAATGACTACGACTTCCAAATATCTTCATCCCGCATCGCTCGTCGCGCGGAACAAGGAGCGCGTCCTGCAATTCCTACTCAGGTTGCAGTCGATAAGTTAGCTACTGAGTTTAAATGTAAAAATCAAATCAAATCAATACGAAATGTATCTCTAATGAAAGCAAGTAGAGTTCTCAGAGTTGCCACCTTCAATGTACGGACATTAATAAATGAAAATAAAATGTCTTAAATAATTGCATCAGCAAATGCTACGTAACTCGATATAATTTGTTTGCAAGAACATAGATTTATACACGAGGATGTCGATACAAAAGAATATTCTATTAGAGAATGGCATATGATAACAGGTTCAGCATGGAAAAACAATGTAAACGCTTCTACAGGTGGAATCGGTATTCTAATTAACAAGACATCATTTAATTCTCTTGTAAACGTTACTTTAGTATCCAAAAGGATAATAATCGTCAATTTTAATGGAAACCCACAAACATCTATCATAGTATGTTATAGCCCTACAAACGTATCGGATCCCATGGAAATAGACAATTTCTATGATATTCTATAATTCTGCCACAAACAAATTCCAAAACATAATGTGTTGATCATTTCTGGATACTTTAATGTTCATCTTGGCATTCAACATGGATTCATGTTCTCATTGCATGAAGTATCAAACAGAAATTGGTTCTTTCTCAAAGATTACATTTTAGAAAATAATCTACTATGTCTTAACACTTATTAATAGAAAAGGAAAGACAAGCTATGGACACATAAGTCACCAAATGAAAATAAAGTACAGCTTAACTATATAATGATTAATAGAAAATGGAAAAATAGCAGCAAAAACTGTAGAGCTTATGGATCGTTTGAAAGTATAGCATAAGACCATAGAATTGTATCTGCCCATCTTAAATTAAGTTTAAGATCAAACAAAAAAAATACTATCAAAACACCAATCTATGATTGGACAACTCTAAAGAATCCTTATATTCAAAAAAAGTTTATTTGCGAAGTCTTAAAAAAGTTTGAAAATCTTAACGATGAAACATCCAACATATCAACAAATACTTTGTATGACCATTTTGAAACTTCTTCTAGAGAAACTGCAATTGATATCATCCCCTTCAAAGAAAAACATAAAAAGATATCTCCCTGGGAGAATCCCGATATATGTTTAAAATGGGATATGCTAAAAACAGAAGCTCAATTAAAGAACTCTTGCTCAACTATAGAAAATATTAATTCCTATTATCTATCACAAAGAGCACTATATGATACATACGATACTCAGCAAGAAATCTACCTTCAGTCGAAAATAGATGAAATCAAATGTGCAGTATCAAACCAAAAATCAGCATGTTCCTGGAAAGTAGTAAATGATATAACTAGCAGGAAAAAGAACAATAAACCTAAGATAAAATCAACAAGTGGTGAAGAAAGAATAAAGTTATGACACAATCATTTCAAAGATCTTTTAGGAAAACCAACTGAATCAAAAACATCAACTATAACAAATATTTCAATTTTTTTGAATATAGAAACTGGAATCTTTACGAAATATGAACTAGAAAAGGCTATAAAAAGTATCAAAAATTGAAAAGCATGTGGGTTAGATGAAATTCCTGTGGAAATCTGGAAAATATCCAAATTTCAAGAAATCTTACTATTTTCCTGCAATGAAGTATATGAGCAAAACACTATCAGTATATGGAATAAAGGCTGTATAATACCGCTACCAAAGAAAGGAGATGTAACTTCTACAAACAACTATCGTGGTATCACTTATATAAAATAAACATGTATAGCTGCAAATATATATAATCTAATGCTTTTAAATAAAGTAAGTCCTGAAGTAGATAAGATATTAAGAAAAAACCAAAATGGTTTTAGAACTAATAGATCTACTACTGACCAAATACTCACGGTTATAAGGATCATTGAAGGTGAAAACGAAAAGAATCTAACAGCTACACTCTTTTTTATTGATTTCTCCAAAGCTTTCGATTCCATACATCGAGAAAAGATGGCAGAGATTCTTAAAGCATATGGAATACCTGAAAAGATCATAAATGCAATTATGATAACTTATAAAGATACTAAATCAATTGTGAGATCAGATGATGGCGATACGGAATTTATAACTATAACAGGAGGTGTGTTACAAGGTGATACACTAGCACCATTTCTTTTTATAATATGTATTGACTATGTCTTGAAATGTCACTTGATCGAGATAATTTTCTTGGTTTTACCTTCTCTGAGAGAAAGAGCAGAAGATATCTAGCAATAAAAATGACAGATGTCGATTATGCAGATGATCTAGCCATAGTAACTGATAAAACGAGCGAAGCTACAATTCTTCTACATAAAATTGAAAATACGGCAAAAGAGATTGGTTTGAATATAAATGCAGGTAAGACCGAATTCATAAGCATAAATCAAGGAAAAAATGAAAAGCCTAAATGGCAAGGACATTAAAAAAGTATCCGATTTCAAGTATCTTGGAAGCTATATTTAATCATCAGAAAATGATATGAATATAAGACTGGCTAAAAGCTGGACAGCTTTAAACAAATGAATGCCATTTAGAAATCTAGGTTACCGGATAGAATTAAAAGAAATTTCTTCAGAGCAACTGTTGAGTCGGTATTGGTATATGGATCTGTAATTTGGACACTCACAAAAGCTCTGGAAAAAAGACTAAGTGGAAACTATACTCGCATATTACGGGCAATACTAAGCAGGTCTTGGAAGGACCATCCTACCAATAAAGAAATATATGCAAATATACCGGATATATGCACGTCGATACGACATCAAAGACTTCGTTTTTCTGGACACTGTTGGAGAAATAAGCGCGAACTGGAATCAGATATTATTCTATGGCAACCTATGGTGAGAGAAAAAGAGGACGGCCGCGAATAACATACGTTGATCAACTCATGGATACATTGTGTAATGTAAATGAACTGAATACTGCGATGGACGATAAGGATGAATGGAAGAAGAGAGTCAAAAACTGCCGAGCAAGCTCGACCTGGTAAGGTAAGGTAATATATATATATATATATATATATATATATATATATTTATACATATGTATCATATATATATATATATATATATATATATATATATATATTATATGTATATATACATTAGTGCCGTAAAATTATTAATTATTAATTATATATTATTTTAATAATTATTAATTATTCAATTCTAATTTACTAATTAATAATTATTTATCAATACTTATTATTAATTAATAACAATTAATTATATATTAATAATTATTAATTATATATTATGTTAATAATTATTTATCAGTAATTATTATTAATTAATAATAATGAATTAAATATTAATTATATATTATGTTAATAATTATTTATAAATAATTATTATTAATTATTATTAATTAATTGTATATTATTAATTATATATTATTTTAATAATTATTGAATTCTAATTTACTAATTAATATTACTAATTATTATTACTTCATGAATATGTTAAATATCATCCCCGTTATCGCTATACACGTCTTCCGTATGTTATCCAGGATCGCCTCCGGTATCGTCTTCGTGAATGCCATGTATCTACACTTGTAATCCAGCTTCTAGTACGACACATTTAATAGTTAAGATGCAAGCTTAGAAGTTAGTATTCAAATATACATATTACTGTGTCATGATAATTGATTTATTAATATACAATTTATAATTTCAGGATAATTAAGATCATCAGTAGTTTTCTTCCTGCTTGGCTAGATGAATATCTTCATGAATATGTTCAAGATCATCTCCATTATCGCCCTAGACATCATCCGTATGTTATCCGGGATCACCTCCGGTATCGTATTCATGAATGCCATGTATCTACACTTGTAAGCCAGCTTCTAGTCCGATAAATTGAATAGTCAAAATACATAAGTTAGTATATAATGTATCTCCATACATATATATATATATATATATATATATATATATATCTTAATATTGTACACCTATATATCTATAACTTCTTTTATACATATATATACGTATATATATATATATATATATATATATATATATATATACTTATATATCTATACATAGTACGTGCATGTACGACGTACATTGTACGTGTGTGTAATTATGTAAATTACGTTTCATATCTAGCTAACGAACTAGATATCTGACGTCCCATTATGTAACATGTTTACTGCGTGAATCAGGTTGACGCATGCACTGCGTGTGTGACTAGGGAACGCAGCCATCCCTGATTGGCTAAGGTATATCTTTACCACGCGATACCTTGTACCTGTGTTGCACTTGTATGGTCCAGCTAGTCTATTATTCATTATACACAACTAGTTATAGTATACACATATACATATGATATTGTCAGCATAATTGATTTATATTAATATACAATTTATAATAAACAGAATAAACAAGATGATATTCCTGCTTGGATATGGTGAATATCTCCATGAGTATATTAAACATAATCTCTAGGATCTAGTATCATCTTTGTGAATTTCGTATATATATATATATGGCATTATAAACTGTGATATTTAATTAACAGAAACCTCTATATTCGCATACTATATACTATATATGTATATTATAATCATATATGATCATATATGTATACATACTTATATTATTATCATTACAAATATACCATTGCATTCCCAGTGTATTATTATATATATATTATTCACGTATTATATCATATCCGTATGTTGTGTATTGTTCGTGTAATAAATGAATGAATTGTTTTACGTTTCTTTTTTACTGTATATGGGTACAAATATACGTTCCACTAGGTGTTTATTTATGGGTAAAAATATACGTTCCAATAGGTGTTTAATTAAGCCGGGTCGGGTACAGCAGCAATTCAGAATCTGGAAATGCTATAATTAATAAAAAATAGATATGTAAACAATGAAAAACATAGCAAAGCCGGGTCGGGTACGGCAACAATGCAGAATCAGGAATTGCTATAATCAATAAAAAATAGATAGGTAAACTATAATATAGGTACCTACTTAATAACTTAATAACTTATATTTTAAAATAAACGTTTTATTAACTATTATAAATAAATAATTATTTAATAAAATAAAAACTCATTTATATTATCAAAGTATCCAATAAATGTATAAGAAAATAATTGTTTACTATCATATAATAAAAGTATACCCTGTGGAATACAATGAATATTATATCCTATAATAATTGATATTATATTTACTAATATATATTTGATAATATTATAGATGACTAATATATAGTTTTATGATATTTATATTGTCAATTCAATTATTTATATAAACTAATGTTATAAATAGGTTTTTGTAGGGTTATTCTGGTAAATTATTATCCAGTCTATTTCAGTAGTATCAATTGTAGGATTCACTCATGTTTGATTTCGAGTTTACATTAGTTTTTACAACTATTTTAGTTTTATTCGAATTTTTCCGAATATTTTATATATTATATATTAATATGTTTATTAATAGACATATATCTATCTACCTATCAATATTATTATTATTATTATTATCAGATTTAGGTACCTGGGTAATTGTAGAAGCATTTCTGCTTGTCGAGACAATTACCCTTAATTTAACTTGTTGACAGATATCAAATAATGTAATTCCATTATATAAATATAATGAAATGTGAATATTGTGGAATATAAAATATATATAATAATAATAAGGTTGACTTCCTGTTTACACTAAGATAAATATAATATGATAAAATGGTGATATATGTCAACTCGTTATTGATTAATTCATCATTTAATAATTAAATAAACTATAAAATAAAAGATAAAAATAAATAAAATTAGTGTAAGTATAAAAAAATAAAAATACAAAAATATCATTAAAATAATTTAAATTTCGATACTAAATAATAATACGAATATAATAAATAAAAAGACGAGGAAACCATACTGAACAACAACAACAAACTAAGATTTATAAAAAAATATATAAATAAAAATCATATAGAAGTCAAAAGTGATAAAAAGTAATTTTCAATAAATGTCATTAGAATATAAATAAAATAACTATTTATTAATTTGTATATGAGTATAATTTGTATATAGAAGTCTAAAATTATTAACAACAAAATATTGTATTATAAAAGGCAGTAAGAAGATTAACATTATTATTATTATTATTTTTTTTTTTTTTTTTTTTAAAGTTGTTATTTTTATATAAAGGTCAAGTTAAAAACAAATAATTTTATTAAAGTCATTAAAAAATATTTTGTAAGGATTTTTAAAATTTTTATATAAAGGTCAAGTTTAAAATTATAACTGAGAACAAAATAGCAAAACAATGAGGATAATTTTTATATAAAAGTTTAAAAGGATTAAAAAAAATATATATTTTATTATCAAGAATATATTTATATAGTCAATAAGAATAAAATTATTATTTTTTTAAAGTTTTTTATTTTTATATATAGGTCTAAAGGGTAAACATAGTTATTTTACTAGAAGAGTAATACAAACAATTTTTATATAAATGTCAGGTTGAAAATTATAACATAAAAGAAAAGATAAAATATTTTTTTTTTATAAATGTAAATGTTTGAATTATTGGATTAATTGTAATTATCGATGAATTTGTCATGAATTTTTTTTGCGAAAAATGATTTTGATTTTGATTTTTTTATGTCAGAGTTTATTATTATTCCATGTTTTTGGTCCATTAAAAACTAAAGAAAATAATAAGAAATTTTTTCTGCATAATTCTATTTCAAAAATTAAGGAATCACGAATATTATATATTATATTTTTCTTTTTAAAAAATAATGATGAAGACGAGTAGAATTTATTGTACATGAATATACTAGTGTTTTTTTCAACAAGGTCACAAAATTTAAGAGTATTTATATTTTTAAATAAAATATTAGTATGGTCATGAATTTTTTTATTACAAATTATTCTCAACATTTTTTTTTGTTGTAACAGGATACAATTTGTATTAGATATATATGTATTGCCCCATATTATATTAGCATAATTAATGTGAGGAAGGAATAAAGATGTATATATCATTGTTAGAGCTTTGAAATTTAATAATCTTGCGACTTTACTAGTTATCCAGATTATTTTATTCAGTTTAGCTCTTAGATATGAAATATGATATTTCCAACTTAGTTTGTTATCAATAATTACACCAAGACATTTTATATGTGTTACCCTTTTTATATTATTTTTATTTATTTGTATATTCATGTTTTCTTTACAATTAAATAGAATGTAATTGGTTTTATCAGTATTCAATGATAACCGGTTATCAATAAACCAGTTATTTAATTTTGATAATTCCATATTTATATTTCTTGATAATGAAACAATTGAACTATCATCAATAAATAATGTGGTATCGTCAGCAAACATGGTAAATTTAAATATATTAGATGCATTTACTAAATCATTAATATATATTACAAATAAAATAGGTCCAAGAATAGTTCCTTGGGGTACTCCACAAATTATAGTAGCTATGTCTGAGTATACATCATTATATAATACAATTTGAGATCGATCAGATAAATCATTTTTTAACCATTTTAGTGGTATACCACGGATGCCAATATTTTCTAACTTTTTAATTAAAATTGAATGGTTTACCGTATCAAATGCTTTTCTGAAATCAATAAAGATAGATGCACATATTTTATTAGAATTAATACTTTTGGTAATTTGTGATTGCAGATTAAATATTGCATCAGTTGTATTTAATTGTTTACGAAATCCATATTGTGAGTTATTTATAATATTGTGTTATATAATAATATCTATAGATATAGATAGCCATTTATTAGAATAATTAAGCATTTATACATTTATATAATACTAATAATACTAATTATTATTATATCAGATTTGGCAAAAGTTTGGATGAATAAAAAGTATAGTTTGTCAAGTCCTTCACCCATTTAACACATTTAAAACATTTAAGATATATATATATTTAACTTAATTTCTATTAAATATGCGAAATTATAACTATTTAAAAAAAAACAAATGGATAATATATAATAAGATTTAAATAAAATAAAGTTATTATTTTGTAAACAAAAAGATTTGTAAATGTAATTATGTATGCCTATAGGTATATTAAATATGGTACCTAATGTGTTATATGGTATATCGTATATCATAAAATAAACTATATAGTTATATTAGTTATATAGTTATATATAGTTATATTATATAACCGATATAAACCTATATTTGTCAATATAGAAGTGAGAGGCGTGTGAAAGAGATGAAGCGATAACAGTTGACTGAGTGAGGACACGGTATATCTACTGTGACAGTACCCATATGTATAGTGCATATGTCGACATTAGTATAATGATATACTAATATTATAATAGACCTACCATCTATATAATAAATACTGAATGTATAAACTAATTTAGATAATATAGAATTATTGTAAATGTGCCTGAACTAACATTGAATCTAATCGTAATGAACCTAATTACAAATTAATCCGATTATACACTACCGTACTTTTACAGATGATATTCAACGTTTTGTCTTATCCTCTTAATTCCCATAATACCATTAACTCTGATTAAACTATTTTACAAACTGAATATGATTATAGATTCGCTGATAAGTAATGATTAAACACAACTTTAATTAACATATCTAATCATGATACTTATTTTCTAAATTGTACTATAACCAACATGATTATATCTCCCTACGATTCTTCCATAAACCTAGTATTTGTCGTTGATAAAAATGTATACTTTAAAAGTCATATATATTATCCATAAAAAATCCTCAAACTTTCAACTATTCAGAATTACAAATACAGAAGTCACTTTACCTCACGAAGACCTTAGAAACCTCATGAAGACACACTTATCAATAATATCATCAATAATCACGAGTTGACTCATGATTTCCCTAATGAATATACTTCCAGTTAAATCTAGTGTTCCACTAAATCGTGTATCCGGTTATTCTATGCGTGTAATTATACGTTATATACTATAGTACACAACGTATACCAAGGTATATATATCGTATATAACGCTTATAAAACTCTATATATGCATTACACTATAGTACAACAGCTCATCAATCATATCATATATTGATAACCTCAAGATGTAAACTACATGGTATCTCTATAATCCATATATATATATATATATATATATATATATATATTTATATTATTTCAATCATAACCATATTCCTAATATACTTCCAAAATGTATATTAAATTCTCTTCGTTATTAAAATACTCCTATCCTTATATCTAAGAACTCTAATAATACTTTCCTACATTCTAGAGATTTTGGAAATTCCGGTCCCAATATATGGAATTCCCACCCTTCTGCTATCCCTAGTACGATTCATAAATATGAATTATTCATTTTTCTTTACTCTAATTAGAGTACCTCTACATAGTACATCTATATTAATATATAAACTATCAAACTTCTTATTTCCATATTCGTATATATCCTCGATATTGCTATTATCGGATGTTTATCGGAAAATGTTGTTGCGTAAATACATTTTTCTTTTATTATATTTATTTTTCTCATCACGAGCGAAGTCCCCTTTACCGAAAGGGCCTAAATATCATTACTTTAGTGAAATAAGCCTAATTTAATAATCCTCATCATATATATATAATATGATATATATATATATCATATTTTAAAACAATATTATTTATAAATATATAATGTCAAATATTTGCAAAATTGCATATTTATATTATATTTAGTATACTATATATAGTGAACATTTATTTATAGGTAATAACATATTTATTAATAATACATGTACTATCGTACTATAGTACTATATATATACACACTTAATGACACAATTATTTATTATAGAACATGACTAACTAACAAAATAATTATATATATATGTGTAAATATATATATTTATGTATATACGTATATACATATGTATAGCATATGATTAACATGGTACTTACGATTACATTAAAAGTATATAATTTAAAACACCTTCAGATATTCTTATATTAGGTCGTGTCATTGAATACAATAATAGAAAGTTGATCAGATGGACACATGGTCTGTCAGTAGATATACAGCGTTGATACAACTATATCCTGTCCATCTGTCCACCTGACCACATGGCCATATGACCACATGACCACATGACCACCTGACCACCTACTTTCCAATCTACGATAACCACACCGATGTATGGCTAGTAAGCTAACATTAACTATTCCAGTAAACGTGTTCCAGAGTGGACGAGATCTGAGTGGTTTGCTGCTTGTAGAGTGAGGTCACATTGGTCAGGATGTCCGCTACCATCTTCTGGCCGTAGTTGTTCTCTATCAGCTTTAGTATGAACACACCATCCTTGCGCGTGTAAGTCCACGAATATATATATATAAGGGAGATACATAACATAGTTATTTAATAGGGTAATTAAGAGTTTATTTAATATGTATATATATATCATATACCAATTTATACTATTTATATATATTATACCTAATTAATTTATATTTATAATCATATAGATTATTGATTATAAATATAAAACATTAATCTATAATGCATAGCGATTATTTGTACATTTATACAATGTATACATGTACATGTATACATTCAAATATATTAATATTTGTCGCTAGTAAGTTAAAATTTATAATTTTAAATTAAATTAATTTAAAATAATCTTTATTATATATAAGTATAATTAAATATATTAGAAATCATTTAATTGAAATTATATTATATTAGTATTACAATTATAATTTAAATTGTAAAAATGATATATATATATATATATATTAATTTATAAAGAAATACAAATTATATAATTATAAAATATAATTTATAAAATTAAAAATATTTATAAAATCATTGATAATAATTATTTGATGTATAAAAGTTATTTATATATTAAATGTATATTATTTATATATAATATATATATATATATATATATATATATATATATATATATATATATATATATATATATATATATATAATATATATATGTATGCTACAAAAATGTGTTGGTGTAACTTCTAAAATACATATATGTATTATTTTTAAAGTATAATGAAAATTGAGATACATTAAATACGTTTTACAGCATATATTATATGTCCTGTCCATGTTTGAACAGGTTGATATATTACTATAATTAATCTAATACGAATATTGTCATATATTTACATAATATATTGTTACAAATAAAATGATGTTTATAATTTATTGATATATTAAAACTTCTTTATATATATATATATATACATATATCGTATTAATGATATTGCCCTAAGATTTGTTAATTGATACATCCTCCTTTTAATCTATATGATTTAACATCGTATCCGCCTGCTACTATATATACTATATATAGTATCTCATAATATTTCATAATGGGTTAACTGAATTAGACTGACATCGGCCCCAACATGTCACGTAACTAACCTAGAGTTCAAGTAAACAATGCGTGTAGGGCTTATTGAAAAGTACATCAACATATAAACATACGGTATTATGATATGTATGCTTATATAAAACACGACTTTACTACTAGGTGAATAATTTACTAAGAAATTAAACGCCAGCCGCGAAATTAACGGAACTCTAGATTTGACACATGACTTATCGGGGGCCGATGTCAGTATTCTGCGGTTCAAGTATATTCTCCACGTATATATATAATAACTATAGGGTCTAATATATCCAAGAGTTCTGGTGTTTATGATCATATATATAGATCTATAATTAAATAAATTAAAGGGGGTAAAGCAATATGACCTGATGGAATATCTATAGAACACATTTCTCATGCGAATAGTTTTGTAATTGAATTAATAATAATACTAATTAATAATATGTTGCGGCATTGGTATTTCCCAAAGAAGCTAATTGTATCGTATATTTTACCTATAGTTAAAAATAAAAATAAAAGGTCGAATGATTCCACTAATTATAATTATATCGATAATTATCGGCCTATATGTATATCTAATGTTATCTGTAAGATAATTGAAAAGGTGATACATAATAGAATATCTTCATTATTAATTACTATGTATAATCAATTTGGCTTTAAAAAAATCTTGGTACTGAAATGTGTGTGTTTACCCTTAATATTTAACAGATTATAATAATAATAACACTAATATGTTCGTAGCATTTATAGATGCTTCCAAAGCTTTTGATAAAATTAATCATAACATTTTATTTCAAAGATTAAAAGATAATAATATTCCTTTATAAATAATTAATTTTTTAAATTACTGGTATAGAAACCAACGGATATATATTAAATGGTGTAATAATTCATCAGATAGCTTTCCTGTTTCAAGGGGTGTTCTTCAAGGTGGCATTCTCTCACCATTGTTATTTAATTTATATACTAATCCTATGATTAAGAAACTAAATGAAATACATTCAGGTTATTGATTAAAATCATCAATAATCTCTATTATGCAGATGATACAGCATTATTTTCACCATCACTAGGGGGTTTGCAGTTGTTGTTAAGTTGTTGTGAAGAGTTTGCTAACCATAACCACATAACGTTTAATATTGATAAATCGGTTATTTTACCAATTTATTTGTATACATCATATCATAATCCTGTGAAATTATATAGGTAATATATAGATAATAAACTTCTAAAAGTTGTCAAATCATATAGATATCTTGGAAATTGGATTTCAGAGGACTTATCTGATGATATTGATAAATATAGTAATATTAAACAGTTATATAAACGAAGCTATGCAATATCATATCACTTTAATCAATGCTCTAAGGATACAAAAATTATATTGTTTAAAACATTTGTTTCTAATATATTCCTTAGTATCATTTGGATACCAAATAGATACTGTATGGCTAAACTTAATATAGCGTATAATAATGCTTATCGTATTGTTATGAACTACAGACGTAGAAATAGTGCGTCATTAATTTTTCTCCGCGATTATATTAATAATTTAACAGATAAATTACGTAAATCTTATTATTCTCTATACAAACAAATACAATTATCGTGTAATTCTCTAATTTTTCAATTATATGAATATAATATTGTTTTCCCATCGCCACTGTTTACCATGTGGTATAACTCATTATTTGTATAGTATTTTAAATGTCGTTTCTTAGATTAATTGTTTTTTTTTAGTTTATTCTTTTATAATTTTCGTTTATATACTATAGATCTCTGTATTTCATGTCTGATTTAAATAAATAAATAAAAATAAAATAAATATTGACGATATCAATATATACTCCTTCCTCCCTATACCCCTGTCCAGATATTTGTCCACTAATTGCATATATATCCTCTCTTTTAATACTGGCATCTCTCCAATAATCTTCTGCTAAATACCTCAACGATTGTATAATTTTATCTCAATACATTCAATAATCTGGACTCTTCCATTTTCTTAAACATTTTATTATTTTAACCTTTATGTTATCTTAACCTTTATATTATACTAACTCTTCTGTTAACTTATTTCTGAGATTATTGTAATATATTGTTATTTTAACTCAAGGATTATATTAACCATAATATTATATTAACTCTGAAAGTATGTTAACCCTTCTGTTATCTTAAAATGTATGTTATATTAGCCTTTGTTATTTTAACCCTTCTGTTATAGTCAACATCTTATTATGTTAGTATACAGTTGTATGCTAATAGTACTATAGTACTAACTTAATACTGATATATTAATTAAAATGCCACCCATGCTTATTTTTAATAAAATTAAATATAAATATAAAGTGAAATGAATATAAAATGAATATAAAGTTAATATATTTGTATATATTTAATAATAGATATTTAGAAAAGATATATACCATTTAAATACGTATGTTAATATATTAAAGAGATATATTGTAAATATTGATTACAAATATAAAAATATGTTGAAATATCTAAATATAAATATTAATGTTAATGTTACATACGTTTCATAGTTAATTACTATAATGAGTTATTATTAATGCAATGTCAATTACAACCTACATTGTTACGTCATATAATGACATAGATAATATTATAATTTAAATTGTTTCTATGATTATAATATATATATATATATATATATATATATATATATATATATGTATACTTATATACCTATTTATAAATATATAAATAACCTACTATAATAGTTTACCTGTAATAAATAATGAAGCAGCAATCTGTCTACCTTGTCTATCTCTGAATATCTTCTTCTCAGGTAATTTATATTTATCTTGTTAATACACATCTGCAATATTATATAAATACTTGATAAAAGGACAAAGATATAGATGTAAATTATCGTAGATTAAAATCGATATAAGAGTATTACAATTTGAAACAATAGTATAGATGCGTATACATATATATATATATATAGATTTACTAATGTAGAATTTTTGATAGATTTTTTTAATAAATATTTTAAATCGAGAAAATAAATGTAGTAAATATATTATATAAACCGTGATTAATGTTGATGTACGGTATTGTGATATGAAATGTACATTCATTACAAGTATAAGGCTATAAGGATACAATAACTACTGATATTGCAATACATCAACGAAGGGGTACGTACTTTTACGTAACCATAGAATCGATGACGCATCGGCTTCTAATGGAAATTAGAGCCTTATATAGTTATAAGTGAAAACTTTATCTAAGTTCCTGGATGGGATGAAAGGACTCCACCAAATAAAAACAACACTAACAACAATAACTATTACGTAATCGCGCACGTAACCTATATAACAGACTAACGTTATGTAACGCCCTGCAGATACCGTAACACGTGACCCCGGCCACCAGCATTACCCAGAACCACACGAACACGAAGATCACCTCGTGAAACATGTTCAACGGAAGTACGCACTGTACCGAATGTCTGTGTACATTCTTTAGCTCTCGGATCTGGTCGGTAGATTATTATAAGTGTAGGTATGTGCATAGTTTACTTAACGTATATGTATATATATATACGTTAATTATAAATCATACATATTATTATTATTATTATTATATATATATATATATATTACTTAAATACTACGTATAATATATTTAATATATGATTTAATATAGAATAATTTTCTATAATTATTATTTCTTTATATATACGTTTTTATATATAATAAAAATAACTTTGATAAAACCGCAATGATTTACTTAATTATGATTGGATAATATATATTAAAGGCAACAGTAACGATAACGCTTATAACCTCGAACGTACACACAGTTATTCTCGGGAATTTAGTTTTATTGTTCCATTGTTTGCCTTCCACCAAGTTACGCAATATCTCGAAGCCGAAGTACCGGAACTTCATATCCAAACACGTATCCAATAAGTAAATCTAGGGGGTGATTAAAGGGGTAACCGCGGTTGGGGTAGTTGGTGAAATGTGTAACATTTATTTATACATGTAATTTTTAATACATTTATAAACATTTCGATGTAGTCTAATGTACACGTTATTCTCTAGAGTTTATTTAGTATTTTATCTATGTTTAGAGATATATTTGTAACACGATATACATGTATATATAAAGGTTATATAATATATACCGTTTATGGTATACCATATACCCTATACCCTATACTATTGTATACCAATTAGTATATTAATAGATGATTTAATAAATAATATATACATATATATATATATATATAATATATTAGATTTTATGGTATAAGTATATTCTATATGTTTGTGTTTAAACTCCCTATTTTACTCATGAGCCAACTGGGAAATTGGCTACGAAGTGTAATTATAAGACATGCATATAGTTGGATTTAGGTTAAATACTTGTCCTATAAGATGGGTCTTAAAATAATATTTAGAAATGATCTAGATATAATTTTTTATATATATAAATTGATAGGCTCACATTAAAACCACAAATGTCTAAGCCATTTTACTAGTTACAAAATTCATATATATATATATATATATATATATTACATAATATACTTTAGAGAATGTTGTATACTATTATTTAAGTGACTAAATAAAATATTATTAGTTTTATTATTATTATTATTATTACTATTATATATATATATATATATATATATATATATATATATATATATATATATATATATATATATATATATTAAACTAACCTGGAATACAGATATGAGAAGATATCCTACTTTAGTTATTAATGAACAAATAACAAGTTTAATCCTGCTCCTCCTTCTCAGAATGTAGTTTATAAGTGTATCGCTTGTTGAACTGATTATCATAATAATAGATATTATTATTGATATTGTTTAATTATTATTACGATCAAATATACATCATGCATTGAAATAATAGTCGTACTATATATATATATATATATATATATATATATATATATATATATATCAAATATTTTGCGAAGCAAAAATAAACAATATAAACATTATATATATAAACAATATAAACATTATAAAAAAGGATTTTCTTCAAAAAATCTTTGTATATATATATATACGTACAATGTACGTATATACATGTACACATACATATACATGTACGTCGTACACATTGACATGTGAAATACCCTTAGAGTACACCCACTAACCACGGTTTATAGATATCGTTATTAGACCTCGGCACCAGGTACCAGAACAGCTTATCGGCCACTGAGGCTAGCATCCGGTCAGAGTTATCCAGTGCGCATGGCAAGCGAACGTTCGCGCAGTCCAGCAGTAGCGACTTCGTGTCGATACCGGATGTGGAGGTGATCAATCGCCTCTGACGTCATGATTACGTAATAGTTGTAGCAGTAGTATAATATATATACATATATATATATATATAACTAAAGAGAAAAACAAGTATAGATAAATCTCTAGGCATAGGTACCTATATAATACATTTTAAAGTAGAAAACAGATAATACGGTCTATATATACTACATAACGTATATCCCAACTATTATATAATGGATGTCGGATAAGCAGATAAATAATGCATATATAGAGATATTCAGGAGAGATAATCAAAAGAGATAAGTATATATTATTTCTTACATATATTTGAATTTAAATAGAGGTATATTTAGAGTGACATATTAATTTAAGACAGATGTAAAATAGGAAATAAAAATATATAAATTGAATTTGAAATAATAATTAAAGCATAGGGAAGTCTATATATAAATATATGAGTAGATATATAAGTAATTTGATAGTAGATAGTCAAGATTAATTAATGTAATTAATTTATAGATACGATTAAGTATTGATAAACTTTGGATAAATTAAATATTTTATATGTATGCCATACAATTTATGCGATAAAATACAATTTTTTTTACTATTTATATTACTATCCGACCCTATCAGTCATGTTACATTGTCGTTGTATGCACATATGATAATCATAATAGATACATCTACCTGGAGTCGGATACGTTATATATCAACCTATAATTCGTAAAATGTTTAATTTATCCACAGTTTATCTATTGTATAGTGATGTAAATGATGCTCAAATCTAAAGCATTGATTTAGGCACAACATCTCGGCTCAGCATTAAAAAGTTCGGCATCATTTGTATCACTAGTCATGTATAACATGTACGATGTAAATTGTACGTTATATATTTTATGAGACTTAATTATGAGTCCATTTGTATCCAATAGTTACATATTATATACCAAGTTACAATACATATATATATATATATATATATATATATATATAATTATTAGTATTATATAGTTATACATATATATGATAACCATAAAGAAAGGAATAATAAAAAGAGTCGCTTGAAAAAGAAGTAGAACTGGAACCCATTGGTAATAATTGATTCTTCTTTCGGTCTTCTGAAAATTCCAATATAAATATTATATAATTATATATATATATATATATTCAATATTTAACATTATATTAATTGTGTATATATGTATATATACGCTTAATATATATATATATATATATATATATCCAATATGGTACATATATATATATATATATATATATTCAATATTTAACATTATATTAATTGTGTATATATGTATATATACGCTTAATATATATATCCAATATGGTACATATATAGAGAAGAGTGAAGATACTTGAAAAAACCAGGAAAACAAAACCATCCGAAAAAAAATCGTATTTATACCAAAGATTATCCAAAGGAAATATGGTTCACTCGACCGAATTATTGAAATTATAACGACACTAGCTACAATACGACGGGTAATAGAACTAAGATCTATTTTTTGATTTCGTATCTATATATATACATGTAAATTTGAAAAAAATGCCCTAATATAATTTTAAATTAAGATATGTATAACAAATATATCGAAAAGTAAGTGTTCCGCAAAAATATTATTTGGAGATATAAAAAGTGAATTCATAATTTATTTACCGAATTTGTATATGTAAAAATGATATCAATTCAATCATTATTATTTACATATAAACTAATCAATACCGTGAAAATGTTATAATTTGAAAATATATATTTTTTAATATAATTCATATATCTATTATAAAAGCAAAAGTATATTAGTATGATAATTAGATTAATTACCTTATCAAATATTAATAGTAAATATAACTTATAATAATAAATGTGTATCCATCTAGTGGTTGGTATCGTGACTATATTAAAATAATTACATAGATTAGATAAGGAGTGAACCACCTTTGATTCGCACAATCTTTGTTTATACTCTATCAATAATTATAAATTTATAAATAATAATCCAATAAAGGGAAGCTTTTATGCAATGACCTCAAATATTTCTAGAATTTTATTTTATTGAAAAAAAAATACTTCTAGAATCACTTTTACATCAATATAAAATTGAAAATAGACAAATATAATATTACATAATTATATTATATAAATAAAGTATACTTGTATATTATATTAACTATGATATTAATAAATAAAAAATAAAAATTATGTAATCAATTTTATAGGCATTTAAAAAACACATAAAGATATTCGAACCACCTAAAATCAGGAGAGTTTAAATATTATTTATTACATTTTCTAGAACCATTTATTTAAATTATATAGAATTATTGAATGATTTGTATAATGTATAATCTATATATATAGTCGGAGGTATGGGAAGATATATATATATATATATATATATATATATATATATATATATATCTATCTAATATGATATATCATCCTAAGGTTTTTATCGAAAAGTGTTTATTCTATAATTATTAGTAGTTATAAGAACATATAGGTAACCTATAGGTACAATAATATGTGTTGTGTCAATATAATACTATACAATTATCTGAATTAGTATTATAATAAATTATAATTAAATTTTGTTATTGAATTACATAGTTTAAAAAATCTGATTCCTACGACGATTTTATTATATATAGTAATTCCTATGGGAATCGGATTCAAATTGGAAAACAGATTCCTATACAATTTGTTTATATCACTGTTTATAAAATGATTCCTACCATTATCATGCAGTAATCACTTTATTATCGATTCCAAAACTAATTATTGAGAATCGGTTTTTAAAAAGATTCTTAAACTAATTATTACTAATCAGTTTTTAAAGACGATTCCTAAATGAATTATTGAGGATCGGTTTTGAAAAACTTAAGTTATTGATGTATGTATTACCTAAGTTATAGGTATATTATATTTTTAATATAGAAAGCTTTCTTTAATATTAAGAATAAAATATTATACCTTTTAATTATTTTAATATATTGATTTAATTTTTATTTATTCAAATTAATTATTAATTATTATTTTAATTTTATATTTAAGTTATACTGAATTTAATAAATAAAATATTATTTTAAAAACTAAATTTATTTAAGTAATACTATAGATTTTTCTAAATTACCATAATCTCATTCAAGTGACACATTGAACTACAATTTTAATCATAATTATATTGATACTACAATTGGAAATATATTGAAATAATTGCTCAATATTGAATATATAGCAATTGAATATAGATTAAATATTGTATTCAATATTATAATGTTATTATTATTAAATTTAAGTTTTAAATTTAATTTAAATAAAATTATATAATATATTATAATATTTGAGTTTGCTACGATAATAATATTTATTTTAATATTATATTATACTTCTAAACTTACGTTCAACTTACATCAACAACTTACGTTAAACCGATTCCTATAGTAATAGTTTAGGAATCGATTTCAAAAAAACTATTCATAAACTTGAATCGATTTAAAACCGATTCTCATTAAGACACTCAGTAAACGATAAAAACGCAAATAGGAATTGGATATTTTAACTGTATATATATTTATATATATACATATATATATATATATATATATATATATATATATATATATATATATATATATATATATATATACAGTGAAAGCCGCTTACATCGACATGGTTGTGTAAGCTCCAAAAATGTCGATATAGGCGGATTGTCGATATGAGCGATAGGGGCGTAGCCCTAATGATGTATAACGCATTAGTTTATATATAATTAATTGTATGTAATAATATAATATATGCATATAATATAATAACAAAAAAGGTTTAATTACATGTTTATTAAATAATATTAATATTATTAATATTTAATAATTAATTATTTACACACCCATCGAAATTCAATCAAATAATATATTAAAAAGTATTACTTAAATGTATATAGTATATTATAGTATAGTAGAATATATAATATATATTATAGTATACTATATAATATATATTATACTTAACTATAAAGTTAAGATTATACAGTATAATAATTTATACTTAACCTATATAGTATACAGTATAGTTAGTGATGGGCAGGATCGCGATAATTGATCGGCGATCCTGGATCGGCTTATTTGATTCACGATCTTTATATTTATAAGAATATTTTTCTATTTTATTATTTATGTTTTTGATATTTTTTGTTATATAGTTATATAGTTATATCTTATTTTTAAATTATTGCATGTATGTATATATGCACACTATAGTATACTATTAGTTTATATATTCGAAATACAATGATGTATAATAGATAATATGATGATATTTAGACATATTGTATAATAATGAATTACTTTATTAAATATAACATAGGTATACCTATGTATAGAACAAATAAAAATACCTAATGGAAACTAATGACGTAACAATTCGTGATGCGACATGTTAGCAAGTTGCGTTCATACCTTTGATACTGTTGATATTATGACTAAAATCTACTCTAAGAATTGTTAATTACAATTGAGCTCATATACCTGCATCTGGTGATGCAATGCACCACCGACTTGTACTCGATAAAGAGAGTTGATCCATGCCATGTACTTGTATATTATATAATAGTTTATAGTATTACCGTGCCATATGGTACTATAATACAATATATTTAACTATATATATAGTATTACTTATAATGGATAATATGATAACATGATATTTAGATATAAATTAAATATAAATATATACCTACACAATGAGTCATAGGTGTTAGTACGTAATAGTGACGCCAGTAATTAAGGGTACTATATACTATAGTGTATAGTATACTGACACAATAATATATGACTACGGATTATATAGTTCATTGTTACTTTCCTACTTTTTACTTATGTTAATGTTTTGATATTTGTATATGATAAAAAACTATATCAACAACTGAGTACAAACTTTGTATCTCTCGCGTACTTTGTATTATAAAACTATAATATTATAATTCATTTTATTTAACATAAATAGAAATTAGTATTAATACTGATATACAAGTAGTGTATAATATACAATATGCAATATGTTTATATAATATGATATAATATATTATAGCATATTATATTATATATGATACATATTTTAGGCGTATCTAAATATTGACCAATTACGTAAGGATATTAAAGATCAAGTTATTTATAGATATACTGACGGTATTGAGTAGTATGGGGAATAGCAATGAATACTATGGGAATAATTTTCATACAAATTAAAATTTTTAAATAATTTGTTTTATAACCAAATTTGTCGATATAAGTGTATTCAATTCCAAATATTACCTTATAAATATGTCGATAATGCCGAATTATCGATATAAGTGGATTGTCGATGTACGCGGATTAATGTACATGTAAATAGGTGTAAATCCAACAAAAATATCTCGAAATGTCGATGTAGCCGAATTATCGATGTACGTGGCTGACGAAGTAAGCGGCTTTCACTGTATATATTAAACTGACTAAAACATATTACTGTAATTACAAAATAAAATGACGCATGCGTCATTTTATTATATTTTACAAATAATTATTTACTCAAAATAAATAAAAAAGCTAGCAATGGATACAAATACATATCCCATTTATAATAATATATTAAATATGTTCAACGCCTAAAATGGTGTTAAATTTGAGTATTTTAGATATATACTATAGAATCCGTTTTTGTGAATAGTGGTTCAAGTCTCCCCACTCTCCTTTATACATATATTAATTATAATACATGTATGATGTGATTAGAATATTAAACACGGTACAAAATAAGGGTTTACGTTAATCGATAATTATTAGGCAATACTTTCAAATAATAAATGTATTATTCGTTCAAAGATCATATCTAAGTTATTTTAAAATACAAAATAATTATATAATTTAATATAAATTCTAGTTTCGAATACGTATTCGCTGGTGAGCGTTACGCACGAATGGTTTTAGATTACATAACATCATTCCGCGTCAGTCGCTCCTACGCGACCACTGCATTACAACTATCATATACTGAACACTGCACTATCATATACTGACCACTACACTATTGGTATTACTGACCACTGCACTGGGGATACGACTATCCAGCGGTAGGTAGTAGGTACTGGACACCCAACATACGACGTCCGCGTAGTGTTCGTGGTTAGCGGTAAACCGTGCCGGGGACCAACACGCTATCTGGGTGCCGACAAGTTGCCGCGTTCCTATTGGTCAAGAAGCGTATACTATTATAATCGTATACGCGCGTTCTTGTTATCGTAGCAAATAACTGGATATACATATATATATATATATATAAATATAGTTATATAGTATGCATACCACCGTTTCTGACTAGTTCGCGAGGTGCCCGGGTTCTATTCCCGTATGAGGTGAACTGGGACGGAGACCAAAACAATATAGTATTTTGGTATAGCTAGATATACGAATATACTATAGTTATATATAATCTGATATATCTGTGTTCTATATACAATATATTACGTATCCATTTCAACACAATACACACATTATTTTAAATTATAAATACCTATAAGTATCTGTATACAGATAAAATACTTATAAGTATATTATAATATATTCTGTATATTAATAATTAAAATTAACATAAATAAAAATGATATATTTCTATCTATACAAATATATGTGTTATATATATATATATATATATACTAATAAATTAGTGTAAGAAATCTACAATCAGAATAGTTATATATATATATATATTCAGATATCATATAGAAATGTGTATACAATTTAGGTAAATTACACTGTATTTCAATATATTTGAAATACATTTTATATATATATTTCTATTAATTCGATATTAATATCAAATAATTTATGTTAATTGTTGAAATACTGAATTTATATGTACATTTATTATTTATTCAAATAAATAATTGAAATAATAATTACTTTATAAACTTAACATAATTATGTTTATAATTTATTAAATGTACATACAATTGATATACATGATATACAAGATATACTTTAATTAATATATATATATATATATATATATATATGATTATCTATAGAATGATCGATTATTAAATAATTAAGTATATGATGAATTTATATTAGCTATAGCTATATGAAATATGATATAAAATGATAGAAAATGATATAAATTATAATTTTCTGACGTTTTAAGAAAAGTATAGACTTTAGGACGCACTATATGCCTTAACTTCTAAATAATAGTAACTAAAATCTATAGTTGCTAGGATGAATACCAACCGACAATAATGGAGAACGCCGTGAATATGATGGGGGTATACTTCCACGAGAACCTATCCAACAGGTCGTCGTCATGCGTACGACAGGGAAGCTCCAACACGGAAGAGAACGCCGACACGACTCTGTCCATGATGACCGGATGTTTACTTAATGGACACCGGTGTTACGACATCTCGCCCCGGCGAGAGTACGCCGCCCATTGGTTAATACCGGTGACACTAATTATACTACGGAGGGCGATATTAGGCGATGTTAGGTGATTGGTCGCGTTGATGTATATCCCTATTCATAATTAATGATTTGATGAGCAACAATAATTAATATAATACATTATATTATGTAATGTATACACTATTGTGTGTATATATATATATATATATATATATATATCCATTTATCCGATATTTGTATTGTACTAAATATATTGTTTTATATTTCAATAAATATATTTTATTATATATATATATATATTATTATATATATATATATATATATATATATATATATATATATTTCTCTTTTTCTTATATAAATATTATACTTACCTGTTAATTAAACGTACCAATACTATTATCCTACAGAGATTATATATATATATGTCATAACAGGGAAAACTATGATTTACCACGAATCTAATTAATAATTACAATACACGTCAGTGAAAGCTAATAATCCTATAGGTACTATAATAATACTATAGTAATGAACTAATCTTATAAATAACAATTGTTATTAACTTAAGTTTACGTGATGACTTCATATAGCCCATACTAAATCGTCTGCAGTATTATATATATTCTATATGATATATAGGCCTTGAGGTGCGTAATAAAGGAAGGGTGCACCCTGCCCATGGGCATGTGTTGATCTAATAGAGGCAGTGAGGGATTTCCATAAGGATGGAATAATATAAGTGAAAGCGCGTTTATGGTATTTCAGGTATGACTCATACCGTACGAGACATGAGGGCAAATAGGGAAATGTCGACATTAGTACAGTATTAGCGAATTCACAGCATCATTATTTTGTTGCAATATTATGTATATGAGATATATTTATAGGCAGTGAAGGGGATAGAAGCTTACGAGCAAGGGTGAAAGATGCATGATGGTTATATGATGTGAGGTTATTCATTATACTAATAGGCTTATTCTATAAAGAAAACAGACTTGGCTTTAGAGATTTCAGATTTATAGAACCAGCGATATATAGAAAATATTAAGAGGTTGCTAGAAGAATGATTACTGTGTAGGCTTATTAAGGTGGCATTTGGAAAAAATAAGTTCTGAGGAACACCATGGAGAGTTTGAATGAATATTAATAATTCTAGTTTTTAGAGGGGTCATTTATAAATCGAGTAAGATAGAACATCATTGAGAAAATAAATTGAACAAGGCAGTGGTAGGGTGAGTAATTTAAGTTCCGAGGCAAAATATTCATAATCAAGATATCTGTAATTTATGTGGGTAATGTATTTGTTTCTATAGATGTGGAGTGAGGAAGAACTAGGTTAATAGGTAAATAGGTCAATAGATAAGATTTACAATAATAAGTTATATACTAATAACTACTATGAAATCTTCACAAAATTAAATCGAGTAAATAACAAGCATTATGAGTAATGGAAAGTTATACATTGATGTAGAGAGAGAGAGTCAGTAACATTTTTGAAAGTGGAATGGGGAAGTATATTTGATTCGAAGTGGTAGTTAAAGTCACCAAGAATAAAGTTATGACTATTATTAGATAGTGGATTATACGTTATATAGTTGTAAAATTCAATATAGAAAGTCGTATATGTATATACTATATACCATAGAGTATAGTCTAAAGTACACATTAATATAAATAAAAATAAAAAAACCTAATATTTAATTAAAACATTTTATTTTTGATATATTATTGAGATCACTCGATTTATTTAATTTATATATGTAATAGTCTTATATATATTTAAAGATATACTTATAATACTTTATATATAAATTATCTAATTTAAAAAAATCATAAAATATAATTTAAAAATAGTATGTATATTAAAAGATAAGTAAGTAAATACAATATAAATATATTTATAAAGACGATTATTTATACGATTTAAATTAATATGATATATAATAAAATTGTACAAATACAACGTTTTTAATTAGGTTATATAACTATAGTATATAAGATATAGTCCTATAGGATATATATATATATATATATATATATATATATATATATATATGTATATCCTATATGCTTTTTATACAGTGTATTATATAATACACGATTATTTATCGATTATCGATTATATTCGATACCAATTATCTTATTTTACTCATTTTATTCAATAATTTTATACTATGTATATATATAATATACTTTATTTTTGAATAAATGGGTCAGCTGAAATAATCCTGACAGCTTCACAAAAAAAGCTTATGAGAAATCTGGAAGATTCTGAGTATTCACTTTTAGGGGACACATTGGAATTTTCCTCTATCATTATACCCCTTCATATGCTAAACAAAATGTTTAGCATGGCAATTTGCAAATATAGTGGTAAGGATCAGATGTAAAGAATAAGGGCCTCGTATCAAATATGCAAGTACTATGTAGCTGTGGTAATAATTTTGAATTCTGGGCCGGTGATCGCGTGGAACCGAAAGAAAATGCTGTGTCAACCTTCACTCCATGTTATCTAAATCGACAAGCTGTCAGGGGTTCAATTGAGAATGCTTCTAACTATGCTGGACTGTTACAGATGTTGGCATCATTGTATCTGCCAAATATTCATCAAAAGTCCTACCAGAATCACTTGAAATATATTTGTCAGACTTTGAAGGAGTTTATGCTTGTAATTTAGATATAATATATGTATTGAAAAAAATATTACTACTTTTAGAGTTGCAAAACTGGAATGGAGAATGCCGTAAATGTCATTAGAGATATGCCTAGGCCTGCTGTCGAAAAGATAACTGTATCATTTGATGGAACGTGACTTACTCGTTACTTTTCGAGTTTGTATTGTGTTGGATCCGTTATTGAACTGGTCTTGTTATCGATTACGAAGTTCTCTCCCTATTCTGCCATGTAAGTTATAGGTTATATGTATATATATATATATATATATATATATATATTTGTAAATTACTATCTTACTGGGAATAGTTATCATATATATTAAAATTCTATTTAATTTCACCAATAATTATTTAATTATTATATTCTAGGTATGTTCTAGAACATTAGCTAATAATAATTTGATGAGAGTGGAGCGTTAAAAAAATATGTGTATGCATTACATAGAGAAGATTGTATGATAACCCATACAGGAACTTCAGGGTCAATGGAGGTTATTATAAAATGAATTACTTTATAATTATTTGTCTTCATTTATATATTAATTTTAAATTATCTATAACATCCATATAAAGACATAAATTACCAGACGACTCTAGAGTCTTTCTATGGATAAATACAATCTTCAATATTCCATAATGATATCGGATGGTGATTCAAAATCCTTTACCGCCGTAAATGGTCTTGCGTATCCTGTTGAGAAAAAGGAGTTTGTGAACCACGTTGCGAGAGACATAAAATAGATTTAGTATTTGATAATTTTGGTATTTCAATGAAGTTATTAAAATGTATTGCAATTAATATAATAACTCCTTTATCTTATTTAATTAATTTATCTCTTGAAACTGGTATTATACCAACTATATTACAAATTTCTAGAATAATTACTTTATTTCAAAACGGAGATACAAAATTATTTACTAATTGCCGTCCAATTTCACTTACAAGTCAATTCTCAAAAATGTTAGAAACAATATTTTATATTCGTTTTTATTCGTTTTTAATCACTTTAATATGTTATCTAATAGTTCGGTTTTAGAATACAATTATAATTAATGCGACTCATGCAATTTTTAATCTTCAAACTCAAATATGTAATATCTTTAGAAATAATAAATGGGTATAGCTATTTTTATTGATCTTAAAAGGCTTTTGACACTGTTAATCATGACATTTTATTTATTAAACTAGAAAATATAGGTATACGTGGAATTTCCTTAAAATGGATTAAAAGTTATTTTACCAATAGATATCAGACTGTTAACTTTAAAAACTACTATCTGATCAAATTATAGTTAAAATTGGTGTTTCACAAGGAACAATTTTAGGTCCTATTTTTTTTCTTATTTATATTAATGATTTAATATGTTCATCTTTAATATGTAATTTTACTATGTTTGCTGATGATATGACTTTGTATTTTGATGATTGTTATCAAGTATTTCTAGATTCAATAATAAAAAAAGAATTATTAAATATACATGGTTTATTTCAAATGGAATTACTTTAAATATTAATAAAACCTGTTATATGATATTAAATAATAAATTATCCCACATTAATATCTCAATATATAATATAAATTTAACTAGAATTAAATCTACAGCATTTTTAGGTATAATCATTGATCAGAATTTAGATTAAACCGCGCATATTATATCTAAAAAATAAATTAACAAAAATAATTTGGATAATAAATATAATTTCGAAATTTGTTAACCAAAAGGCCTTAATTCATGTATATAATTCAATTTTGTTTACTACATATTAATTATTGTATACTATTATGGGGTTATACTTATAAGACTAACACATTGTACCTCGATATTTTACAACAAAAAAGAATCATTCGTCTTATATATAATAAACCTTATCTATATCATAATAAGGATCCTTATAAATCGATTTATTCAACAGTATGTTACTTTTCAATGACTTAGTTAAATATAATACTTGTGAATTCATGTAATTAAAGTATATAATAATGCTCACCGTGAAATAATAATAATTATTTATTTAATTAATTATTATAATCAATCATGTTAGTAAAAAATCTAATATACCTATCCAATAAGTGACATAAATAACTTTAATATTCCTTCATCAAAATTAAATATATGTTAACATTATCTTATAATTATTGGTCTTTATTTATAGAATTCACTATGTAATAAGAAATAAATGCAAGATCATAAGACACCAGTTATACTCATACAGTAACCTCGTACAAGGTAATTTCGTACGACTTATTTAGTACACTCGTACGTCGTACGACTTATTAAATTTATTTTAATGTATTTCATAATTATACAGTTCTTATACGAATATATATAACTTATTTTATCGAGAGACGAGGTGATCCCATAGGGCTAACTCCGATAGGGCTAATTAATATAGGGCTAACTACGATAGGGCTGATTTATATAGGGATAATTCCGTAGGGCTAATTCATATAGGGTTAATTCATATAGTGCTAACTCCGATAGGGCTAATTCAGATAGGACTAACTCCGATAGGGCTAATTCATATAGTATTAACTCCGATAGGGCTAATTCATATAGGGCTAATTCATATAGTGCTAACTCCGATAGGGCTAATTCAGATAGGACTAACTCCGATAGGGCTAATTCATATAGTATTAACTCCGATAGGGATAATTCATTTAGGGCTAATTCATATAGTGCTAACTCCGATAGGACTAATTCAGATAGGGCTAACTCCGATATGACTAACTCCCATATATTATGTATATTATATTAATTTCTCAATATTTGTTTATTATAACATAATTAATTTGAATCAAAAAAATAATATATTTCGTATCTCTAAAATACACCATCACATATATTTTTTATAACATAATTAATTTAAATCAAATAAATAATATATTTCTTATTTCTAAAAACACCTAGATCATGCAATTTTCTAATAATAACTCATAATTCTCAACTATCCGCACAATGTGGCGCACATGCATCGGGCCAAAACGGCTAGTATATACATATATATATATATATATATATATATATATATATACGTAGTATACTTTATATATAAATTCTCTAATTAAAAAAGCATCAAATATAATTATAAAAATAGGTTAGTTAAGTTACTTAAGTTATATTAAAATATAAGTAAGTAGATACCATATAAATAAAGACGTATATTTATAAAATTTAAATAAAATCATATGTTTAAAAGTGTACAAATACATCGTTTTTAATGAATTTAGTTATATTACTATATTTTAGTTTGTGTACTGAGTATTATAATAGATACAATTATTTATCGATTATCGATTATAATCGATACCAAATATATAATTTTACTTATTTTACTAAATAATTGTATACAATATATATATATATATATATATATATATATATATATATAAATATATATACAGTTAAAGCCGCTTACTTCGACAGCCACGTACATCGATAATTCGGCTACATCGACATTTCGAGATATCTGTTGTTGGATTTACACCTATTTACATGTAAATTAATCCGCGTACATCAACAATCCACTTATATCGATAATTCGGCATTATCGACATATTTATAAGGTAATATTTAGAATTGAATCCACTTATATCGACAACTTTGATTATAAAATAAATTATTTACAAATTTTAATTTGTATGAAAAGTATTCCCATAGTATTCATTGTTATTCCCCTACTACTTAATATCGTCAGTATATCTATAAATAACTTAAGCTTTAATATCTTAAGTAATTAGTCAATATTTAGATACGCCTACAAATTTGTATTGTGATATAATTACGTATACGTAATATGTCACATTTATTGTAAACATATATGTCTTATTTCATTTATTAAATTATTGTAACAATGCCAAATCGTAAATTCAATTCTATCGTTGATAAATCTACTGATATCAATAATATTAAAATGGTAAGGAGAGAAAGATTGTGGCAGAGGAACTGGGTGTTGGATTGTCTACTATTATAGGATGGATGAAATATGAGAAAAATATAATAGAAAATAGTAAAATTGTAAATTCAAAAAATGTAAAAAAATTAAATTATCACCTTATGATGATGTAGAAAACCCATTAGTAACATGGTTTGCTGCAGCAAGACGTGCTGGTCTCCCTTTGAATGGTTTTTATTAATTTATATAAATCGTAATTATGATTTATTAGTGTTATTTTGCGTACATTATTACATTTTTATATTATATTATAAAATAAGATTGTTATTGGCAAATGAATAGTTGGTAACATAAAATAAAATACAATCCGTTAAACAGTCATCGATTACAAAATATTTTTAGTTTATATATAAACTTTTTAGTAAATACATATTTATTATTTAATAAACATGTAATTAAACCTTTTTTGTTATTATATTATATGCATATATTATATTATTACATACAATTAATTATATATAAACTAATGCGTTATACATCATTAGGGCTACGCCCCTATCGCTCATATCGACAATCCGCCTATATCGACATTTTTGGAGCTTACACAACCATGTCGATGCAAGCGGCTTTCACTGTATATACCTATATAAAATATACTTTATTTTTTAATTAATAAAACAGGTAAAAACAAGAAATTTAAAGTAGAAATTGAATATATCGATGCTAATTATAAAACAATGTATTTTATTTGTATTTTCAATAATTTTTTGTTTATTTTCTATATAATTTTTTCTATTTTCGATTATTTTTCATTTATTTATTCATTATTTATGTTAACTATAAAACTTTTAATTTCGTATTTTTCTTTGTTTATTTCTATAACGTATGTTATCCATAGAAACTATTTATACTTTATACTTTAGATTATATATTTTAACAATATATTTGCTTAAATAAATTATCAATCAATCAATAAAAAAGTATATAAATAATTATAAAACAATACAAATATATGTAGATCTATAGATCTCTATATACTATATAGAGTATAAGAACATATATAACTATACACTAACTACCAACGCAACGTGGTTAGTGTGCATACATCCCGCTGCTAGCAACAGTATCGAAATCGATTTAAGTTTGCCGCGATTTGCATACTACAATGTTTTCATTGCTATATTAAATTACATGCTATATAAATTAGATGTTACTAGCCACATAGATATTTATACATTTAAAACCAAAATATCCAATTGCTTTGTTATATATTAGTAATGAACACTATATTTTCATAATAAAAATAATAATTTAAAGCATATTATTTTTCATTTTCAAAGTGCCTATAGGCAAACTATAGTTTGATACAAATGTACATTATAAACAACACATAATTAAGAATATTGACCCTATATAGGTGGCGCTGTTGGTTTTTATATACAAAATAGAATTACACGATTTCGCGTGAGTGTTATATCTTTCCTTAGAAAATTGTTTTTTATAAGTATACTATTTAAAAAAAATTCTCATTTTAACTAAATTTGATACAATCAGATACAGATTCGCGAATAAATAAATATGTAAATAAAAGTAGTATAATTTAAATATATATATAATATTATATATATATATATATATATATTCACATTTATTAAAAAAATATAATTTAAAAAATATAGTTTATTATATTTATTCATATTAATTATTACAACAATATATATATATATATGAAAGTTTTATAATAGAACATATATTTTAAAAGTATATTGTTATCGCATTAAAAAATAAAAATCGATAAGATATTTTTTTATTCGATCTAAACTTTCAACTTTAAGTATACGCGTATTTGCGTACAGTGCCAGAGTTAAGTGGTCGCCGACAGTTCGTGAAGGAAGTTGTCGTGTTCGTCGAAACAGGAGCTCGCGTTATCGCACAGTAAGATCTCGAAGGCGTGCAGACTATCCATCCACTTCAGCTTAAGGCTGTGCGTATGACCGACACGCTCTTCCGTTACTACGTATACTGAGGTACCTTCCAATAGTTTCGTTAGATCTGCAGTTCCCAACGATACCTAGCGGTGAGTATGAGTTGTATTCACTCGTGCTATTTTTGTTACATTTATACATAACTATACATACAATTATTTATATATATGTGTGTTTTTATAATTTATTAAATGAAATGTATTGACTCTCGAGTATAAGAACTATATTCACTGATGTATATGTGTGTATATATATATATATATATATATATATATATATATATATATATATATGTGTAGAGATAATATAGGCAATTATAGAAATCGCTAATTCGATTATATTCATAGTAATGTTTTACTATATTTTTGTTAACTTATAAGAATTATTGGTAGATATTTGAATCAAAAAATCAAGATATAATTACATATATATATATATATATATATATATATATATATATAATATGTGTATATGTAATATTGTATTCATAATAATGTAGAAAATATAATCCATATATATATATAGTATTATAGTATTATAATGTGTATAGAATATCATATAAATACCAAATGGACGTGTCCATGTAATCCCGGGCCTGTCTGCAACATAAAACTCGGTATCGGAGACGGGGTAGCTGGTGTATCGGGAATCGCTAATTTCTGTAAATTACATTTAACTATAGTATACAATATTACTATATAATATATATATGTGTAATTAATGTATATGAATTAAAACCTCGTTAAACATAAATTCATTAGTTTGTGAATTGAGAACGATATCCTTCAAAGCTTCCAGTTCTTTCCATATCGTATTGCCTTCAGCTATATTCAAAATAATTCATAATTTATTTTAGTTTAATATAAATATATTATAAATAAATATACCTTATACTATACATCTATAATATGCAGTTTATATTGTGGAATTCAAGAACAAAACTGTGAATTAGATAAATGTGTTTTATAGTTGCTTACACGCATATTATTAAAGTATATATTCGTATGTGAAATAACATACGATTTCGATTAAGTACATTATAATGTATTTACTTCTATATATATTATTAAAATTATATATGCATTATACACAGTAAATTACTGATTATTTAATTATTGACTATCTAATTACATGGATTTGACTTAGGGGAAAGTCTCCGATTACCGACCCATAAATGATTATTTGTAATAACTTATTCAATATAAATATATTTATTTGAAATTTTGTAATTATGGTAATATTATGGTAATGAATAATGTGGCTATTTTAAATTTTTGATATAATTAAATTTACAAGAATAAACAGGGGGTCGGTAATCGGATACCTGTTCCTAATACCGACCCCCTAAAATAATCGTGGTATAACTAATTGTAGTATTATAATATCCAATACAAATAGTAGATATACATAAATATACTTAATTATAATATTCAGGCAATTTATTTTTTATTGGATTTATGTTTTAATAGTAATATTAAATTTAAATTTAAACTTTATAGTAATTATATTAAAATAGTCTATATTATTATTTAATAATTAGTTATTAATTAGTATGTATATAATCGAATGGAATCATGAATCCTTAATCTATATCAATGATACACAAACAACTTATGACATATATTAAAGAAAAATACTGATCTATTTTTATTGGATATTATAAATCACATGGGGTCGGTATTAGGGTAATTTAGGGGGTCGGTAATAGGAAAATCATGATATGAAGATATGTTGGTTAATAATTATTCAAATTAAATTATTTTTATACTTATTCATATTTATCATTACATTTCTAACAGTTCATGTATATATTATTTGTTGAAATATCTTATAGTTACTGAGATACGAAGGGGGTCGGTATTAGGATGGGTAGGTAATCAGGGACTTTCCCCATCAATTTAGAATAACATTATATTATACTTTTTATTATATATATACCTATGTTTATTTATATATATATATATATTTAAGTTAATTTAATTTAATTGTTGACCCCAAAATAACGTTAATCGTTCTCTCTTGCTAAAATAAAAATAGATTTATATGATATGTTATATTTAATTCAATGTCCTTTTACCTACATAATTAACGCATACACATATCATGTAGTTTACCGTATATGGGAGCGATGGGATATCTTATTCTGATCATCTTTTCAACTCCACGTATTCCATTGATAAATATTCGTACACCGGAAGCTTTAGTAGTTCGCACTTCCCCTTCTGAATCAAGTACCCTTACACTTCCTTTCACCTTGAAAAGAGTATTAAATTTAGAAATATTCAACCATAAGTAATATATCTTATTAATTGAGTTATAATAATTAATATATGTATGTATTAATATAAAATATAGGTATATTAATAGTAAAATGAGGTAACATTATATATATATTGATTTTAATTAAATTGAATAAAATAAAAGATTACAATTAATATAAAGTACGTATCAATGGTCGCTAACCTCTACTCGAGGTAACACCCGGGGGGGTTATACTATACACCCCGTACACGTTACATGTCCGTACTTACCGTATCGGCAACGTCTTCGTTAGAGTTAGCGCTCGACGTGTAGAGGGCAGCAGGGGTCATGTAGTGATGTCGGTTACAGGTGCCATTCAAAGCGGTCGCGGTATCGTTGACGCCCCCGTTTCCGGTTCGTCCGTTCGCATTGATCGTGGCGCAATCGTTTCCTGGATTGACGTTGTTATCGATGTTAATGTGTACGCCTACTTCTGCATGACATTGCCTATTCACTATACGACGTCGGCGCATGCGATACGGAACTAAGGGGGCGTTTTTTGTAACGTACCACAGTACCACAGTACCAAGTTAGCTACCGTTTTTCGTAACCTACCACAGTACCACAGTCCCACCTGTATACATGTGAAATCAAGTGGGACTGTGGTACGTTACAAAAAAAGGACCCTAATACGATGGCGATGTAACGATGTTATTAATTTGTATTCTATTTAACAATGCATTTTATACGTACAAGATTTTAATGTGAACAAGAAAGTAATATGATATTATATATATATATATAATCTAATATTAGGTATTTGATAATAAATAATATATGTATTATATATAGAGTAGATATGTGTGCTTGTATCATATAAGTTATATGTGTATTTCTATGCATAATATTAATGAATTATGTAACTACGTAATAAGTATAATTAATTAATTATCAAAGCATGTTAACATAACTATTATCTAATTAATTAAATAAAACACTCTGCACATCCACAATCGTACATAATATAACTACGGTCAGCATGTATGTTACAGTGATAATAGAAGTAAGGCGTTTAATACCTCTGTAGACGATATTGTAGGGATTCCACTTATGAAGGGGCGTGGTGTAGATAATCTCCAGAGGGATAGCGTAAGACCATTTCTGTGTGATGTCCGCGCATGTGCGAGAACTTCCCCATCCGGAACATTTCGTAGTTGACATTCCGGCGATCTTATAACAGGTGTTGTTATTGAATGTAATAGGTATAGGTATTCAAATGTATGTAAATAAGTATATAACTCATTTTCACGTATTTAGAATGTTCGTATTTAAAATAATATGTAATCAAAGTAGTTTAAAAAAAAGATAAATTAACAGTATACCATATGTATAGCTATTTATTATCTAAATGTATCAAATTATGAACACGGCTTTAAACTAAATTTAAATTGCGTAAATAATATAAAGAATCCATATAAATATAAATTCGTTAATAAATAAAATGTCGACGATTATTTAGATAACGGATATATACATAGTACACGTTACCTGTACATTGTATTGATATACATTGTACAGTGTACATTGTACAATGTACATACGCTATACATACATTAAGCCCTGGCTAAACCTTATCTTGAGTGGTCATAGCGAAGAATAGGTTAGCGTCATTGAAAGCCCTGTGTCGGCTGCTACGACCCGAAGCATCCGCGTTAGCTGTAGTGTACCTTTAGTGTGTTGCGCATGCGCTTTAGTTATTGACCTAGTACGCGTATATTAACAAGGATATGACCTTGACATTTATATATATTTATATATATATATATATATAATTTCTACAATAACTTGTTATATGAATTTTAATATAAGTAAATATACTTATATTTATGAATTATATTTATGATTTAAATCATTAAATATCTTAACTTGGATATTATATTTTCTATTTAAATATATGTTTACGCTAATGATATCCCTTGCTTTATTTCATTTTTTCTAGCTATAGATTTTGAATTTGCAACGTATTTTAATATTTAATATCTACAATCTATTTGTAAATTGTTATTTTGCATTAATTTAAATATATTTTATTATATGTATAAAATTAAAATTAAAATTTGAATTTCCCATATAACAAATATATTATTTCGGTGGTATTAAATAATAAGTAGTAATACAATCATAAATATTCATATTAAACCATCTGTGATAATATCCTGGATTAAGGGGGGTCATGGTGTTGTATACAAATGTATTAGCTCCGTATGTCTCAGTCAAGTTAGCCTATATGTGTATGTGTGTAATTACATATTGAATACGGTACAACATAATAACTAGCCAACTCTTTAGTATCGTAATTGTTATGTTATATTGTATCCAATATGTATTATGTAACTGTTTAATATGTATATATACTACATACTATCTACCTATATATATATATATATATATATATATATTACAATAAAAGATAATAGATGGTATTATGATTATTATTGATTTAATTTTTTTAAATAAAAATGTATATAAAATGTAGATGATATATATAGGTAGATGTATTATTTAAATGTATTATTAAATATTATTTTGTATTTGTATATATTATATTAATTTATCAATAAGGATATATATCTATATATCCATAGTCAAAATTTACCTGATAATTATCTTTTCCGGGTATTTCATACATAATTTTATCGAGTAGACCATAGTTCTTTTTGCCATCAATAAACAAATTAGAATCATGTGTATTCACAGTAAATCTGGCTCCTCTTCCAGACTATCAAGTAATAATTGTAAACATTTATTACAAATTATATATATATATATATATATATAATATGGCTTCGAAGGGACATTAGAGCCATATATGATTATAAGTGAAAACTTCATCTAAGTTCCTGGATGGGATGAAAGGTCTCCACCAAATAAAAATAACAAAAAAAAATAACAATAACAATATATATATATATTAGTATTGTGTAAATTTATATATATATATATATATATACTAGAAAGTTATTAATATAATAAAATAGATGATATTACACACAGCTCGTCCACGTGTCTACGTGACTACTTGTAATGTTAGTTATATGCGTTGTTGAGCAATCACCGAGTTTTAGTTTTATATCACACGAGTTTACTAGTTTTCACTTAAGTATATTTGTATTGAGTTGTTGATATTTACGTCAACCTGTAGAGTTTAATCGGATATTGAATAAAAGTTATAACCCAAATAACAGTAATTACAGATAGTACTAATCTAATAAATACTACTAACTCTCGTGACTATAATATGTCTTACTATCAACCTATTAAATATTAATTATAATATTATATTATCTTATAACACTACCTCATTACTAAATCATATATTTATAAATAAGGAGAGAGTGTGAGAGAGAGAGTAAACTAACAGGATTAAATATATATATATATATATATATATATATATATATATTCATAATTGAGAATTATATAATCATATGTTATCTGTTTATATATATTATAATCATATTTACCGCAAGTTTATCTTTATTCCACTTCCTCGCCATCATAGTTGTCAAATCTTCCACAATTCTCATACGATTGAACGGAAGGTCATCTTTTATTTTATGACATAATATTCTATAATTCCATTGTGCGAACTGGTGATAATTGTAGTTATATAGGAATTAAATACGATTGTAAATTAATATATGTTAATAGTATATTTGTATATTACTTTTCCTATTATCGAATACCAACGAGGGGGATGGAACCATTAATCATATCAAATATTTTAGTTGGAAGATAACTGAAATTTTCTAGAGCATCTTTAGATCCGGTATAAGCAGTAAATCTGATATTCTCCTGTAAATAATGAAATATAAGTCATATATATATATATATATATATATATATATATATATATATTTATATATATATATATATATATATATTTATATATATATATATATATTTATATATATATTCATATATATATAAGTTATATAATTAACCTGCATCATAAACCAAGTTTCAGCATCTAGGAAATGTCTATCACTATCAAAAGATTCTTCAATACTAGCAGAACTGTGAGTCCACGCGCCTTCCAGGTAGCAAAGATTAGCAGGGAAATATCTAAAAACATCGACGTATGTAGATTATTATTAGTTTATTAATAATGATCTGCTTAACTAACGGTCTGTAATCTCGTACGGAGTAATCTTGATCTCCCCAAGCTTTTACCCATAATGCCATCTCATCTATTTGTTCTTCCGGAGTTCCCAATGAGAGAACCTTAAAGTGATATGTTATGGTATATATATATATATATATATATATATATATATATATGTATATATGTATATAAATATGTGTGTACAATACATATTAATATATTAATATTATGTATTATATTATATATAGCAATATAAAACATTATAAATTATATAAACCAAATTAATCAAATTACATAATAAATTAAGTATATTTTTATACTATATGTTAAATATTAATAATGATAATTTAATATTTAATATACTTATATAAATTTATGATACTTAATACTGAAAAATAATTAATAATATATATATTACCCATATTAAAACTAATGTAGAACTTTTACTAAAACTTAGAATATAAATATATTGATTTAACATCTAAATATAAGTAACTACCTAGAATATTTATATAATAAATATAGTTAATCTATTGATTTATCATTGGTAAAGTTTATCATTCCCAAGTAAAATAAATTTGATAAAAGTATCATAAAAAATCAGTAAATAATATTTACTAAACACTAACATCAAGCAACAAATTAATAAAAAAAATACGAGTTTGATAAAGTAAATAAATATAAATATGATATTTAAATAAAAATAGTAATATTTAAAATATAAAATGGAATATAAATTTTTAATTTTTAATTGAATGATAGTATAATATTCTACGAACGTATATTGTCGAAAAACATATATTGTCAATATATATTGTTAAACTCACGCATATAATATAATATATATGTTGACTAACTTCCTGTGGTACATCGGGATAATCCAAAGATTCGACGGCATTGTAATCGGGTGATGTTTTACTCTTCTGTACCATCTTGTAATCGTTGTGCCTAGTCCTGAACTGTACTCCGTTAAGTACTACTTCGAGTTCTCCCATACCAACCTATTGTGTGTGCGTGTATTCATGCTTAGTAGGATATGAATTTATCTTCGGCTAGAGACTTAACTATACTGATCATTCTTGTAATTAAAAACTCTGTTTATATTATATAATATTTAGTTATGAATATTATTAGAATTGTATGCATGGGTTATAATATATATATAATAAATAGATTACATGTATATATTTGAATATCTCTTAATTATATTATATATTAAATATATCATAATTTATATAAGTGTAATATATATATATATATATATATTATTCTCAATGTATTTTAAATATAATAAATCTACCTAATCATATAGTTTCTATGCCATAATTATATTAAGGTTAAATGTAACGATATACTATATAATAATGTAGCGACATGCATGCCCATATATGGGTGTTATTGAAACCGTGTTGATATTATTGGAATGGTCGTGGATAGCGAATACCGAGCCTCTTGAGAATGTAGTACTGTGGTATGACTTCGTACCTAGTCGAACATATATATATATATATATATATATATATATATATATATATGGTATCATAATGGTAATAATATATTCCTCTAAATAAATTTAATTCTATAATATTATATTTTAATTTAGAAAATATAATAGTGAATGAGATAATTATGATAATGTGTAAATATATATATATATATATATATATATATATATATATATATATATATATATATATATATATATATATATATAATTAAGTACATATTATATGAGTAAATAATTTAAAATTATAATATGGATATACATTTATCGATATTAATTTAAATAATGCTATATTAATTCTGATAATAAAATATTTAATTTATATTTTAAATTATCAGAATGAAATAAACATCATTAGTTTATATCCTATATATAACTGATCATAGACAACATCATACTACATAGATATAGAGGTTAACATCTCTAACTTACCTTGGTCCCTGAGTCTGATAGACTTGACTCCGGAGTCACCATCAGTTCTAGCTTTCTCCTCACCCTGCAGCTGTTGCAGCATTAGCTGTCGCCCCAACTGGTTGACTACTATTACAGCATACAACATATATCATCAAACATAATAGTATTATTATATATATATATATATATATATATATATATATAGTCAACGCTTAATAGGCCAATAATAGATTTTCATAACTTTTATCCAGTTAATCTTTTACAAATATATTATATTCTTTAATATTAATTATAAATATTGAATATTTATTTAGTTATTTAATTGTATAAAATTAAACAAATACTCTCCTATAAATTATTAAATTATAAAACAATTAATTGTAATGTGGTATAATCGATATATTTTCCCAAAATAAAGTTTCGATATCATTTTAAATTTCGTTATACATTATTTACTTTTAACATATGTTTTTACCATATGTCTTCCCGGTTTTACCATAAGGTTAATTTATAGTAAGAATATGTAATATATTATATAAGATTTTCTACTTTACTTTAAACGAGATAGATAATTTGTTTAGACGGTAATTATGTTTTTGAAATATAATGTATACATATAAGTATACTAGGTTCTATTCATAAATAATACTACTAATTAATAAATGATAGTATAATATAAATTCATACATGTATTTAACTAATATGTTTACTAACCATTATCTGCAACCACGCATGTTATTACCAGACACGTTAACAGTGTTACTTTTCTCATTTCTATAAATATTTATGAAATAAATAGATTATATTATACTTTTATTATATTATACTTTTATATTTATAAATCATATAATTAATATAAATTAATGTATTACCTATTAATGAATTATAAAAATAAAGTCTAATTTATTTTTATATAATTTATATTTATATATACTTTGAATTTGATATATATATATATTAATTTTAAAAGACATTTTCTGAGAAATAATGTAATCAATATATTCAATTTAAGTTAAACAACTACATTCTATCATTTTATCATTTATCATATACGACAAAATGTTAGGTATCCTATACAAATATATGAGTATTTCAATAATATTTATACATAATATAATATGCAATATTATATAAATATTGGTACTCACTTGAACGAATGTATATAAATTAGAATTGTCGTCTCGCTTATATACTAAATTAGACCGTTACTTTTGTTGTAATACGATGACGTATTTCGATACCTATTGTTATTGTAGTATCAGATAACAATCTTATACTGTCGGTGAACAATAGCTTTGAATACATTACGTTTATTATTAGTAATAATTATGTAATTATCTTGCTAATGATACAAACGTAATTGTCATATTAGTCTGTAACCCTACTTTTTATGTTCGGGTGACATAATTATCGTAAACACATTCCTGTAGGCATTATGATATAATTATATAATAGTTAATTAAACTATAATATAAAACTCGGCCACATGTTATATGACCAACGTTATATATGGAATACTTATAACATACTAAAATATATTATATAAGTTTAAATAACCCTTTATTTCCTATCCCATACCTATTAATGTAAAAATACTATTATTATTATATGTATATATATATATATATATATATATATATATATATATATATATAATTATAACTACATATATATAAATACATTATTTTTATAATAAATTAGTTAGTTTTTTTCTCCAAAACTTTATAATTTTTAATAATTATTAAACTTTTATAAAAAAAGTATTATCAAAAGTATACTTTACAACATATTATAAATATTTATATAACTATGTTAGCAAGTTTAATATGAACGTATTATAAACTTTTGTATGGGTATATATATATATATAGCTATATAATATATTATTTAATTTAGAATAACCATAGTATAGACTGTAATAATATTGTATTATAAAATTTAGTATGTCCGTATACGGACATTATAATGTCACCTTTATTATCACCGTAATATCAACTGTAATATAACAATATTATAATACTTATATTGACTATATTTACACATTTAGTTGACTGCATAATAAACTTTAATATTAACTGTATTATCAAATTTAATATAATCGTATTATACATTTTATTATGAGCTAAATATAACTTCTGCGTTTATATATTTTAGTATGAGCATATTATTATATTTAGTTTGACATTATTATATCATTTAATGATCCTATTATACATATAGTATCACATTGTTGTTAATTTTAGAAGTATTATAAATTATAATATACCCATTTATAATAATATTAAAAAATTAAAATCATATATGATACACTTTATAACACTACAATAGGCTGATACTATATATAGTATCAACATCGTCATCAACTTTAGTACGGGACTATTATATAGTAGTATTATTGTATAGTTTACGTACATTATATTATTAGTTTTGAATATAATAATATATAATTTAAATTATAATACAATGAGATTAGAATCGTAAGATAGGAAGAAATGTACGAGCGAAAGACATTTTGGGATAGGTGAGATTAATGACCGAGGTCAGAGGTTACTTGAATTCGCGGAAAGATACAAACTTAGAAGCATGATTAATTCATTATGTTTTTTATTGTATACATTCTATTTTTTCCTTTATGTTTTGTTCATCCGTGTTTCATGTCTCATTATATGTAATTACTCGTTACCCCTAACCCTATCCCACATACCCATATCATTCGTACATATAATAAACTATTAATCTATCTATAATCTATCTATCTAACTACTGGTTGAAAATACACTACACAAACTTAAGAATTATAATATGTGCCTCATCAAATGGTCTAATACACAATCAAATCGACTATATACTAACTCCTAAAAGATGAAATCTTGCATTATTCGAAGTGCAACGAGAACTTACCCAGGTGCTGACATAAATAGCGATCACGATCTTGTATTATGTAACATACACCTTAAACTACGATTAAACAAGCTTCATAAATCTACACATATCCGATTCAATATCAACATATCGAAAGTTTCCAAAATGTAACACTTCTACGCAGATAAAATTAGCGAGAAACTTGAGAAGATTGAAACACACAATTGCAACCATAACGATATTTACAAAAAATGTGAAGAAGTAATGATACGCACTTCTACAGAAATAATAGTCAAATATCTAAATAAAAAACAACCCTGTATTATAGATGATATACTTGACCTATGCGGCAAGAGTGGTCACTAATCTAAAAAGAAACAAATAACTTATATAGATAGCATGTACAGAAAAACGATTCAAATATGTGGAAAGCAATGCAAGAAGAAAAAGACTATTGGATTAAAATATAGTGTAAATCTATCGACGATATAAGATTAGGAAGAAATAACAAGAGAGCTTATAAAATACTGAACATTCCGAAGAAATCATCAAGAGACTTCGATCTTTGAAGACAATAATGGGAAAACACTATCTGAAGACTCGTCGATTCTAAACGGCTGGACTGAATACTGTCGCAACTTATATAATTATCCTACCGAATGACTCTGACAATTGTCTAAGTATTAATACTTGAATCATAAGTTAGCGATTCTATAAACACGTTACAAGAAAGAAAATCGCCAGGAATTGTCTTTATACCTATCGAAATAAATAAAAATTGGGAAAGTTCGACAAGTAAAATCCTTAATCAGATATGCCAAAAATATTGGGCTAATAAAATATTGCCTACCCAATGGACCTATTCATTAGTAATACATATCTCCAAATCAGATGACCTGAACAAAATAAAACTATAGAACCATTAGCTTAATATTTGATTCAAGTAAGTTATTACTAAAAATAATACTTATAAGGTTAACACCCCATGGAATTGAATGAAATTGAATAATTTATATTTAAGGAACAAGCAGAATTTCAGAAATTCTTAAGTACAGTCGAACAGAATACAAATGTTAAAACCTTATAATAATGCATCCTGATTCCCATACGAACTTGTTTCACAAATGCAATGAGTTCAGGAACGCATTTGACAGAATCTTTCACGATGAAATGCTGCAAACACTTCTACAGTATGGTATCAGTCACAAATTAATTACAATAATTAAAGCTTTATATAGTAACAATTGCAGTTCGGTCCTGATCAATAATAACCTATAGACTGTCTAGACTAGACAATAGTTCAAATCAACGGTTGGAATACATCAATAATGTATACTATTACCTATACTCTTCAATAGATTCCTCGAGTAAATAGTGTCCGAAATACAAGATAATCTAGCTATATCAATATCAATAGGTATGTAGTAGTAATGTATGTAGTAGTGATGTATGTAGTGGAATGTGGTAAGTAGGCAGGTGTGGAATCTGAAATTTTCAGATGACACTGATTTACTAGCGGAAACTAATAAATAGCCTCAGGATATGACCAATCATGTATCTAAATGTTTAGCTTGCAGATATGACAGGTAATTTAATTCATAAAAAAGCAATGTAATGGTTAATAGCAATAACTCCTCTCTTCATGCTGACATTACACTAAATGATAATAAACTTAAAGAAGACAACTTAAGTTACTTAGGCGAAAATCTAATAAAGGATGGTTCATGTGAAACTAACATCAAAATAAAACTATATCTTGCGACTTCAGACATGATACGACTATATGTTTCATGGAACAGCCGATACATACATTTTAAGTTAACATACAATTTATACCGCTCACTCGTCCTTTCAATATTAACATATGGATGTGAGGCATGGACGATAAATGTCGAAATGCAAAAGAAAATGCCATCATATAAAAAAAAATCACATATAAATCTGCTTGGCATAAAATATTAGGAAAATAAACGAACGCGTATATAAAAGAGAATATTATAGCAATAATCGCCAAATATTATCCTCCATTACACATGGTCAAACGACGTAAACTAAAATGGTGTGGAAATGTATCAATACATAAAATTCTCACCAAAACTATAATTCAAGGCATGGTTGAAGGTTTGTGAAATCAAGGTCTTCCGAAGAGACAATGGTTAGACAATGTATCTTATTGGACTAAGATGGACGCGAACCAACTATTACACAAAGTCAACAATCGAGATGGCTGGAGAAAGTGTGTTGTTAAGGCAGAAAGGACTGATATTTCTCATATTTGTTAAAAATTAAAAGTTGAATAAAAAAAAACCAGAGCTGATTGAGCAAGACTGTTTTCATATTTGAATTCAGTGTCAAAAATTAGTTTGTAATCAGTTAAGAAACCCTTAATAACAAACAAAAAAAATCAAATGCAGACCAGTGTAATATATAGTTTATCTAGTAATATATAGGGTGTCCATAATATAACACAGGGTGTCCGTATTCGGACATGGGTACAGAATACGGACACGTCCATTATCTATAGAATTTAAATATTAAATAAAATTTTAAAATCACAATAATATTTATAATCATATAATATTAATATATTGTAATTTTTAAATAAAAATAATGAGTCATACAATGTTAAGACCATTTATTGGTAAAGTGTCCGTATTAGGTTAATTTACCCTACCTTTAAAAAAAATACTTATTTGGGAGTTATTTTCTATATTTTTGGGAAATATTATGTATATAGGTTATCTATCATGTTATATGTGAACTTGACATTATTTGCATTACTTCTCAAATTCCTCTGTTGATAATTCGTTTATCCATTCATTTATCTTCCATTTTAAAAAGTAAGTTTACTTATAAGTAAACTTACTTTTTATAATGGAAGATAAATGAACCTATAGGTTAAAGTGGCAAGCGAATATAAAAAAAACTAAAAATATTGATTATTTATATTTTAGAGTTTCTAATTCAACATATGAGCGATTATACTCGTAAGTATAATGTTTGTAGGGATTACCTGTATGGATTTAATGAGGTAATTTTATAGCACAAATAGAACATGTTACAATTAGAATATTTTGAAATTATCATACTATAAAAAATACATACGTTTGATAATAATAACTGAGCTTATTTCGTAGACCTATCAAATGAGTTAATAGGTACCAAGTGTGTAAGGCTGTAGTTTAACTGCAGTTAAGCTGAATTCGAAACTGTAGTTAATCTCAGTTTTTTGTCAACTTGTATCTGACGTTAAACTGTAGATACAACTGTAGTTAAACTGAATATTAAACTGTAGTTAAACTGCTGATTAAACTGTAGTTAAACGGTTTACAATATATTATATAATTTCATTTGAGTTAGATTTAAAATTTGAATTAAATAATGACATTTTAATATTGAATACAATATTTAATAAATAAGCAAGTGTTATATATTCAATATTGAGTAATTAGTTTAACATGATTTTCAATTGTATTATCAATATAATTATTATTAAACGTGTAGTTCAATATGCCACTGCAATGATATTATGATGATAATGGAATTATGATAAATTTAGTTTTTAAATAATTATTTTATTTATTAAATTCAGTATATTTGATTAAATATAAAATTAAAATAATAATTAATAATTAATTTTCATAAATAACAATATAATAAATATTTTATTTTTTCTATGATAACAAAATAATATAATTTAATTTAATTTCATTTATTTTAAGATTCTTTGTGCCAGAGCAATCAAGCGTCTAAAGTAAAAACAAAAAAACAATATAACGGAACATAAACAAAAATAATATAACTTATAATAACGAACAATAGGAATACAGAAAGTACTCAACATTAATATAAATAGTAAATAAAATTGTAAATAGTGATACAAATAGTGATCAGGGAAATGAAATATTAAATAGATATGTTTTTAATGGAGATTTAAATGAGTTGGTGGATTGAGTGGAGCGTAGTTTATGTGGTAGTTTATTCCATACATAAGGGGCAGATATGTGCCATGCACGAATATTAATGTTATGGAGATTACGTTTAGAGGATAGATGTAGAAGGTAATACATAATATACATATAACTTAGGTAATAGCTTAGGTAAGTAACTCAGTTTATATGTAATCAATTTAACTGCCGCTATAAGACGTAGCAATATGACTTATAAGACTAACTTGTAGTATAACTGCAGTTATACGTCACTAGAATAACTGCAGTTAAACTCAATTTGTAACAATTCTGTTTATATGTGATCAGTTTAACTGCAATTTAACTCATGTAACTGCAGTGATTTATTGAGTTTAACTGCTGTTTAACTGCAGCCTTGATTATTATACGGGTAAATAGGATATATTATATTATATTAGTTATACTATTTATACTATTATATATATATATATAATAATATATTATGTAATTATATATTATTTATAAATATATAAATTATATATATATATAATTATGTTTATTTTTACATTACTTTTTAAGTAATATAAAATAAAATATTACTTATGCTTCTATATTGTATATATATATATATATATATATATATATATATATATATATGTATATATACAATATAGTTATATATATTATATACTTATGTGTTACAATGATCTGGATTATAAGGTGTATCATATAATAAATTACCACGTATATTATACACTTGTAAATTATAGTAATTTGGTAATTAAGTAATTAAGTAACTATGTAACACTCTTACCCACGTGATAATTATGTAACGCGAACATAACAAGTAGGGTTAGCAAGATAATTGCATAATTATTACTAATAATAAACGTAATGTATTCAAATCTATTGTTCACCGATAATATAAGATTGTTATCTTCTACTACAATAATAATAGGTATCGAAATACGTCATCATGTTACAACGACATTAACGGTCTAATTTAGTATATAAGCGAGACGATAATTCTAATTTGTGATTTATGTGTTCAAGTTGGTACCAGTAGTAATACAGTATACTTTATTATATTAGTTACAATACATTATTTATATAGTACTTATTTATATCTTAAAACAGTCGGATGCTATATATGATTTGTATATAAGTGTATCGTTAAAATAAATAAACTTAAAAAAAACATATTTAATATAGTACGATAACGCAGTATATACAGGGATAACATGCACAATATCTTCATTATATGTTTATACATTTATACATTATACATTAGCTAAAGTAAATATTCATTATAATAAAGAACTATTCTGTGGAATTCAAATTTATATTAATATTTATAAATTAATTTAATTTAATATAAATACAAAATATGTACGTGATGTTTATGATCATAAGTAGGTATATAGCAATATAGTCGTGCAATAAACATATATGATATAACACTATATATAGTTAATACCCTATATATAGGGTTAATACTATATATATAGTAAAACATAGTATAATTTAAAACTACTCTATAGAGTAAATTGTTATCATCTATAGTAAATGAATATAAGTGATTATAATATATATATATATTATATTAACATTATATTAATTATAGATATTTATATTTTAATCAAATAAATACTAAATAAAAATATTTAAATAAATATTTATAATTAAAATTATAATATAATCTATTTAATGACAATATAAATCTTATAGAAATGAGAAAAGTAACATTGTTAACGTTGCTGGTAATGACATGCGTGGTTGCAGATAATGGTTGGTAAATATATTTATAAATATATTGTTAAATCTATACATATAAAGTTTACTTTATATATAAACAAGTTAATATTATATATTACATTATTTATATATAATAAAAATAATTATACATTTTTAATATGAATATAAACATTATTAATAACAAATTATCTTTATTAATTATTAATTCGTAAAATATAAGAACACATATTAATATATAAAATAACGTTGCGATTGTTAATTGTAATACTTATATTTTAATAAACCCCGAATAACTCTATACATATCGTATTGTTTATAAATATTATAAAGTATAACCAAAGGACAAGGTCCAATAACATGTCCTTGGTATTACTAAACTCTACTAAATCTTTATTTAAACTGTCAATTAATTAATTCATTAATGCCGAATAAGTATTCTTTGAGCACAACAATTGTCACAAAGCTTTTAGAGATTTAAGTTATAACTTAACATTATAATGTCATTTACTTTTATAAATGTTACTAATAGTAATACAGAAAGTCGTGATAAATGTATTGACCAATTAAAGTATACGGATTGTCACTATTATTGTAGAATATCTAATGAGGGACCTATTGCATGTAAATAGATATTAATAACTAATATTTTGCATAACTCTTTAACTTTAAAGATATTAAATATGTTTATATTATTTTTCACATATATAATAATATTACATTATTCTATTTGGTTTCCTTTTTATCTTTACATTATATATTACTTTTTTTAATAAAAATAATTTATAAGTACAATTTTTTAAAATGTATATATATAGATTATAACGATAGAAACATGATATACAATTTGGATTAAATTATATCATTTACAAAATGGTAATTCAAAGCATATAAGAGTTATATAAATATTCTGAAATATTCAATAATTTATATTAAAGAATAAAAAGGTTCACCTTTTAGGAGAATAATATTCATCAAATTAAAATTCTGAGAAAATATCCGTCAAAGTTTAAACAAAAATAATATTAAAATAATTATTTAAAATATGTATTTAAAAATAATAATTTTAATAATATGTTTAATACAATTTTATTTAAATCCACTTATATTATCTATTTTTTTTATTATTCGAAAAATGATAATAAAGTTATATGTTTAGATTGTAAATTATAATGTATATATATATATATATATATATATATATATATATATACTATATTACTATCATATATGCTATTATAAGATATGTTTTACCTTTCTTGAATAGTAGTCAACCGGTTGGGGCGACAGCTAATGCTGCAACAGCTTCAGGTTGAGGAGAAAGCTAGAACTGGTGGAGACTCCGGTATCAAGTCTATCAGACTCACTGATCAAGGTTATTTTAATTTCTGGATACTATATTTTATTATATTTAGGGTTTAGTGATACGTTATATATATATATTTATATTTTTATCAGTTGGTGGATTATTTCATCCCATCCAGGAATTTATATGAAGTTTTCACTTATAACCATATGGCTCTAATTTCCATTGGAAGCCGCTCTCATGTTAGGGCATCCATAATGTTAACGAGAGACGATCATTTATTTTTACACCATTATATAATATCTCTTCTAAATATTATTTGAAGACCTATTTTAATGATCCGGACGAGGCTTGATCTGTGTCATACTGCTTGTGTTTCCGATATATTTTATAATAATACATAGAATATTCTAAATTAATACTAATTTATATATTATAATTTTGAATTCTTCGTTTTAAATACTAAGATAAATATTTGTAATATGTACAGGTACTTTAATATAATAATTACGTTTATAGAATTTTTAGAAGCAATAGTATAAATCATAGAAATTACTAATTACATATTATTTTATAATAATTATTTATATTATATATTATAAATTAACATAAAGGTATTACCCATATTTTATAAAACATATACGTTATATATATAAATATATATATACGTTAACTGTATTTTATATTGTGTTTTTTTTGTGTGACGGAGTGGCTGATTTTTGTGTGTTAATGTTGATAATATTATTAGTATTAATATTATATATAATATTACCTTAAGGTACGTATCGAGGAAAATAATATACTTGTAGTAATAGGCAAGTATTGCCAGTGTTTTTATTCTTGAAACAAATATTATCCCTACGATATTGGACCTGACGCACCCATATCCCCGAAGTTGATACAACATCTATCCTCATTATTTTCAATTATTATTGACTATTCTTGATATTAATTTAATAATTTAATAACTCTGATTTTTTATAAATTTATTATTCTAATAGAAAACTAATTAATTAAATTTGTATTGATAATTTTGTTCTTTTGTATATATCTTTTACTAACTTTAAATCTTAAAATTGTACTATATTTTTCTCCTCATAAATTTTCTTTAGGAAAGTGAAACGGGTAAACGACTAGATAAGCATCGCGCTTCTTCGTTTACCATGACCATGCCTAAATTCTGATATTATTATTATTATTATTATATATATATATTATATATATGTATATTATATGCGTTTATATTAGGCATTAATAATTATATATATATATATATTAATTAATCATATAATTTATCATTATATAATATTTATAAAATTTGACATCATAATATATTTACAAACCGTATTTATGAACGTAGAAATAATGCTAATACTCGCACTACACACTAACACGTTAAACCTGCAAGCGCACACACGTACACACACATACGCGCGCACACACACACACACATATACACATACACATACACGTGTAGCCTAAATAAATACATGACACCTACACAATCACGTGATAACTACACACACGTGACAACTAAATTAACACGTGACACCTACACACACACACGTTACCAGGTACGAAGTCATACTACAGCACTACGCACACCAGGAGCACGGTGTTTAATATTCGCGACTACCAAAGTAATATTAACAAGGTTATACTATTATCGTGTCACGTGCTTATTATATGTTACGTAACTATTGCCACGTCACGTGATTACCCCAGGTTACGTAACTATTAACCCTGTCACGGAGATAATATAGATGTTATAAATGTATAATACTAACAATAAAACATGCATTTGAAAAAGTATGTATATATTAATACTATAATAATATACATATATGTCTTGCACTGAGTTATTAGGTATGACTAACTAGTAATTAGTCATTACTGATTATATATATATATATATTAACTGAATGTATAATGTAATTAAGATGTATTTACTTATACACACGTTATCTATATATTTGATAATATACATTTAAATAATACACGTAAATAAAGAGTATATAATGAATATTTGAAGAGTATTTAATGAATATTACGGTCAACGATATAATAAATAGCTAACATCATGAGGCGTGTGCTAGATTAACGATAATAACGAAATAAATTATAATAATATGTAAATATGTATTTGTATCAAAGATTTTCCGAAGGAAAGATATAACACTTACGCGAAATCGTGTAATTCGAATTTGTATACAAAATACCCTGGTGCCACCTATAGAAGGTTACTTTTAGGAACTATGAGTAGTTTATAATGTAAATTCGTATTTAACTATACACTTTTAAAATGTTAAATAATATGCTTTAAATTAATATTTATATGATGAAAACTAAGTGTTCATTACTAATATATAACAAACAAATATGATATGTATGTTTTAAATGCTATAAGTATATATTTAGTGAGTAAAGGCTAATTTATATTGCATGTAATTTAATAGAGCAATGAAAACATTGTTGTATGCAAACAGAGCCGAACCTAAATCAATTTCAGTGATTTCGATACTACTGCTAGCAGCGGTTGGGGCTATTACTAAATTACGTTGCATGCATAGGGAGTGTTATATCTTTGCTTCGCAAAATCTTTGTTTATATTATAGTCTATAATTTATAGATAACATTTGATAATTTCATGTGCTGGTATACCAGCGCACTTCCCAGCAAACAGTAATAGCTGCATAATAGTAGCATAACAGTATATTGAATAACCTCAAATGTTTACATTGTATTAGTATGCTGTTATTATGCTGCTATTACTAGAATAGCAGCATAATAGCAGTATAATATACTTTTAAAATTAATAACAGCATAATAATAGCATAATAGCCTTTAAATAGCAGCATAACAGCAGCATAATAGCACGACAATTTAATAGCAGCATAATAGACATTTAATAGCAACATAATAGCAGCATAATAGCCAATGTAAACATTTGAGGTTATTCGATATTCTGTTATGCTGTTATTATGCGGCTATTACTGTTTGCTGGGTTTTATGTCCCTATATGACTATAGCAAGACACCTATTACGCCTATGTTATAATAACGGGCACACTAATTTTATATAGCATACTTTTGATAATATATATATTCATTATTATATATAATACATATTTTTTTAATACATATTTCATAAATGTAATTCATAAATTTAATGCATAATTCGTAAATTCATTATGTTTATAGAAAATAATAAATACGTCATAATACAGAAATATGCTATCTAATTAACTAGAATATTTCGTAAGTATTAAGAGTAGCCGACTACATACACACACACACACGCGCATACACCTAAATACAAAGTAACACGCACACGCGCACACTAGGTGGGGATAGGACAACTAGAGGCGGTACTTAACGGGGTGCAGTTCCGGACCAGACACAACCACTACAGATTGAAACAGAAGAGCAGAACATCACCCGAGTACGACGCCATTGAAGATCTACAATATCCCGACGTACCTCCTGCGGTTAGTCAACCTCGGTGTTATTTGCCGAAGTATGTACAGTCAACTCCCGATGAGTCGGACTCGCAAGGGACCGGGAAAAGTGTGATGTCCGACTTATCCGAGATTCATAATATCATGCAAAAAAGATATGAAATGCGCGGTGTGAGTTAAATGGTTACCGAAATATGGAATTATGCAACAATCAACAACATAAAATGTTGTATTCAATAATATTACTTACTAAAATTATAATATTCATTATTTAAAGTGAACATTTCTGACAATTTATAAAAATTCCGACTTATAGAAAAGTCCGACTTATCCAATCCAACTTATCCGAATTATCCGATTAATTTAACATGGAACTAGATACAAATCCAACCAAACCAACTAAATGTGTCCGACTTATTAGTAGTCCGACTTACCGAAAGTTGACTGTACATTAATATTTCCACCAATATTAATATATATATATATATATATATATATATATATATATATTCAAAGATATATTTTATGATTTTTAATTTTTAATATTTTTGTATATATTTATTCCTAGATTAGAGTATTAGAGTATAATATAATTATATCATTTGAAATATAAATGTTAAATTAATATATATATATATATTTATTACGTATTTGATTATATTATAATGCTTGTTTTCGAGAAATATTATTTAAATGTTAAAATATATATTCCATTAACATATATATTATAAATATATAATACTAATATATTAATATGTAATTTATAAATACAAACCTATTAATATATATATATATATATATATATATATATATATATATATATATATATATATATTTACCTATACTTATACCCGACAAAATATACTTGTAAGGTTCTCGCTTTGGGAAAACCATATGAACAAATAGCTGAGATGGCATTATGGGTAAAAGCTTGGGCCGATCAAGATTATTCTGTGCGAGATTACAGACCGTTAGTTAAGCAGATAATTATTAATTAACTAATACTAATAATCTACATGCGTCACTAATTATAGATATTTCGCTGCTAATCTTTGCTACCTGGAAGGGGCGTGGACCCATACATCAGATACCATTGAAGAAGAATTCGACAGTAATAGGCATTATAGAGATACCCAAAATTGGTTTAGAATTCAGGTACAGCAACTATATAAATATATATATATATATATATATATATATTGATATATTTGTTGTTTAACTATATTTCTATATTTACATGTAAATAAATTTACCTGCAGGATAAATCAAGATATGCCGTCTATACTGGTTATTCGGCATTAATAAATGCGTATAATTATCTGCCAACTAAAATATTTAAAATGGTGAATGGCTCCATCCCACTCGTTGGTATTTGAGGATAACTACAATAATTAAATCTACTCTTAATTAATTAAGTTTAAACTAATAAAATAGTTTAATTAAAAAGTGTATACTATTCTTAAAGTGTACTATAATTATCAACAGTTCGCACAATGGAATTATAGAATATTATGTCATAAAATTAAAGATGACATCCCATTTAATCGTCTGAGAGTAGTCGATGATTTGGCAACTATGATGGCGAGAAAATGGAATTTAGAGAAACATGAGGTAAATATAATTATAATTTATATACACAGACATATATACCCAGTATTCAATACTCGTATTTAACTTGGATTTATCTCGAATTTATACTAAGGTGTTAGGCCTGCTGATGTCGTAATACATTTTCACAAGCTAGATCCAAGTTTAACTTGAGAATAATCCCAGATAAATCCAATTTAAATATAAGTTTAACTCGAATTAAAACCAAGTTCATGTCGAGATTAATCCAAGTTAAATTCAAATTCAACTTAGATTCAATAGTAATACACTTTTAATAGTACATAGTACCTACAATATTTAATCGATATTCAATTGTGATATGTTCAATACTGTACGCTTAGTTTAATATGATTTGCAATTGTACTATGTTAATTATGAATATGATTTTGATTATAATTATATCATTATATCATAATGTTATTTTAATTAGATTATGATGATTTTAATTTTTATAAGATATTAATTTTAGATTTTAAAATAGTAATTTTTTTTTATTAAAATCAGAATATTAATTTAAATATAAAATTAAATTAAATATAATCAATAAAAATTAATATAATCAATATATTAAAATAGTAAATATAATATATATTGTATCTAAATAAATAATAACTAAAAATTATATGTATTCTTGTTATATATATACTATAATAATATACAAATTATAATTGTAAAACATATATATCTTGTTGTATTATATTCCTCTATTTTCTGAATTATAAAACATAGTTCACTTGACTTAAGTTTGGCCTAAGTTATGGCGTCATTAAGTTATCAATGATACCAACACTTATTTCAGTTTACATAAGTTTGTTTCAACTAAAAACTATAGTTCTTTTAAACTATAGTTTAAAATGGATGAGTTGAATCCAATTTGATTTCAATTTAAATAATTATTTGGATTAACCTTTGACAAAATGATCCAAGTTGCAACTAATTAAATATGGATTGGTTAAATATAAGTTTACACCACTTAGATCCAAGTTTGGATTAGTTTACCCTGTTTTTCAGTTGAATCCAAGTTAAACAAAAGTATTTAATACTGGATATTTATATATATATATATATATATATATATATATATATATATTTACGAACTATATATTATATATGTTATTCTTATATATTTTATAATTCTCAATTATGAATATGTATATATATATATTAATAATCTATTTAAAATGACGAATTTTTAGTCCGAAAAAGCAGCACGGTTTACTTTGAATACACATGATTCTAGTGTGTTTATTGATGGAAAAAAGAACTATGGTCTACTCGATAAAATTATGTATGAAATACCCGGAAAAGATAATTATCAGGTAAGTTTTGTATATATATTCTTAATTATTAATATACATTAATAAATATATATTATATATATATATTGTAGGTTCCTAGTTATAATTATAGTATACTTAATATATTACTTATATAAACAATGAAAACATTGTTTTATTAACTTGTAACGAGATAGTGTAAATATAGTTATATATATATATATATATATATATATATATATTTATATATATATATAGTTGTTATATATATATATAGTTATTTATATACATGCACACGCGTTCGTTAATTCGTGGTTCGTATCTATTGTTATATAGTTATATAGTTGTCCGGTAGAGCGTGACGACGTATACAGTAATGCATATTTCTGTGTACATATATATGTTAGGCTGCTACAATATATATATATATATATATATATATATAGATATATAGATATCTATTTTATTGCATTAATAGGGTCATACGTATACAATTATAAAATTAAATAATATGCAAAAAGAGACTCGAAACAAAAATGTAATACATAACTAAATTATTAAAAGTAACAATTATATTATACGTAACTCAGTGGTAGAGGTAACATATTTATTGAAAAGACTAAAATCACCCACCACTGTTCAATTAATCCGACCGAAGTTATCGGGGTAGTTAACCCCATAAGGGTTGGTTAGGTCTCAAGGGTTGTTCAGGCCCTAATATATATAACCCTATATACATTTTACCTGATATAAATTAAATATGTGTACCATATGACACGATAAACTTTAATAAATAAAATACAAAGATACATACATACATCTATATTGTATAGGCTAACTTGACGGATACCTACGGAGCTAAAACATTTGTATACAATACCGCGACACCCCTTAATCCAGGATATTATCACAGATGGTTTAATATGAATATTTATGATTGTATTACTACTTATTATTTAATAGGGCTAAATAATATATTTGTTAAATGAATTATATAAATAGATAACTTAAAGCGATGCAAATTAAATTTAAATAGATAATAATTTAAAAATGGATTTTAGTTATTAAAATATGTTAAATGTTTAAGAAAATATATTCGTAAGAATGAATATTACTAATAATCTGTTATATAACCAAATATAATAAAAAAACTAGATCATTATCGTAAACATTTAAACATAGAATAGAATATATTATTTAATACATCTAATTTCTAATTACATTACAAATGCATTGTTAAATTACATTACAAATGTATAACAAAATGTATTGTAAAAATTATAAATATATATTAACATCAAGGTTATGTCCTCGCTAATAACCACGTGTCCACTTAGTAAGCGTGCACCTACCGTTATATCGTTGCGTAACTAACACGCGCACGCGCCTCACACTAAAGGTACGCAACAGAGAGGTCGGACGCTTCCGGTCGCAGTAACCGACACAGGGCTTTCAACGACGCTAACCTATTCTTCGCTATGACCACTCAAGATAAGGTTTAGCTAGGGTGTAGGTTAAGTAGTGCGTACTAACGTGTGAGGTGTAGGCCTGTTGAGTGTGTATACTTCTCGTATCCGCTTACTTGGCGACATATATGTTATTTATATATATATATATATATATATATATATTAATAATTATATATAATTATTAACTACATTATATTTATATGTTTATTTATATTTGTAATTAAATATAAACTGCGTTTTTATAATACGATAATATTTAGATTATAAATATAGTCGGAATGTTTCTATGCATTCTTAAACATCTCGTTTGAATGATGATTTGATATTATTTTATATTATTAATTTTAATTATACATTATTTAATAATTTTACAATAAATTCTAATTAATTATAATTCTGTGAACATTAATATAAACTTAAATAACTATATATATATATATATATATATATATATATATATATATATATATACTACATATTAACAAGTACAACTACACATATTCTAAGATCGCTGGAATGTCAACTAAGAAATGTTCCAGATTGGACGGCATTCGAACATGCGCGGATATCACACAGAAATGGTCTTACGCTATCCCCCTGGAGATTATCTATACCACGCCCCTTCATAAGTGGAATCCCTACAATATCGTCTACAGAGGTACTATAGTACCTTACCAGTAGTATCATTGTATCTACCAAACAAGTGTTTCTGCAGAAGTTTCCATGGCAACTTGCCGGAAATACTGTCCGGAAATATTATCTTGCTCCATAATGTTGCTGGAAGAGTACCCCACTACAAGATATCTGGCACCAATGTTGTTCGAAATCGTATTATAGGCTATTGATAATCAACCAATCAACTTCGTTTTTGTTTTTAAATCTTTTTTAATTTTTTAATTCAAATTAAAATCATTTTATTTTAAAAATGAATTAAAATAAAACAACAAGTATTCAATTAAAATGAGATAGGAATATACTAATATTGGAATTATTAAAATCTAATAAGTATATATATATATATATATATATATATATATTAAATAATTAATAATAATTAATATTATAAAATTTTAATTTAAAAAAAAAATTAAAAAAATTAAAATTAAAAATAAACAACAATCATCATGATATATATAGTAATATCTTTGTCTTCAAGCAAGTATTTCTACAAAGTATATTTTGGAAAGTAAGGGGTATCACACTACAACTTTCTAGAACATTTTCTTTTTCTAGCAAGACTTTCCGGACATTATTTCCGGAAGTACTGGTAGTGGGATAGCCCCGTAACATACATACCAACCGTAACTATAGTTATGTCTCATATGCTCGTAGTCATCTATAGATGTGCAGAGTGCACTCGTCATAAGATAATTAAAGTTAATAATCGGCATTAATCCTATACATTAGATCAGACTCTTATTAAGAGTGTATAATTAATTAATTATACTTATTTCGTGGTTGAATCGTGTATTAACATGTTTAAAGAAATATACGCACACATATACACACATACACACACCTACACATATATATATATATATATATATATATATATATATATATATATATTGTTATAAGTATTTATCTGAAAATTATCAAAAATATACATAATATATTAAATAATAATAAGTATTTTACATATTCCATGAATGCATGACCATTAGATTATTATATTATTAATTATAATTGTAAATCTATATTTTTTTTAAATACATAATAATGCTTACAGGAAGAGATTGCGATACAGTAAAAGCGGATGGACGAGATGGAAACGGAAGTATGAATGAGACGATGAGAGCTTTAAATGGCACATGTGACAGGAATTACTACATGACTCCTGCCGCCCTATATGCGTCGAGTGATGAAGAAGCAAATTCGGTCAGTATTAACATTTCTCGTGTATTGGTGAGAATAATATTATATTATATTATTATTATTATTGATTGATTGATTGATTGATAATCTATTTAAACAAATACATAGTCGAAATATATAATCGAAAGTATAAAGTATAGATATTATCTAATGATACGTTATAGAAATAAACAAGAATAATACGAGATTAAAAAATTAAAGCGTTTTAAGGTTACCATAACAATAAAATTATTATTATTATAATTAAAAAGTGGTAACGTTACGTAAGGTATTGACTTAACAACATATCAACAATTTATCGGAGTCTTACTAAATACGACATATGAGATATAATCTATACGATATATAATATATATTATATATATATAATATATACGATATATAAGATATAATATATACGCTATATAAGATATAATATATACGCTATATAAGATATATGAGATATTATATAATCGCTATATAAGATATAATATATACGATATATCAGATATATACGATATACGATCGAGATATAGTATCTATATATAGATACATCTATAGATGTAGAAATATATCGAATTTCAGTTTTATAAAGAATCTATGTTTAAATATTCTTTAAAATCGAGAAAAAGTAAGGCTCATTCATTATAAACGTTCGTTATAAATAAATTATGATTATAATCACTAGTTAGAAAATTATATAATTATTTTAGTTCTACATAATAAATGCGTTATTGTTATACTTTCGTACGTTCTTTTATATTATTATATTAATTTAGTATTGTGTTATAACTAATAAAATATATGAAAGTGTAACAATAATGAAATTTATATAGAAATTACATAATTATATAATTGTCAACTCTTGATTATAACCATTATTTATTTATAACGCTCGTTTATGACGACTTCTCATTAATTGTACCCGATTAAGTAATCACATCGATCAGGTATTATCGCGGTATCACGAATAAGTTCTATATGTTCAATATTATCGTATTTCGCAGGTGAAAAAGAACCGAAAAGTGCTGACCCCTAGCGGAGAGGTACACGTCACCGTATCGTCGGGTCTGCGTACACTAATCAAGGGAATACGTGGTGTCGAGCAGAATATCAGACAGAGATACCCCATCGCTCCCATATACGGTCAACTAGATCGCATGCAGATGTGCATCTTACCTTCGTCAATAATTATAAATATGTTCTTTAAATATCGATAACATCTTAATTGTGTATACAATTATCATTATTAGCCGTTTAGCAATTATAAAATGTGTATAATATGTTATATATATAAATATTATAAAATTATAGATATATATATATATATATATATATATATTTAGTATATTATATAATGATCAACTATTAATGGGTTATACCTAACTATTTAATATATTACGTAGGTATTACATGAATACTAATTAATAATTAGTATTATGTTAATAAGTATAAGATTATTTCAATTATAATGAAATAGGTAACTAATATTTATGAAGAATTTCCTTTTGTAAATTTATCGTTTCAACCTGATATAAATCGTATGTTATATGTACATATGCATATATAATTGTATAACATATATTATGTATATAAATAAATTATATATAAATAAAAACTTCCACAATATAAATTTAATATCATAATATACAAATTATGAGATATTTGTTCACACATATGACAATTAAATAAAGTATTCATTATTATGAATATAGCTGAAGGCAACACGATATGGAAAGAACTGGAAGCTTTAAAAGGCATTATACTCAATTCCCAAACTAATGAATTTATGTTTAACGAGGTTCTTATAAATATTCATTAATTACATAATTACATTCTATAGTATATATCAAATTATTAGCATATATCAATATTGATATATTCCTATAAAAATGTATATAGGTACTACCTACTTTCAATATATATATATATATATATATATATATATATATATATATATATATATATAATACAGTAGGTATATATATTTCAATTATACCTACTTATATTATTTTTCTAGTATACCGACTCTCAGTCAACACAATATACTTCCCTATATTTGAATACACGTAACTTTCAGAAACTGGCAGCTCCCCTGACACCTGCCACTCCGTCACCTTTACCTAGTTTCGTGCTGCAGACGGGTCCGGGAGTTCAAGGACACGTCCATCTGGTTATATTCTATACAATAGTATAGTTTTATCCATATGACAAATATCGTATATATTCTATAAAAAAAGAATATTTAACCTATATATATTAAAATATATTAATATATATATATATATATATATATATATATATATATATATACATATATATATAACCTTCAATTTAATATAAGTTTCAAATAATAATTATAAGTGAATATATTGTTGGTAAACTATAGTTATACATATACGTGTACGTATATCAATCTGAATTTATGTAAAATAGAAATTTATTTATACATTTTATGTTGAAAATATATATGTATATAATATTATATAGATTCGATTTACCCACTACCTTCCTACCTCATATTATACTATACATTAATTTCAAAATAACAACATATTATCATCTCAATAAATTGAATTATATATATACTTATATATATATATATATTTATATATATATGTATATATATACTTATAATATTATATATATATATATATATATATATATTTATATATATATGTATATATATAGCTATGTATAACTTAAACATAGAATATTACTAGTTAATACAACTCATACTCACCGCTAGGTATCGCTGGGAACTGCTGATCTTGCACTACTTATGGCAGGTTCCGCCGTATCAGTATCCACGGAAGAACGGCTAAGTCACACCCACACCCTTAATCTGAGGTGGCTGGTGAATTCGCATTCCTTCAAGATTGTCTCTTGCGATAGATTGACCGATTGCTTTGACGGTCACGACCGCTACCTTCATGAAACAACGGTCACGTCTACCACTTGACCGTACAGATGTCGGCATATATGCCTATAGGAATACTGCTTACTAACTCGTTTATTTCGAAAACACGATACATGTATTGTGTGTAGCACGATAACGATATTTAATAAACATTTAACATACATCGTTTTTCTAAATATATATATATATATAATTTGTCAAGAATTAATATAAATTAATATAAAAATGATACATAATATTTGTAATCAATTCACAAATACACATATATATACATAAGTTATATTAAATAATATAATTGATTCCCGAATAAGTTGGTGGTGATGTAAAACTAATAGAATTTCCTCAAATATGCATGCCTTGGATAGACAACTAGACTGATGTACACTACATACCGATTATTACTAAAAAATAAACTCTGTATTAAATTCTCTATCTTTTTCCTGGATAAAATCCCATCTACCATCCACCAGCTCAATATTACCCTCCCTCATCCCTTATATATAAATCAGTAAACCAATGTATCTATATCTAATAAATAGTATATATCTATATTTAATATTCCCTCGATATCTGAAATTGAATGTCTCATTTTAAAATCTACTTCTTCTTCTAAATCTGACCATATTAATATCTATACTTTTAAAATACTTTCTATTATACTATAGTATAACCTATAGGTTATACACTCGATCATGAACATACTATATATAGTAATATATTATCATATTATTTCTCTTACTATAGTATTATCCCACCCCTCCTCCCCCCCCCCATCTTTAAACATGTTATCATGATTCACATCATTAAAAAAAACATCTTACAAATATATTTTATCTTTTGCAAGTACATATCTACGATAAAGGGCTTTTTGAGATTTATTAAATTTGAAAAAAAGATAAATAAATAAAATAGAAGTCGAACCAGACCTTAGGTGCACTCTATAAGAAATACAGCCAGATATTGATAAATTAGTATAAAGAATGCAAAAACACAATATTTAAAAATAATATATTACATATTTTATATATATTTAATACATTTATTTTAAAAAGTTAACTTACTTTTTTAAATATTTAATATTAAACTATACTTAGTGGTTTTTTTTATATAAAAAAACTTAAAAAGGGTTCACCGAAGAAAAAATTCTGGGAACCACTGCTATATAGCCTATACACAATACATATTTGTCAATACAATAAAATCTATATTTGTGATGCAGAACTCTTTCTGAAATTATAAGATGGTAAATAAACTATATCTACTAGAAATTATCTAGTATTCATAATTACATGTAAATAAGTATAATAATTGTTATTACGATTAAAGTACTATAAGTTAGGCTATAAGTTACAGTATAACAGGCATAATGATGAATAGGCTAAGGAAGAATAGATTAAAGGTATAATAATATAAAATATTTCACAAGGATGTTAACTCATCAGGAATATTTGAATGGAGGCATGTGATTTAATCAACCGGATTATGATAAGAAAGATATATTTTATTTATGTATACATATTATTTATAAAATATATATGATATAATAAAAATAATATATATTTTTATATTATATTATATATATATATTACATTTATTATATTTATATTAATATTAACTTTATAGTAATATATATAATTATTTATAAGATTAATTATTATTTATATATTTTTTTAAACATAAATCACAACATAAATACAACAATAATGTTAATCTTCAATATATTCCTTAACTTTTATGAATATTGCATCATCTTCTACGTATCCTTTAGTCCAGAGTTTAGTGTGTTCTATGAAATGTTCTATTCCTGAAAATATGTATTATATCAAACACATTATCACCAAAAAAACATTAGAGGACATTTCAATTTAGAATATCCAATATTATAATTGATATTCATTTAAGAGGTGTGTACATTTATTATGTGTAGGTTATTTGTACCTATATACATAACATATACATATTATATACCTATATACATATGAATATGGTTATATAAAATAATATAAATGCGTATTAATAATATATATAAATAAAATATATAATAAATATATATAATAAACATATATATATATATATATATATATATATATAATATCAATTGTATATGTATATATTTATAAATATACTATCATAAATATATTATTATATTTTTCACCTATGCTAGGATTTCCAACATTTAAAGGTTTCTGTAAACATCTGTCCTTCGTTGCATCGTCGCACGTTAGTGGATTAAATAATACGTTATGGTGGCTACATGATTCTGATTGGTCGAATAATGTAAACATTAATTTAGTCCTGTAAGGCCAACTCAATAAAGAATCTAGTTTTCCACGAAGCAACGAAAAGAATATAGACATAGTATTTCCTTTAGCTGTGAAATATATTGTATATTAGTTAATATTAATATTATATATATATATATATATTATTAAATTATTATTTAAAATTATTATTAAAATATATATATATATTATTAATTTATATTTTAATAGGTTTAAGACTAAATGTTATTCAATTATTAAAATATTTGTATAACATTAAATTTAATTTTAATAAATCAAATATGGATAATATAAATCCTAAATAAATTTGGTTTAATGAATAGAGTATAACTTAAGGATATTAACCTGTTTGAAATCCATTTGGACATAGAAATAATGCAATAGTGTAACCGTTTATTTTAAAATCAGAACTATATATTGTACTTTCCTATGATAAAGTAAGGCAGGATTAAAACCCCATATTGTACAATATTACGCAATATAAATGTAACTGTATTCCTTTTTCTATTCATATTATATATATATATGTGTGATATTATTATTACTATCATCGCTGTTAAATTATATTCTGTATTTCATTATTAATATTTATGTGACTTAAATACACTATATCTTCATATATTTTAAATATTGAAAAAAAAAATTCTTGGTAAATAGGTGAAATTATTCCTCTCTAAAACTTTATTAATATATATATATAATCGTATAATAATGTAATTTAACTATACTAAATATAATTAACTATCATTGATATATGATGGATATACTTACCTTAGCTTGTTTCACGGACTTTTTAAATCTCATATTGAAATTGGAAATTTTCCAAATATAAAAGTTATTCGCCATTTGAAGATCAATAGAAAGTAAGTGTTCTTCATTCTTTAATGTAAAATGTATTATGTATTTAAATTAATTAAAACAATTAGATATACAAATACATTTATGAGTTTAAGAAAATTATAAATATAGGTTACAACTTTTGAGTTTATATTTAATACATAAACTTGGAATAATTGTTAACACTAAACTGACATTTGACACTCAGTTAAACCAAATGTGCAGTAAAGCTTTTAATATTCTGAATATTATATTTAGATGCTTTATTATTAATGACTATTGTTACCTAACAAAAGCCTTTATAACATATGTTAGACCTTTATTAGAATATAATGCTTGTATTTGGAACCCTTCTAATATATATGTAGGCCTAAAAAATAAAATTGAAAAAGTCCAAAGGACATTCACTAAAAGGCTTTTCTATAGATGTGGTATACCATATACAAATTATGAAAATAGGTTATTATTTTTAAACTTAACTTCATTATCTCAACGCAGGTTACGGGCTGATCTGATTCTTGCCTATAAAATTATAAATGGTCTAGTTGATGTTGATTGCTCGGGGCTACTTGAAACGTATTCATCAAGAAGTCGAGGTCCTTTCATTAAAGTTCGAAAAGACTAAGACTAAATGCAAGACTAATGTTACTCTGAATTATTTTAGTAATCGTATTTCAACTCCTTGGAATTTGCTATCTAATTATACGTGTTCAGCAACTTCGGTCAATCAATTTATTACAAGGCTTGATAATTCATTGTATTAATATTTAAATTTTATTTTATTTTATTAATTTTTATTATTCAATTATTATATTATTTTATTTTTAGTTTTATGGGGTTAATTTATTCGGTTGAATTCTCTTTATCATTATTTATCGGGTATTACGGGTGTCAGTGGACAAACTCTTGAGTCAAGTTTGTACCCCCAAGGCACAGGGATTGAGGACCCCTTTCCCTAAAGTTGATACTGTGATTAAGTGCTTTCATCTGAATAATTCCCCTTTTTATTATTATTTTTGTATTATATAATTTGTTAATTTTATATCTTAACCATATGTAACATGGCATTTATAAATCATTATATTTATTCGTTTATATTCGTTATTTGTTTTTTATTATTATTATTATTGTTTTATGTCATTTTGTTTGTTCTAAACAATAAAATATATCTATCTATCTATCTATAAATTTACTTTTAATAGTGAAATTATATAATTTTATTAATATTATTATATATAACAAATAAGTACGAAATATAATTTAGAAAAATATAAAAATTAAAAAGAAATATCAATATTATTTACCTTTATCCATATTTTTTAAATTTCACATTTAGATTATTAAAAACTTTATAGGTTTAAATAAGGAAAATATATAAATATATGATTATAATCAGTGAATCTAATATGTTATATTATATAAGAATGAAAATATACTGGTAATAATAAATAATATTATAGAATGAATAAATAAGTGTATTGAAAACTAACTCTGTGTAAATCTTGACCCGACTGGTCAAGCTGAATTGCGTGTTGTTTTAGTTTATCATTAACTTCTTTAAACGTACGCGATAATCCAATTATTTCTGATCTATCGGTGCTTTTAAATTCTAATGTTCTGAAATTATATATATATATATATATATATATAATAATTGTGAAATATTAAACGAGTATACATTTATCTTGTTTTAATTTAGATTATTTGTATAGTGTATTATCTATTATATTTAATTCTCTCTATAGAGAGATTTTTACAATATATTGTAAAAAGATATATTTTCATATATATATATAGTATATATATAATATATATATATATATATATATATATATATATATATATATATATAATTTAAAAGCAACGATAGATCAGAAATAATACAACATCAATATACCACTATATTATTGGTAACACTATTGATAGAAACCTATTTTCTGTGGAAATTCTGTCTGTAACATAGTCTAACATAGCAAACCGCTTCTCGAGAGGTATATCATCTGGCTGGCTCATTCTGTTATCGTAGAATGTATGAACGTTATGTATACATACGCGCATATATATTATTCAATTAGCTTAAATAGTAGTTATCCTATACGAATATAAATATATAAATATATATATATATATATGGTATAGAAAATCTATTGAACTTATCGAGATACAAACCGGCACTTGGTAGGATGAGAAAATTAATACAAAAACGAATAAATATAAATAGTATCAATATTTTGTAATTCTATTTGGTTCATTCGTGTTCTGTCTCATAAAAAATCAATACTATAAAATTAAATGTAACTCTAAATACCAAGAATATCATCATGTATATAACAATAATATAATACTAAAATATTAAAAAATGTAAAAAGCAACTAAAAAATAATAAATAAGTAACTATAAAAAATCAAAGAAAATGAAAAACTAAAATAAGGCTATAGCCATACATGTATACAAAGATAATATATATATATATATATATATATATATATATATATATATATATATATATTATGACAATGGTTGGTTAATAACCAGAGCCAATTATCACATTTATTAACGTAAAACATATTAATAAAAATATGACGAAGTAGTCAAGTTAGAAGCCAGATAATTAGGGATTTTACAATAATACATTGCAGCAGTATTTACGATAAATATTTAGACTGCCTATCATGACACGAATACTTAGTAGTGTAATATCATGCTTCCTCAGGCCTAACGAATATATATTCGTACGACATATATATATATGTCTTTAGACGTTATAGGGAGGAGGGTATGCCACGCCAATTCCAACATGAGGCACTTAATTTAGCCTGCTTTGCACCAGTAAGTTGTTTATCGTAGGAGAGTATTTCAGGTTTGTTATATGTAGTAGACAGCTAGTAGTCAGTTTTGTGTCGGTATTTTGTATCGGTATCTATTGAATCGGTTGAAACATAATATAAACAATATAATTTCTGTAAGCCAGTAAGTCGGGTTTGCGTAAGCCAAGTTATGTTCGTATATGTGTGGTTCCAGTAGTTCCAGTAGTTCTTATTATTTTAAATTTCTACTTATGAAGTAGGATTAATAGATTGATTAATAGATCATTAACGTAATTATGCTTGTGAATAATGTTATTATAATTAAATCTACAGGTTTGCATAATTTGATGTAGGCAATCATATCTATAATTGCAACCTCGCCCTGAGTAATTTGTATTTATACCTGGAAATATACGTCTACATCTGTAATTTGTATACAGTAGACCGTGCTTAAGCTTACCATATCTACAAAATCACGACCAAAAAACATCTTTATAGGAGAAGTTATTCAATTATTAATAAAAGGACTATGCTGCCTAATGCTAATCCCTTACCATCGACAGAATTAAATAAATGTATTGACTGATATTTAATAATGAACGTGTTATCAACCGTCGTGTATTCTTCATATAACCGAGGTGTATACCATTTTAGAATAACGCTATCGGGAAGAGTTTGAATAATAGTGTCATCATCCTTCTAATAGATGAAATCCTTTTTAGTCGCAGGACCGGTATTGCCAGAAAAAGACGATTGATAGCTATCCCACCGACACTACTATAGGTGCGTAGAATACACCGAGTGAAGTATCTGAAGGTAGTCGAAGCCAACTATCAAGCCCAATACTTATGTCCATCGTTTTTAATGAATTTAAATATATTTTAAAGAAAGTCAAGTTATGAAGCATATTTGGAATTAGATGATTTTGTATAAACATTTTTTGTTGGGGTTTTGGAGTAGATTTAGATATTTCCAAAAGTTTCGATGTGAGGTCATCATTAATTGAATTATTTGTATTATCCAAAGCGCCTATGTTTATGCCAAGATATCAATGAGTGTCTTCTATATTTAACGCTTTAATTGTAAATTATCAATAGATATAAAAACTATATGAGTTACATAATATATTATACATATCCATTGTTTTTTATTTGGATTAATAATTATATTCAATGTAGCGCAGTTTAAAATGTTAACGTTTAACCCACATAGAGTTAGTCTAAATAAAACATGACCAACTTGATTTTGCATCATTATTTCCTACATCATTTTTAGCAAATAAAACCAGATCATCTGCAAATGTCATATGGCTTATTATACTATGTCCATTTAAATTAATATGACCTGACAATGCCAGGCTGGCATATTATCAGTTACATAATCTATTATGGAATTAAAAAGAGCCGGAGACATTGGGTCACCTTGTTTTACTCCACGATTGACTGGTTTATAGGTGATACTCCGTTTTTATATTTTAATTTAGTTGAACAATCAGAATAAGTATGCATGATATAATTGGTAGGATATACATTTTAGCCTATACATTTTCGGAGTCCCTACTCTATCTGCTAATGCAATAATTTAGTTGTGAGATACTGTATCAAAAGCTTTAGAAACATCCAACAAACACATCTTTAATGGGCGTAATGCATTTGTATGATGATATATAGGTGTTAAGTATATATACCTAATGTTTTTAAGTAAAAAGATATTCTCAGCAATACCATCACATCGAACAAAAGCTTTTTCCGTGGATTAAGACTAATTGTGTTTTCAATTATTCGTGCCAAAATTATATGTAATAGTCTATAGAATATCTATGACATAGTTATTGGACGATATGCAGTACCCCATGGGACGGCTTTTTAATTGTTTTACTACGTCATAAAAGACCTATTGAGTATGCTTACATATAACTAGGAATTAGGATCGTATAGTATAATATATTTTATAACATAATTTATATATATAACATATATATTATTATTATTTTTTAAATATTGGTATACTTGTCTAATTTGTATATATATACAAATTATCATATTAAGTAATACTAATAAAGAAGTAAGATAGACGTAATAAATACGAACTTTCTCGTGTCGGATCGGTTATTCTCAGGTGGTAGATTACGATTCACTTGTATTACGTCATCAATACAGTGCGCATACGTAACTTGTTAATATAAATATACGTATATATATATATATATATATATATATATATATATATATATATAGATAAATAGTTTATTATATTTTAACACTTGCTAATTTAATAAATAATCGACATAATAACACGTGTAATGGGCATTACGTAATAAGTTAATATTGTAGCCGATCGTTGGTCGTCGCCAGTCGGCGCTACAATATAGCAATGTCACGTGCGTAAACATATCACGTGGTGCGACATTAGTCAGGCGCGACTAGTACAGCGACCACGCATATTTAATAATTAATAAACACGCATTACTAGCGCGGTGTACTATAGTGATAACGCTGATAACGGAGGTGCGCTAGTAACAATGCGTTATTAATTATTGACGTAATACCCGGAACACTGGGGTAACATATCATTACGTATGGTACACTATAGGGTATTTACTAGGTGATAGAGTGCTGTTTGTTGCTGGTTCATAAACACATATGCATTTGATTATATTATGCATATGGGAAAATACCGGGCCGTAGCAAGGATTTATTTTATAGGGGTATTAATATTGTTGGTGTGGCTTATAAGCATTTCAAAATGTTTTTCGTGAATATCATGTTTGATATATTCTATAAAATATATATTTTTTATTATTCATATATGAACCTTATTATAAAACATGTTTTTTAACTCTAATTATATATGTTTGTACTTCAACAAATAACAATATTATAAAGAAAATCATAAAAATGTAATGTATAAATATATTTATTGATTATATAATATTTAAAAATTAATTCTTAAATTCTTAAATTTATTCTTCACTATCAATTGTTTGAAGGAATTTTCTTTTAAATGATAAATGTAGGGCTACAAGGGCATATTTCCGATTAACCCCAAAGCTTTTCTAAATGGCGTAATTAAGCGTTCAAATGAACAGTTAAACAATGTTAACAGTTGAAAATGAAACTTCACAACTTGATGTATAAGTACCAAATGTTTCTCCTGCACATAATAATATATATAAATTTGAAAAACTATATCGGTAGTTGAAAAACCATTTAACGAAAGGTAGGTAACCTACTTGAAATTTAAAATTGAGAAGTTAGGAGCTCCTTTGCTAATATCCTAGTATATCGTTTTTTAATTTTGAGATATAAAAGTCAGATAATATGGACTCAAGCATATTACATATGGGGATTAAAAACTTCATAGTTATAAATGTATCATTGTCTTGATATATAATAGGTCGTAATGAATTTAGTTATCGGAATAAATTTAAATTCAATTCCGAAAATCGTTGATCAAATTCTGCACTAACAGTATCAATAAATAGATAGTTACTTATAATTAATATCTTCATTAACACTTGATTCTAAAATGAATATATTTACAATATTTAAAATATAATAATTTAACTTACCAGTTATCTCTTCTATTATATAATCACTAAATACAGTTGGACAAGTTGTTTTTCTTTTTACTATAGTGGCTTCTCATCAGAAGTCTCGAGTTTATCAAGTAACGTTTATAGAAATTCAGAAGAACGCATATTCTTCAATGACAAGAGATTATGGCTGATGAACAAGCTTGATTTGGAAAAAATCGCAGTACAACGGAATAAATTTTGAACTGCAGAATATTAATGGAAAAACATATGGATCAACAACGATAAGTTTATCACAATTTCATCGATTTTAAGAAAGCCTTGGATAGAGTGTTGTATGAGGATTTATGGCATGTGATGTCTGAATTTGACATAGGCAACGACCTGATAAAAATCATAAAGTCGACTTTATGATTTTTATAAAGTGATTACACTTTATAACTCAGCAAAAAGTTATGTATTATTGAACAACCAGATAGGAACATATTTCAATACGACAGTAGGTAGGTTAGTCATTTACACAATTAGACATAGCCTATTAGACAAGGTTCATTACTATCTCAAGTACTAGGATGAGTATTCAACATCTTTCTAGAAATAATAATACAAATCTCTCTAGAAGACAAATCGTCGAGTATAGCTATAGGAGGTAGAAAAATGAACAACTTGAGATTTGCTGATGATATAGATCTCATAGCTGGTTCAGAAAGTGAGTTACACATTCTAACTGACTACCTAGAAAAAGCCTCGACAGCATACGGTATGGAAATCAGCTATGAAAAAGCAAAATAGGTACCTACTTGTAAATGGGTAATACACAACGCCACCTGTGATTACTATAGTACATATATGTACGGCAAATAAATTGAAAATGTACGAAACTTCAAATATCTGGAACAATGCTCACTGACACCGGCAATTGAGAGAAAGAAATCCGAATAAGATTAACAACAGATGTTACACCACTAGTAAACTTGGAGAAGATCTGGCGTAGCCGAGAAATTGATTTTAAACTTAAGTACAGACTCTACAACTCTTTGGTTATTACATCTCTGTTCTATGGCTATGAAAGCTGGACTTTACTTCAAGAATCTAAGAAGAAGATAAGAGGGTTTGAATCGAAAGATCACAAACGACTTTTAAATATAAGTTACAAACAAAGAAAATCAAATATATTTGTAATCAATGAAAAAAAAAGTCGGCCCATATGTATCCTTCTGGATATCATCATGAGAAGAAAAATTACCACATTTAGACATATAACTCGTCACGATTCGTTAGACAGCACTATTATTCATGGATATGTTAAAAGTAAAAGAAAAATAGGAAGACCGAAGAGAAATTGGATGATTGATATATTCGATTTCTCTAATCTTTCTCTTAGGCAACTTTTAAATATTACAAAAGATCGTTCGAAATGGAGAAAGTTGTTATCATCACTGTCATGTGCTATCCTTACTATGGCGACGTCACGGGACTAAGTAACTAAGTAAGTAAGTAATAATTTAACTTACCATTTATCTCTTCTATTATATAATCACTAAATGCAGATGGACAAGTTATTTTTATTTTTCTTAAGTGGCTGCTCTTCAGAAGTATCGTGTTTACCAATTGACGTTTGTAGAAATTCAAAAGAAAGCATTTTCTTCAATGACGACATCACAGCTATCACATTAATTTGAATATAAACATTAATTCTGCTGGTAGTTGCAGATCTTTATTAAATATGGCATTTAATCCAATCGCGTTTACCATATTTTCTCCTAGTTTTGTCTTGAAAAATAATTTAGTGTCTTTCTACTCTATTTTTCATATTATATCATATCACTTAATGTATTATAATTTCCAATCAATCTAATAGGGAGCAATAGTAACAAATGAACACATCGATATTCATCTTTTAAGTAATTATGTATTGCAAGCTTTTTGACAAATTTATTTATTATATTTATTTGAGTATAAATATTTAATTTCTGTGATTGATTTACAAACATAAACTACTATTAAATGCAATTGATGATTACAACAAGGCAATTACAGAATATCTCTTTCAAATGTATTTGATATATATTTCCTACACCTCCTTTCTTTCCAGACATTACTGAAGCATCATCATACCATTGACTTTGTAATTCTTGGCATGTTATTACAGCTATCTCAGAGCAAATTGTTCAGCTATGTACTTATAAGTATAGTATGTAACTATTTTATTTCTATTACACATTATAGAATTTCATTCGGTTCTACTTCTTTAATAAATCGTATTATTATAGACAGCAATTCTATTCCAGAACGATCTTTTGTTTCATCACACTTAAGTTAATTAATTAATTGTATATAGACTTCCATAACACTTGTTTATTCTTTCTATGATTTTATTGGTTAATACTGAATTCATAATACCTATAATTTCATTTTGAAACTCATCGGAGGTATATAATGCATTGTTTGGCATCAATTGTGATATTGATTTTAACTTTTCATCTTTTAGTAATAAAAACTTAAACATATTCATAAAAAAGCCACAGTTTAAGGAATAAAATTCTTCTGATGTACCACGGAAAGGTAATTATTTAATGGCAATACAGTATATGATTTCTATCATCGATTCAATATAATATTTGTTACGAATAATATTTTAATTATTTATTATAGTTTGTATATCAGTATTATTTTCAATATTTTGTATATGATATATCCAATCAAGATTAGCATTTAAATGAGAAATTTATTTGTCGTGTTTTTAAACCCCTTGTCCTATTCCATATCAGCTTTCCAGTTAAAATGGTATTATTAAAAAGTAAATGTAATATGTCTGCATAGTGGATCATCGTCAAAATAATAATAAAAATCTGAGAAGCTTAGCAAAAAAATCTAGGGGGGGCTTAGTGACATTCTGGGGGGTCTTAGCTCCCGATAGCCCATCGTAGCTACGGCCCCGGAAAGTACATATACTTCGCCGGAGAACCCAAACTTCGCGTGTTGTTATATCTCAATATATATTGATCCTACAGACAAATTTACTAAATATTATCATCTTATGATTAATATAGGTATGTAATTATATATCATTTATAATTATATACAGGATAGTAAGAAGAAATTATCATGATAATGTAGGTAGATTGGTGAAAAAGGTGCGAAATCATGGCCTCCTTTGGCTTTAAAGCTAAAGGAGGCCATTTTCAGATTTGCATATTGATACTTGGAAAGTATGGATCAGTGGTGGAATCAAGTGTGACCATACGTATAAGCCTATATAAGGGTATACGTAATTAGACGAAGAGGTTATGTAGGACTTACATTAGATTAGAGATCAGGAAAATAATTTGTTGTATATAGGAATAAAATGTCTTCAAATTCATGGACCCCACAACATATTATTCTGGGCAATTACCCGATTTGCCCCAAAAATGGGGTTACCCCTAAACCGGCCCTGTATCTCGGATATATATACTGACAAAGATTAATACAAGTACACATTGTTATCAAGGACAAGTGTCCTTGGTGTTACTAAACACAGACGAGGACAAATTATTTAGTAATCGAATCCAAGATTTTTCAAGATAAATTTGTTCTACGAGTATTCTATTCAAAATCATTGATAATATTTAATATTATCCAATGAGAATAATGATATTTATAAATATTATTAAAAATATTTTTAAATCATTATTTTATTATTATATTATTTAATTATATGAAATATTAATATATAATGGTTATTATAATTATATATAATTATTATTATATTTCAAATATATGCATTCTATTAAAACTTATATTTGAAATTTCGATTAAGATATTCATTCTTTTTCTATGGTATATTTATTTAGATAAATTTAAAATTGAGCGATATTATAATTAAAAATATATTAATTATTATAAATATATTTAATATTCATCATTGCCTCAATAATATAGAGTGTAAGCTTTAGAATATCTCAATATTCTTAATAAAATAACCCTAATTATTAATCATCTGTAACATAAATAGAAAAGTTATAAATCATACAATTACTAATTGAATAACAATAATTTATTCAATACATTTGGTACTTGGTCTAAATCGACGACAATTAAAATATCGTATCCCGCAATATCCGTAATTTTGTTCATTGTATACTATTTCAATATTCTATATTATATAGTATATGCAAACATATTATTAATGAAAGATATAACACAGTGTTAAACACTCACGCGAAATCGTGTTATTATATTTTTGTTTACAAAAAACAACACCACCTATATAGGGTCAGTTTTAGGAACTATGTTTTATTTATAATGTAAATTAGTATCAAACTGCACTTATAAAATGAAAAATAATATGTTTTAAATTATGATTTGTATTATGAAAACTAAGTGTTCATTACTAATATATAACAAAGCAATAGGATATGTTAGTTTTAAATGCTATAAATATCTATGTAGTGGGTAATAGCTAATTTAATAGAGCAATGAAAACATTGAATTATGCAAATCGCTACAAAAATAACTAAATCGATTTCGATACTACTACTAGCAGCGGGATGTATGAATACTAATCACGTTGCGTAGATAGGTAGTGTTATATATTTGCTTCGCAAAATATGTGGTATACGTAAGTGTAATAAATATATACTACAAAATTTAGATTTCGTATAAACCACTGCCACAAGTGCATTCCCCGTCGCTTTTTTTTATAAATAGCGTTTCTCTTCAGTCCATTATCCATAAATTTAATTCATAAAAATAATTATATAATTATAATATTATAATATTTTAAATATTATATTTAATAATATTTAATACAATTATAATAATATTTTATTATACATATACTCGTAATTTAAATTAAATTAAACTAATTAGAAAGGGTTTGTAATACAAACTTTGTATGCAAAGTAGTAACAACATACGAATAATTAATGTGAGGCAGGAGTGTCTCGGCGACAATTACATTTCAGAATACACCATAATTATAGTTGTCAATGTGAATGCATTCATATTCACATTAGCATATACATATATTACCGTTATTCAATGATATCATATAATACTATAACATTAAAAGATAATATTAATTAAATTTAATAGGTATTATTATAATATATATATATTAGTGTAGTATATATATAATAAGTATCTAACGTTTAGGAAAAGCACGATTTATATTTTATATATATATATACAATGTATAATACATTTACATGATTAAATATTTATTATAATATTATAATTTAATTATTTTAAATTAATTTAATCTATAAAGTGAAGATTTTTTAATTGTATTAATACATAGTCAGAGATGCGTGCTGATCCAGCTTCTCATTTCTTATTTTTATAAGTGTTTTTTTTTACTTCGCAGATCTCCCATCAGAATGAAATATAACAACAATAAACAAATTGTGTTCATATTTTATTATCAAAGATTTTTCTAAGCATTGATAGGATCACGTCTTCAGTTAGAATATAATGTTAACGAAGAATAGGTATCTATATCGATGATATTCAATTTCCAAATTAATATAATGTACGAATCTATGAAAATATGTATTTAATTGAACCATTTTATTTTATATCATTGAATAATGTTGCTTTCATTCTTAATGTATACATAGTACATTTTTAAATCGCAAATGAATAATATATTTCTAGGGTCTTTATAAATCATTGAAAACATACTTAATTAGTATATAATTTAGTATATAAATCCTAGAATATAAATGTTAATAAATTATGATTACGAGATATAGAGCATTCATTTCTTCTATATAACTTATAAGTTAGAAGTTCTAATATTTAAACCTTTTACTTTTAAACAGTTTTCCTCCTAACTATAGATACATATTAAATTTTTTATTATTACACGTTAGCTGAATGTAATGATACACCAAACCAACTTTAATTATTTAAATGCTGTAAATAACTCAATGACTACAATGTTCTCCCAGTTGCGAAGACAAGTCAGACAGCGCAGGGAGTTCATCTACAGGAAGTCTATTGAGGACCGAGAGAGAACCATACAAGAGAAGAAGCACAGTTTAAAACGAGCTCTAGACGGTTAGTCAGATACAATACAATAAAGCTTGCGACATCAAGGTTGTTATAACTATATATTGTACATTTATAATAGATATATACTAACTATAGGTATATATATTCATATTTTATTGTATATTTTTTACATTTTATTAGAACGTTTAAATTATAAATATTTCAATAAGTATACATATTTATATAATATATTCAATTAAGATATTCACCACCAATTATAGATAATCACTCGATACCGACACATCTACAAAAGGATGCGATTGGCTTAGAGAAAACTCTAGCGTGGAAAGATGAAGGAGGAGATGGTTAATACGCTCGTCAAGTATTCATGTGTATTGTGATCATCTGTAGTGTATTTGTTTCTGTATTTCTGTGTTTCTATATATCATTTATAATATATATATATATATATATTATAGCGAACATCTCTGTATGTGTTATTATGTTTAATGATTTCACAAACTGGCTAACCGAATTCAAATATGATATGTGATTGCGTAATATGAAAGTTTTAAGCTAGAGAGATTATTTAAATGAGTAAATCTTATATTCAGTAACTATTCTACAACATTTCTCACCGTCGCCTAGTATATACTATATTATAATATACAACAATATCTCAGTAGTTCATATCTATATTTGTAGAAAGTAATCAAATATATATTAGTATTACTAATTTAGCAATATTATTATATATCATGTTTATCGATATATTACCTACTTTACCATGTCTATTATCATATCATAATGATAACCTGTAACCATGTATCGTGATGCCAGGTTTGACTACCCACGTTGATGATGAATACAGATGGGCGGGGGTAGAGGATCCTAAGATCATGATAACCACATCCAGAGACCCCAGTTCTAGACTGAAGATGTTTGCCAAGGTCAGCGTCGCGTATTACCATGGTTACGGCGATATCATAGAGTATTCTATTATTATTGTTGATCTTATTTTTGAATTAATAATAATTGATATGATGTACGAACTTACAATAATATAATGTAGATATATTAGAATATTCTAAATCATTCTTATTTTTTAATAAATAAGAAATAGATCGAGTTGGAATAATATGATTTATGTAGTTTTAATTTAAAAATTATAACAATATAGGAATATTTTACCGACAAGATCTGAATCGCTAATTAACCACATAGCAACACCCCACTACTACTACTACCCCCCCAACTACTATTACTACCACCCCACTACTACCACTACCACCACCACTACTACTACTACTACCACCCAACTAATATTACTACCACCACCACTACTATTACAACCACCCCCACTACTATTACAACCACCCCCACTAATATTACTACCACCCACACTACTATTACTATCACCCCACTACTATTACCACCCCCACCACCAGGAGATCAGATTGGTGTTCCCCAACTCGCAGCGTATAAACCGCGGTAACTATGAACTGAAGCAGTTAGTGCAGGCTTGCAGGGCTAATGATGTCACAGATCTGATCATGCTATCTGAACATCGTGGTAATCCTGGTTAGTACGGGTTTATATGTGCAAAGTAGCGTGTGCCTATGTGTATGTGTGTGAGAGATAGTGTATGTGTGTGAGATAGCATGAGCGGGTGTATATATGCATGAGAAATAGTGTGTGTGTATGTATTGTGTAAGATAGCATGAGTATATACGTTAGAAGTAGTATGTATTATGGTATGCGAGGTAGCATGAGAGTGTGTATATATGTATGATAGGTAATGTGTGTGTGTGTGTGGTATCAGCAGCGGACATCTGAATTTAATAACACATACGCCCAATTATAGCGTAATTCTAAGTATGTTCTGTAATATTGTACAGACGGAATGATAATCTGCCACCTGCCCTACGGTCCCACCGCTTATTTCAATCTCGCCAACACCGTCATGCGACACGATATCAACAGCGGAGACGGCATATCTAAGATGAGCGAGGCCTACCCCCATCTCATCTTTAATCACCTCTCTTCCAAGCTCGGCCAAAGGGTAATGTTCAACCCCCGTTCAATCCATCTAGTTTGTAAAGTATATTCTACCAGAGTTCCTATTCTAATCTATATGCCGATTTATATCGCGGTAATGTTTATTTGTCAATGTATGTATACATATATATATAGTCTAGATAAAATATACCGCATATCTTGATAAGTAATTTCCTCTACCGCCTATCTAAACATCTACAATGATTACCAGAGTAATGTACATTCTAGAGCGCATCTTTTATGTGAATTCTGATTCCAAATATTATAACTTACACGCGTGTATTCCATTGTTACACACACACACACACACACCACTAAAGGTCACCAGTATATTGAAGTACCTGTTTCCCGTTCCTAAAGATGAAACCCGGCGAGTTATGACCTTCTCCAATAATGAGGATTATATTTCATTTAGGTTCGTCGTCAATACTTCGTCTAACTATACACACACACACACACACACACATATATTATACTATACATATATCTGGTTCGGTTCGCTGCAGCATAATACACTAGTCTAATAGTCACGATTGTTATTATAATATAATTATAGATGTTTTATTAGATCTTTAATTTTTAATTTAAATCTATTCTTATTTGCCTAATTTATAAATCAATAGTTATATGTATTATATAAATATTAATTTACAAATTTATAAGACAACTCAATATCTGAATACATTAATTAATATTGAAAATATTAATATCTGAAAAACATGATCAGTTTGTTGTAAATCATATAAAATAATTGTTAAGCATTGATTATAATTATCACTAATATAAACAGAGTTAAAACTAAAAAATTTTAATCATTTTAATATATACATTTTCAATGTTGAAATAATAATTTATTATTTATTCATTTAAGGGCATACCACCACATGCATGCCACAATGTATTAAGATAGCAAATAATGGGTCTATACAAAGTTAGGTGCAGAGCATTCAATTCAATGAATTGAGCTAGTTTTTTTTTCATTATATTAAATACATTCACATGCACAATCCTATAGAATAAACTTTTTCATAGTGTGTATTATTCATATATAAATATATACATAAAAAACTTTATATTTTTTAATATGTAAATTCTATAGAAATTGATATTTTTTCAATTATATATATAACAATAGTGTTGTCAAATTTTCTAAAAAGTAAGTCTCAGTATCGTATCAGTATCATTCAACAGCTGTATCAGTATCGTTCGAAACTGTATCAGTATCGTATCAGTATCATTCGACAGCTGTATCAGTATCGTATCAGTATCGTTTGACAGCTGTATCAGTATCAGTATCAGTATCGTTTGACAGAAATATCAGTATCAGTATCGTTTGATAATTGTATCCGCATTGTTTGACAGCAGCATAAGTATCGTATAGTGATTTAACTGGTTCGGGTTTTGGAGATATTTGTGAGTATCAAATAGTTGAAAAAAATATCAGGTTTTAATATCTATAATTTTAGTACTGGATTTTAGTGATTTATGATCTTTCATAAAAAATAAATTTATAAAATGCTATTTTTTTAAATAATAATTTCAAAATTAATTATTAGCAATAATGATCCTCAAATGGTATATTTATTATATATGATCAATTATTATTAAAACTTCTGTGCAATGAAAATGTTTTAAAATGATGCAATGTGGATTAAAAGTGTCGCGGATACATACGAATGGCGGGGTAGTTTGATTAACATTGGCGCCTATTCACACAAAGGGACGCTAATCTGAGTAATAGTGTCGCGGATACATACACAGAACCGCTATGTTGGTTGAAAATTGCGCGAATAAATATAATCCCAAAGGTAAACATTGGAATGTATTTTAGATATCCAATAATAAAAATCCGAAATAATACGAATCTAATATTTAAAGTCCGAAATAGTCCGAATCTAATATTTAAAGTCCGAAATAGTCCGAGTTAAATATTAAATTCCGGTCCGAGTCCGGTCCGAGTCCGATATATCATAAATTATACTGTATCAGTCCGGTATCAATGACCTAAAGTCCGAAACCGGGTCCGAAGTCCGGGTCCGAATGACAACGCTAACAATATTGAATTATTTGTTCTATAGGATTGTGTATATATTTGTTTTTTATACAATGCTACAAAAATTAGTATGATACATATAATAGTTTTTAGTTCTCTACATTTATTCACACATACCTAGAGCGAATTAATTTATTCTGAGTAAATTCCCTTTGAAGTTACACAGCAATTGATTTTATTTTAAAAATATATAAATGTAATTGAAAACAACTATAAAATAAGAATAACTAATTGAATAATAATAATTTATATTATGAATAATATATGTATAATATATATAAGTATATATAATTATATATAATATATAGTATAAATGATATAAAAGTATAAATATTAATGTAAACAAAATAAAATAAATATCAAACTAAAATATATATAACTAAAATGTATAATATTAATACAAATAAATAATATGAATACAAATAACTAATAATAAAATATAATGTATATAATACAATATATATAATATTCAAATAAAGTAAGTAATATAGTAAAAGTAATAATGAAATCAAAATCATAAACCGTAATGAAAATATAGCAAAATGCAAATAACAGAGTTTTCAATGTAAACAAATATAGTGTCACCTGTCTACTCTCTAATTGACCAGTATGGTCACATGATATAGCATTTATGTGTGCAATGATATAGAATAATTCAATGTAAACAATCTCGTTTTTATTTCATATAAATCGGTAATATATAAGTTATAAAACATTATAAACTAAAATAAATTAGTCAGGAACACTAAATAAATAATAAATAAAATATTAGTACTTTTATTTTTGAATAGTATGGTCAAAAAACTACTTTTTATGCAATTTCTAGATTGAATTCATGGCTAAAATGTTTACACATATTAAAAAACACTATCATTATTAATATTATGGAAGAAAAAATAAATAAAATTTTTAAAAATATTTGTGAATTCACATTGCGTGCGTGTGGCGATATGCCCTTAATACATAATAACATATATTTGAAGCAGGGTTCCATTATTTTTGGCTAAAACCTGTTTTTACTAGGCAAAAACATCGAAAACATATCTTTACTATATTAATTTACGGTATAAACTGGTAAAAACCAGTATTCGTAAAACATAATAACTTAAAAATAATTGTGTATTGAAATTTAAAGTATTATTGATTTATTTATATATAAATGTTGATTAATTAATCTAGCAGCTTTATTTGAAAATTTGACCAAACATTTTTGGCACTCATCTTTAATTATGCCATTTATAGTATTTATTTAAAAAATCCTTACTGGATTTTGAGGTCTGCCACCCTTATTCATATTGTAAAATTAACAAGTTTATGTAATGGGATAAATTTCATAAATGAAATAAAATCATATTGTGCAATAAATTCAATAGTTCTATACATTCATAAAATTACACAATGAAAATATTACTATTGTAAAAAATGTATATGTTTTTTTGACTATATTTAATTTCATATTTATAAAAATAAATATTCTATTCAGTATTTTATATTTAAATATCATGTTATAAAATCAAACAATGAATATATTCAAATAATTTTTAAATATACTATTAGTTCTATAAAACAATAGATGTTTTATATATATTTTTTTTTTACAATATTACTTTTTACTAATACAAAAATAAATATATTATTCTATTCAATATGTTATATATATTAATGACTTATTTATTCATTTATTTCAATATCATATTATTTATTAAATAAAAGGTTGTTTCTAAAAAAATATAAGAAATCTTATAATTATAATATTAATATATTATTGTTAAAATTTATAATTGTATATTATCTGTCACATATAAAATCTATAAATAATATATAATAATATAATTACTAGTAGGTTTAATAATATAGATATTTAATTTAATTATAGACAAAAATAGGTTTTTACCATGGAAAAAAAAACAGTTTTTACCGGACAGGTTATTACATAGGCTGTAAAAACCTATGGAACAATGATTTTTATATTACAATTAATCTACTTTGGGATATATCTGCTTATTTGTTATACAAAAAATATGTAATTTATTCAAACTAAGACATTTTTTATATTCTTATCAAATTGATTAATTTAAGGGGATTCGCAGCCTTTGATGCATACAATATTAAGTGTATTAAGATTTATTATTAAGTGTATTTTGTTATGTATTTACAAAATTCTTCAGCACCTAGTGTTTTGATCTGATTTCAATTTTTTAAATTGCATATTGTTAACCAATATAATATTAATAAATGTTACCTAATTTAAAAAAAAATGGTTCATTGAAAACCCGAAATATTTGTATACAAGATATGATGCTAAATTAAATTAATTTTTTTTTTAATTTTATAATTTTGTATATGTTATACTATGTGTATTAAATTTATTTAGGTAACCTTTATTATATATATAATAATAAAGATACTGTGAAAATTTCATTAAGGTTGGATAATTATTGAGAGGGAAAACTGAAAAATAAAATATATTCAATATTCTGAGTAAATCGAGTTTAAAGTTTGACTACATTTATTTTACATTTTATAGTAATATATGTTTATTATTTGTATCTTTGACAACATTTCTAGTATTACAATATTATAGAATACCACACTAATATATCCATAAAGTTATTATTATAATATTTATATAATATTACCAATAATTACACATAATAAGCTAATATTTATGAAATTTTTTGTACAAGAAAATAATTTTTTTAGTATATTTATTTATTTCTACTATTATAATATACCAGAATACCACACTAATACTGATACGCGATCGATCTCCTACTACGTATTGGTATTTTGAAATTAAATAAATAAATGACACAATCTCAATTACTTTGTTTATAATGCAAATTTAACATCCAATGCATTCATTTGGTATCAATCCGTTAGTTATAGATAGATATCGCTAGTTGACATCTTATTACATAATAGATCATATTTAACACTACATTTAGAATTATTTAAAAATATTAACTTATATATATATCATATTATAAGTTAAAATACGAGTATTTTTCTATTATTTACGCCATAATTTTACCAAATAGGTCATGTACTAAACTACCAAATTGTATTATTTATAGATCTTTATATACTCTACAAGTTTCAGATGATAAAATAAAATATATATTTCTGATAATACTTTTATAAAATAAAAAAAAATTATTTATTTTCAATAATTTCAAAAGCGATGTATATGATCCCATTAATACTAATTAAATTGTACAGCCCTAATCTTAATATAATAATTAAAATTGTGAATAATTAAATTATTAGGGCAGAGTTAACTTCGATTTTATTGTTAACAAAAATTAAAATGCAATTCAGTATCTTAATGATTTGTGAATTAAAAAAATCATGAAGCACATTTTATTCAATTTCAAAAATGTATTGTAATATGAGTTATCCTATCATTTAATCATTCATATTCTTTATTCCCCAGAATACATAAGTAAATTTAGTTATTTAAATATTTATTAAATCAATTATATCATGATTTTAAATCTCGTAATGAATCTTTATGAAACTTTCAGAGTATATATCTAATATCTATATTATGTAAATCAATATATTCTAGATATAATTATATTAGAATATCAAATAAAATATATTTAAAAAAAAAATCTCAGTTTATCTCTTATTATTTACTTACAATTTTATAAAGTAACTCTATATATAAATATGAATGTAATCTACAAATTTATTAATTCTAGTTATAATCTGTTTACTAGACCCATTATATTGTGTATCTTACATGTATATATTTCGAAGGTTATAGATCTTCGTTTAATATGATACAATTTAATGTATAAATATATAGTTATATCTAGTAACATTGCTATATTATAATGTGATCATCTTCTCGCACAGACATCATACTTACAAGAAAGTGAACAAGAAGGATGTCGAACTAACGGAAGTTGGGCCTAGATTTGAGATGAAACGTTTGTACCCCCCCCCCTACTGCGCGCATGTAACGTTAATACAATACCCCCCACCCCCTTTGTTCTACAGTGTATCAACTGATATTGGGAACAATAGATAGCACTTCGACTGCTGATGTAGAATGGGTGTACAGACCTTACATGAACACGGCTAAAAAGAGGCGATTCCTCAGCGAATAAAATTATAATACTAATCGTAGTTTCATTATTTCATTACAAACGTTATCAATATCTCGCTATTAGTTAGTTATTTAACGTAAAAGGTTGATTATTATATAATAATAAACATATATTTTATATTAATATGAAAATAAGTTGTGTCTAATAATCTAGAATATATTTTATTTTGGCTAATAATTTTCATTATATCAATGTTATTATTATTTAAATAATATCAATATTCTAGTCCTAGTTCCAAATGTTACCTCTTTATAAATGACCACTATTGAATATTTGTTATAAAATCAAAACTATATTTCAATTCAATTTGTTATTCAATTCAATTATATAAAAATGTATGATTATGCATGTCTAATATAATAATACTCACTCTGTTATTATGGCAAAATTGATGAAAAATACATGGGTTACTATAGATGGGTTAGTAATATATATAGCTATCAGTTAGATCTTAATGACTTCTTTTTGAATGAAGCTATAGAATCCATTAATGCTGATCTAATGGGAGGTTCATCTGGAGTCTTTGCTGACTCTTTGCTATCTTCTGATACTGTATACCGGCATCATTTGTTATTATCACATATGACAATGCAGAGTAATTCTAGGATAGATTATTAACCGTTGTCTTCTGACATATCTTGGTTGGAATCTTCTTGTTGCTCTTGTTTCTCTGCCTTCTTCTCTGCTATCTGTTCACTTTTCCTTTTGGCCTTCACGATATAAAACAATGGTATAAGTTTTATTTATTTAATATTAATCAAATATATTTATTAGTGATGTATATGAATAGTATACTTAACTATTCGTTTCAAAAAATCAATATAACTTCATTATAATATTATAAAAGTATTAATGATAATCTGAAAAATATATAATTTCTATAATATTTTGTTTACTATTATTCATCAATACTTTTATATAACAATATCTACATTAACATCAGATATACAATAGCTATTGATATCTTAGGAGAAAGGTACCAGCTGCTGAAAATAATATCTCACTTTCGACTGAGTTGCTTTTTAGAAATATGTTGTCGCCAATTGATAGCTTTCTATATTTTGTATGGCATCTAGTCCATCATATCATAGGATATTCATGAATCATGTTTACTAATAATTCACGAATATCAGTTGGCTATTCGGTCATCATTTCAATATTTGTGTGTTGAACTATTTTATTGTTATCATCTAAACTATTCGTTTCAAAGCGAAAAGTTCAGCAATTATTATTCAAACATTTACTATACAGTTACATCACAATGCAATTATAGGTAAACCTTATTATGTTTCCTTGTGATTATTTTGTGTTCATCCGATGAATTGAAAGCCTGCGCTTCTTTGAGACGTTTCATCTTATAAAGCTATTATCGTAGTGGCGGTAGATGTAATACGTGCTATGGATACTGTAGTATAAGTAACTAACATTCTTCTGATCGTGTTTCAGTTTATATAAAGTGTGTTCTTGATATTTATTCATTATTTCAGTGATTTTAGTCGACACTTTCAGTGATTTCATTTCGGGTTGTGCGAGTCCATTAAACAGCCTAAATCACAGAATATATTAGTGACATTATTTAGCATATATATCTAATACACCCTATAGTTTAAGTTTAACCATTAGTTTTATCAAAATATAATTAATTAATATAATAACTATATTGAATTCTATTTTATTAAATTTAAAATTTGTGTTCGATGAAATATTTATTATAATACTATACTACTATAATACTATAATAATTAATATATAATATTATACGTGATTTTTCATATTAGTTCTAAACTTATTAACTTTAGTTTAAATATATAATTATATTGTGCTATTTGATATTTGCAATCTTTATATATGTTTAATGTTTTAATAAAGTATTTACATATAAATCTAACGTTTTACTTAGAATATCTTCAATGGTTGGCATTTGATGTCTGCAGGCGTCTAACCCTAATATAAGATTCAATATCTCTCCTGTAATGTAAATATTATATAATCAGATAGTTATATGTTTAAAAATATAATATATTTTACTATTTTGTATTCCAAAATGCAATATATTTTACTATTTTTATTCCTATAACTATAATAAATTACTTTTTATAAAATATTAAATAATTAATAAACTTTATTCTAAAAATAATTTTTTTCATTTATTCAAGATAATTGTATCAGATAATTTAATAAAAATAATGTAGAAGGTATAACAATGGTAAACATTGTGTATACTAATGAATACGTGTATTGTCTAACTAATTGATGAATCTGCTTCACTAGGAAAGAAGTCACATGATGCAGTATTCAATTGTATTCCGTAAGCCATCTCATACAATAGGTGTCCATAGCAGTATACGTCTATTGATTCTATTGTCTATCAAATAGTAACATTGTATAGGCATTATGTAACAATCAAATGAATGGGGTGAGATTAATTAATTATTAGAATGACTGTTGTAATGAAATAATAGATAGGGGAGTTGCATCCGCATGTCCTGTGTGAATTTATATGTAAATAGATAGGTGGGGAATAGGTATATTCAAAAATGTGAAAACTTACATAATATAACACTATTCTTTGAATTCAGTAGATTATTTGTTTTATATACCATAGTATATAAAACTAGAAAAAATATAGATATATATAAAAATATAAAATAAAAATCTATAGATATATAAAATCTTCGAGATATATTTCTAAAAGATAATTTAATTCATAATATACAGAAACTTTTTATTTTTTTCTGGTATTTCTGTAGAAATACTATTTTATCAATTATATTTATTCTAGACACAGTGTTACTAATAATTATGATATTTATATATATATCAACAAAATGATTAGAATTTCTATAATTTTATTTAACAATATCTGTTTTGAACTTTCTACGTAGCATACCATAATGATCAAGATTAAAATGCATCATATATAAATAACATAAAACTATAGTTTTACTAATGAAAAATAAATTTCTTGTTAATTAAATAATATAATTGTATGTTTTATCTCAATGTTTTTATCTTTTATTATAATACATATAATAAATGTATTTTTGTTTTATTTTTCAATAATTATGGTTACATAAGATGTTTTTAATTGGTATTTATAAATTGATTATATTTATAATTTTTGAGACACTAACACAAATTATATATTAATACCAAAGATTTTGCGAAGCAAAGATATAACACTCCCTATGCATGCAACGTAATTTAGTAATATCCCCTGCCGCTGCTAGCAGTAGTATCGAAATCACTGAAATAGATTTAGGTTCATACAACAATGTTTTCATTGCTCTATTAAATTACATGCAATATAAATTAGCTTTTACTTACAAAATATATACTTATAGCATTTAAAACATACACATCATATTTGTTTGTTATATATATGTAATGAACACTTATTTTTCATTATATAAATATTAATTTAAAGCATATTATTTAACATTTTAAAAGTGTATAGTTAAATACGAATTTACATTATAAATAACACATAGTTCCTAAAAGTAACCCGCTATAGGTGGCACTGGGGTATTTTGTATACAAATTCAAATTACACGATTTCGCGTAAGTATTATATCTTTCCTTCGGAAAATCTTTGTTAATACTAAGTAATAATTTTTTTTTGATATTTATCATATTTGAATGCGATTTCAAACTAGTGTATTTGTATTGTTTTGAATAGAATTAGATTTATTTAATAATTGTTATCATATATTAAAAATAAGATATATTTATATATTATTGATAACATATTAATATCAAATAAACAAATGTGTTGCAATAAAATAAGATTATATTCTATGTAATAATCAATAATTTTATTTTATTTATAAATATAGACAGAAGTTTAAAAAGAACTTTTACATATGTTATTCTTAATATATATATTTTTTAGGATTGAAATATACATATATATATATTTTATTATATATTGTCCATTTCAAAATATAATCATTTGGTGGCTATTTTTTAAAAGATATCAATAAAGATGAAAATGTACATATAAATTAATTATGATATACTCTGAATATATTTTATTATTTTTATTTAAAATATTGTAAAATAAAAAACATAAAAATAAATTCTACCAAATATATATTATTGATAAGTCAATGAATTTGTTGACAATATTAAGATTTATTTTTTTTATGGATATTTTGCATTCGCTTTAACTTTATTATATTCTGAGATATTTTTTATAATTAATGATAAACAAAATTATGCGCATGTGTAATTATTTTTAAACATAAATAAAATAAATAAAAATATATATCGTTATTTGTTATTTTTTGTTATTTTTATTTGGTGGAGTCCTTTCAAGCCATCCATGGTTTTAATGAGAGCCGATCATTTATGTATACACAATTATATATAATCTTCTATATAAGATCACATCTAAATAATATTTTAAGACCCATTTTATCAAATTAATTAATGGTCCGGACCCGTGTCCTATTGCTTGTGTGTCTGACACACATATATATATATATATATATATATATATATATATATATATATATATATTTTATATATATGTATATATATATATATAGATATTCTTTAGGTATATCAAAGAAAACCACATATCTTGGTCACATTTTGTATTCACTATTTAATTAGTTTATATATTATAAATTATTAATCTAAAAAGTTAAAAACATATAAATTCAATATATTTTTTAGATAGGGCAACAAATTTATTTTGGATTATTTTTCAAGTCATAAATTAACAAATTTAACAACATTAGTATAATAAATAAGTACAATTTTAAAATATATTCATTAATGTATAATGATAAATTAATAATGCGTACATTGTCTCTTAAATATTTATTATATAGATTTAATAAAAAAATAAAGAACACAAAGTAGAAACATTGGTGCATACAAACATTAATCTTCCTATGTTGGATGATGAAGTCTCTGTAATACATCGGAACACCGGCCATGACATTCTCAAGGTCGAGTAAGTAACACGTACAACGGTCCACTATTACATTACCAGCATGTAGATTTCCTATTTCACGGATAAATTGGTTTTAATATTTCAAATCATTGATATCGAGAGATCATATTTTTCTCGCATAAGAATAACAACAAATATACGATATTATTCAATTAGAATCATTTTCTAAAATAAACTTCCAAATCCTAAAATAAACTAAGTTTACACATGAATTCGGGAGGAAATTAAAACATCTTTATTTACTCAGGATCCAAACATTTGAATAAATCTACTGCTGGGTTAACTATTATATTCTATATATTTATAATGTTGGTAGACAAAAGTTAGTTAATTAATAATGCATATATTAGATTTCTTTAATGATACATATTTATGTATTTTTGATTCAGAAATAAATGAAGCATTCATATTCAAATAGACTAAAGTTAGTTAATTAAGAATACATATATTAGATTTATTTAATGATACATATTTTTATGTATTTTTGATTCAGAAATAAATGAAGCATTCACATTCAAGGAGCTAGTATTAAGGTTAAAGGTTTATATTAGTAAGGTGATATAGGTATAGGAAGAGGTTAGGCCTTAAGTTAAGGCCCTTAACACAAGGAGATTAGTGCTTAACACTGGGAGGTTAACCGTAGAACATTCCGGACTTATGAAGACAGCTTAAAGTACAGAGAATCTGTAGTGAGAAACTTCTTATCACTTCTATAGTGCAGGGTAAATGTTTCCTGTTGTTTCCGTATTTCTTAAGATATGTGTCAAGTGGTTTAGCCTGTAGTGGTAGTAGTAGTAGTAGTAGTAGTAGTAGTAGTAGTAGCAGCAGCAGTAGTAGTAGTAGTAATAGTAGTAGTAGTAGTAGTAGTAGTAGTAGTAGTAGTAGTAGTAGTAGTAGTAGTAGTAGTAGTGGTAGTGGTGGTAGTAGTAGTAGTAGTAGTAGTAGTAGTAGTAGTAGTATTAGTAGTAGTAGTAGTAGTAGTAGTAGTAGTAGTAGTAGTAGTAGTAGTAGTAGTAGTAGTAGTAGCAGTAGTAGTAGTAGTAGTAGTAGTAGTAATAGTAGTAGTAGTAGTAGTAGTAGTAATAGTAGTAGTAGTAGTAGTAGTAGTAGTAGCAGTAGTAGTAGTAGTAGTAGTAGTAGTAGTAGTAGTAGTAGTAGTAGTAGTAGTAGTAGTAGTAGTAGTAGTAGTAGTAGTAGTAGTAGTAGTAGTAGTAGTAGTAGTAGTAGACACACATAACCTGTGTGATCATGTCCCTAAGGGTACCCTTATCCCCAAACTTTCTAATATGGATGATACCATGAAGACTGGCCACTGCGTATTCAATGGGGAATATGTGTGGATGCTGATGGAAAAATAATGCAATTATTATAAATTATACGCAATTATTATAAACTAACAAATACAAATAATAATATTTATTAGAAGAATTTGTGTTTTTTTCAATTAGTTTTTAGTTTATAATATGATTTTTCGGTTTGTATGCGAAGTAGCAACAAACAAGTATACAATTGAGAAAGTGTAGCTGTGGGTCTACCAAACAACTTTTATATTTCAGTGAGTGCAGAGAACTTATATTTGCCAATACTATTTAATTCACATTCATAATAGCCTATATATATATTACCATTATTCTATGCTATTATATAACATAATAAAGATAACATTAATTGAATGTACAATATTATATACATGGTAGTGTAAGATAGATAATAATATATCTGTAACTTTAAGGATGAGTTATATTATATTTATGAATAATTATTTTATATATATATATATTTTATAATATGGATAAAGTAACAATAAGGTTGAATTATGTCAAATATACATAAGTTATATATGCTTTATAGTCTCACTCTGGATATGATGTAGTTAAAAAAACCTCAATATATCAAAACTAAACCAATCCAAATCAAACCAAATTAACCATATATATATATAATACTGAATTATGTAAAGTTATTATAAATGCATTATTGCATTCAATTAATATTATGAAGTTATATAAAAGAATTTAATAATGGTAATATATTGATATGCTATTGTGAATGTGAATTAATCAGTATTGACAAATATAAGATCTCGAATGCAATGAAATGTAATAGTCGCTGAGACGCACACAGCACCCACCACATTTTCTCCATTTTATAATTTGCTGTTGTTACTTCGCAGATCCCCTGATTTTTCCTCGTAAAGGGCTTCATAATAATATATCATATTTTCTGTTATTGTCGCCGGTTAAAACAATAGGCTACAATAGTGTTAGAATGCAAAGGGCAAGAACAGGGCTTCATAGTCTACCATTCATCTAATGTTCATAAGCTACCATTAGTGAATAGGAACCTGTATATTTGCAAAGTATTTCAGTACCAGAGTAACTTGCTTATTGTCGACGTTGAAATATTTGCCTTTCTTTACCTTTTAGAGTAAGAAATTTGTTAATAATAATATCATTAATCATGTAATTTGTACTTGGTTTATAAATCTACTTCTATATCATATAAGGGTCACCATCGTACGATTACATTTATAATATATGGAAAAGTAGATATTTATTAAAAATCTAATTATATGTAATTATGAATTAATAAGTTATTAAATTAAACATTTATTTAAATATTAAATTATGTAGAATTCCATATATAAAAGTTTTATAATAAAACCCTTAAATATTTTATTTTAAAATACTCAAATATTTTAAACAATTATTTTAATTGATAATTTTAATTTTTTTTACGTAAATATGTTATTTTCTAAATATGATAATCTAACTGATAAGTTACATGTGATATACTTCTACATAACTGTACTAGAATAGTCAGTGTTTTAATAGTACAGAATTCTATAGATACATTCTATAAATAGTGATACAAACATATGAAAGTATCATTTTTATTTGTTTAGAGTCCAGCTTCTGTTTCACTAATATGTAGCTTTTCTGCAAACGCCATCCTTTAAATAGATCATCGTGACTTATAGCATAGGGATCGACTTGTATAGTTGTATATTTATTAGTAGCTTATTACATAGATTATTAAATATATTTATAATTATAATTTTAAATAATTTTAAATTTAAGTTATGTTAATACTTAATATTAATAAAACTTATTATATTATTTCATTAAATAATATTATTTATTATAAATCATGTAATTCCATATTAGCACACAAATATCTATACATTATAATGGCATAGGTATTCTATAATAGAAAATGGAAATAATTACTAGTAATTAAACTTATTTATAATACAATTTTAAATATTTAGAGAGATATAGAGATAGAGAGAGAGAGAGTGAGAGAGAGAGAGATATAGAGAGAGAGAGATAGAGGGGAGAGAGTGAGAGAGATATATAGAGAGAGAGAGAGAGTGAGTGAGTGTGAGAGAGAGAAAGAGAGAGAGAGATAGAGAGAGAGTGAGAGAGAGAGAGAGAATATAAACCTATCTGATTGAGAGGTTGCACTATTTGCCACTCAATATTCGACCTCATAAACATGGAAACCTCGTTCAGATGAGTTTCTGAAATATTAAACAAATACACATTTAAATATAGAATAATATGATTTATGATAATAGATATATCTATATATATATAAAAGAATTATAATAGATAGAATAATAGGTATATTATTAGGAAATCAACTGTGCAATGAGTATTATAATAGTAGTATACTTTATTACTATTAGATATATTATTAACTGGAAAATATGCTGGATAAATGAATATTTGTAAACATATGTATATCTATTATAACATATAATGATATAGTGTAGAGGTTAGAGAGAGAGTGGTGTAGTGTATGTGTTGCTGACACATGCTGGACATATGCTGGACACGATGATCATTATTAAACATGGCACGTTAGCAATAAGCTAGAGGTTAGCAGGTAGTATAATGAGTGAGGGCTTATTATGCATAGAAAGTGCTGTATACGTGCACTTCTTATAATTATATAAAGAAAAAGGGATAATTATATGAATATTATATCTTTGATAAATATTTATAATATATGTATAATATATGTGTAATATAAAAGATTTTGCTAAATAAAGAGATAACACCTATCTATGCAATGTTTTTAATATTCAGGCTTCTCACTGCTAGAAACAATATCGAAATCACTGAAATAGATTAAGGTTTGGAGTGCTTTTCTTACAAAAATATTTGTATTGTTCAATAAAATTACAAGCAATATAAGTTAGCATTTACTCCTCACATAGATATTTATAGCATTTAAAATGAACATATTCTATTGCATTATTATATATTAGTAATGAACACTTAGATTTCGTCATATAACTCATAATTTAATACATTTTTTTATATTTCAAAAGCATTATAGTTTGATATAAATTTACATTATAAATAAAAAATGTATTCAAAAATAGATCATATATAGGTATAGATCTTATATTGTTGATTTGTGTATATAATTATATTACATGATTTCGCATAAGTATTATATCTTTAATTAGAAAATATTTGTGTATATTATATTGTGAATATATTTATTATATATATATATAATATATAGGTAAATGTGTAACCTTAAATATAAAATGTTATATCATTCTATTGACACTAGATAAGGTATCTCTAGATAAGGTATTATATACAATAGATAATGTTTTATAAATAGTATTATATAGGGCTATTTATATACAGTATGTATTTAAGTTATAATGGAAGTATTATTCATACTAAATGCTTATAATAATAAACACATATATAATGTATTTTAATAATTGGGTATGATAGTCTAGTATTTATATATAAAAGAAATAAAACTTTTTAATAAAATATGTCTATTATGCTATAAATTAATTATTATGTTAAATGCTAAATGTTAAAAAATGCATAATAACTTGTAAGAGTCTATTTATAAATTTACAATTATACTGTACATTATACATTATTACACTGTATACTGTACAATAACAGGTAATTATAGTAGTAATTAATAGTATTAACATCATCATATAGGTAATTAATTATCAATATATATGTATAAGATAAGTAATTTTGATTCGTTATTTCATTTATATTATTAAAATGTTAAATAAATATCGTAAATAATTCATTTTAGTGTATTCACTTGAATTCAACAAAACTTTCGACTACAAACTAAGCTGTAAGATACATGTATACATCTAGTGGTCACATTGAATGGGTACAATGAGGACATGTATAATATATGACATATTTTTTTTAATTTAATATAATATATAATATTTTGAATATATTTTTTATTTATAAATAAAACGATAAAAATTAATATAATCATTTAAAATTAAAATAGTTACAAAATAAATAAATAAATATATAGTATAAAAAGACTTAAATATTATTCATAATAATAACTAATATTATATAGGGTGTACTTATACATTTATATCAATTAAATACTATATTTAATTAGTAGATAAGCCTGATAATAATAAATATAAATATTATAAATATTCAGTTATTTTAATTGTACATCATTACTATTTTTCTAAATTGTTTTATTTTATAGTTTTGTTTATTTATTTATGTATTTTTCTAGTTCCTAGGTATATATATTATATTGTTATGTGCACTTAGGAATGTGATCACACATATGCTAAGTGCAGATAAAATTCATCATAATCATCAATAAACATCATCATAATAGGTGTTAAAGTCAATTAAAAGAGGAGAAAGTGTGTGCTTGTTGATTACATAATAAACTTAATATAATACATGTAGTGATGTATAAAAAAGCATCACTAAATATATGATATTAGAGATAACACAATTCAAATATAACGACTGCAGTGGAACATCTATAGAATAATAGACTTATTTACGAGTATCTCAATCTCCTTGTTAAGCTCACAGTGTGTACTGTGGTTGTACTACAGGGTAATGTAGATTATAGTCTACCCTAGTGTACTGTCTACCCTGGTCTACACTAAACTCACAACACACAACACACTAATATCATGTATTATTACACGTGACTTCGTATTACTTCGACGAGTGACTGTAGTAGCTGTAGTTATGAAAGTATGCGAAGTATTGATTGCTATTGAGTAGTGTATATTACTTGATATAAAGTTTGTTTTTTATATATTTATAATTAATTCCATTTTACATGCTACTCTATTTTTCATGCTATATGTACTATTACGTTTAAATAATAACAATAATATATTCATATATAATGATAATCTATGGTTATATATATATATATAGTTTGAAGAAATGATTACTTCATAAAGATTCTAAATATAGATGTGTATTATGTAATCTACAAGTAAATACAAGTTCTTGTTTTGATTTTCAGGTCATTGTAATTTTTATGTTTTTGAATGAAAGTTCCCTGTGTTCTCTATTCACATATATATATGATATAATACTTTTATATTATGTTAATAACGAATCCCTATTATCTCTTTATTACTATTATAATATTGATATAATTTTGTTAATTAAAAACTATCCTATTTAATATTCATATATATATATAATATGATAGAATACAAAATTGAATATATATATATAAATTAGTTAAAGTTAAAAACATAATAAAAACCTGAGATATTATATGAATATAGCTTATTATCAAAGAATCTCTTCACTTGTAGAGAATGCTTCATGATGATGTTACCCATCAGAGTGTCTATAAATATCTGTACAGTAAATGGGATAACAATATAACATGTATTTTATATGATGATTTGAGTGTTAATAATATATCAGACAATTAGATATGTTTCACAAATATATAGTATATAATACATTATTATATTATTATTAATAATATAGTAATCTGTAATAATGAAAATATATTATAATGCAAATCGAGTAACATAAAATCAATTCATATAAAATATACAGAGATTAATGACTTGAGAATAATGGTCTAGTATGTTTTAAAATCAAAATTATATTAGAGAATATTATACTATATTTATTATTATAAATATCATATTGAATAGACTAGTATCATGATTTAAGGATTAATAATAGTTATATATGATATATATCATGTACATATGTAGGTGTATATATATATATATATATATATATATATATATATATATATATATATATATATATTTATATATATACACACATATATGATTATTTATGTGGCCGGTAATGGTTCGTGCCGGGGATGAGGATGCAATTGCTCTTACTCTTGGCGAAAGTGAGTTCCTTAAGGCATTGGATATAGAAACCCCAAATAATCCAAGTTGATACCCCTTTATCGACTTTCATTAGCAATTGGTATAAAGTATTCGATGTCGATTTTTTTTATGACTGTTTTTTTACTGATATCCTGGATAGAAATTTTATAATAAAATATGTTATCAAATATAATTTTAATTTTATATCTGATTTTACCCCCCACAATCACATTGGGTGAACGACTTGATAAGCTCTGCTTTTTCGTTCATCCAGGCTAATACCTAAACTCTGATTATTATTATTATAATATATATATATATATATGTGCTATTTATAAAATGAATGGATTTTTTAATTTAATTTTTATTATAAATATATTTAAAAAAACTTAATATCTAATTTATAACTAATTAGTTAGGTTAACAATATCATAAAATGTATACTATAAATCACTATTATATACACTATTTATATTGAATAGTAATATTTATTTTTTGATCTATAAAAGAGAAATATCAATAATATATAAATATACTATTATATTATATAATCATGTAATCATGAGCACTGTATAATTAATATCTTAATATATTATATATTATATTAATCGCAAACACATATAATTGCAATATTTTAATTATATTTTTAATAATATTTATATTGTTAATACTTAAAAAAATAAAAATTAATGTCAATATATTAAAATATTATTAATAATACTTAACTCTTTAAGACCAGGTAATTTTAATTAATACTGCACTAAATGCCCAGAGATGTATTTGTATGTATATGTATTTAAAAAAAATGTATATACATGTTTTTAAAAAACGAAAATGTGTACTCATATATTGAAATTGTTCTATTACAAGTTATATTTATTTTGATAAGTATATAATAATAATTAATTAATTATATTAATCAGAAGAATAAAATGGAATATAAATATTATTCATATTATATTTAATTAATTATAATAATTTGTTATTTAAAATATATATTAATTCAAAACTAAAAATAATATATAAAAAATTTATATATATACAAATATATTGATAAAATGTTTAATATATATTAATTAATAGGGTATTTTAACATCGACTCATCTGATACAGAATTCAATACTAATACGAGAGCTTCGTCAGCATTTATTCGTGAGTCATTTATAAAATTGAAATAAATAATGTCATAAATCATAAATTCATCAAAATATAGCATTTTGACCTATAGTTCAGTTAATTTAAAAATAATTATGTGAATTTTATTCATATAGTACATAAATAATTATAAAACAATGTTATTTATTTTATGAACTATTTGTTTTAATATATTTACATTATATTTAAAATAAATATTGTAATGTTGTTATTATTATAATGATAATACCCAGTTTAATACAAGATATTGATGATATAGAATTTGCATTTATAATTTATTTAATAATTTATTAAATAATAATTATTTATTTTAAAAATAAACACTATATACAGTTGTAGTATATGAAAACTCTCAAAAACTAAAATATAAGGATAACAATTTATGATTATTTTCATACATCTATATTTAATAACATAAACATGTTCGATATAAACTAAGATAATTAATGAGTGTGGGTGTGAGACTCAGGTTAAGTGTTTCTAAGAATCTAAGACTAAGATATTGAATTAATGAAACAATCAAATTTATTATATTTAAATATATGTATATATATATATATATACAGTCAACTCTCTGTAAGTCGGACTACGGATAAGTCGGACTTCTCGATAAGTCGGACACATTTAGTTGGTTTGGTTGGATTTGTATCTAGTTCCATGTTAAATTAATCTGATAAGTCGGATAAGTTAGACTTTTCTATAAGTCGGACACATATTATAGTAATTGTTATGATTTGTATACTGGATAAGTCGGACTTTTTATAAATTGTCAGAAATGTTTACTTTAAATAATGAATATTATAATTTTAGTAAGTAATATTATTGAATACAACATTTTATGTTGTTGATTATTGCATAATTCAATATTTCGGTAACCATTTAACTCGCGTTGCGCATTTCATGTCTTATTTGCAGGATATTCTAAATCTCGGATAAGTCGGACATCTCGCTAAGTCGGACACTTTTCCCGGTCCCTTGCGAGTCCGACTTATCGGGAGTTGACTGTATATATATATATATATATATATATATATATATATATATACAATCAACTTTTGATATATCAGAATTCAAGGGACCGAAGAAATGTGTTGGAAGATCGAATTATTCTTACATATATTTACTTTGCTAAAAAACCAACTAATATTTGTAAAAGTCTGAGTTGGCTGGGTTACTAAGTTATCGAGAGCTGTACATATGGTCTATATCGAATGTGGTCCCCATTTGTTTTAATTACGATATACAGAATCAAATTTAAAATACTCGTTAGGGTATTTAACACAGCAGTGTACGTAATAAACTAATATGAATAATAAAATATAGTATATATTATAAGATATATATATAAATTAGTTATTATTCTAATTGTAAATTATATATTAATAGTATAAAATATTTAAAATATGAGATCAGCAATCGTAATTAAAAAAAACGGAGACCATATACGATATTCCCCATATATATATATATATAATATCTCTCTAATTAGGATCATATTCATACACTATTCTCAATAACTGCACCTGTAGAAGTTTCTGTCGTTCCGCGATGAATTCGTGAGTCATGTTGCCGAACATACGCTTGGGAGGCAGCGGTAACGCGATGCCTAGCTCCCCTAGTGAGTCGTTCAGTGTACAGAAGTCCGAGTAGCGCTTCGTCACCTTCCAGTTGTAGTTGGTCGAAGGGCCGCGCCGTACATCTATACTGTACTCCTGGGAGAGGGCGGGGCTAATGTTTAGAGGTTATCTCTCGAATATATATATATTAATGTAACTGAAATATCGTTACGTTCATTATAAATTATTAACTATTATTTTTAATATATTAGAGCATAACATATATATATATATATATATATATATTATATTGATAATTAGTAACTATTATTATGACTAAATTAAATAAGATATATAATGAGGTATAATTAGTATGATATTAATAAACTGCCGTATAATCACTATGTATTAAAAATTACATTAATAATCATCAAGATCAAATATTATCATAGTTTAGTTAACTTATTTGGAAGTGTATTATGTAATGGTAAATAATAAACATTAGGTAACATATGAGCAACTCATTCTATGACATAACAAATATGTGAAAATAAATGATCTATTCCATGATTTAATTATCCCAGGGTTGATAAACAGATATTTACAATCAAATAAATATATATATATATATATATGGATAACTTATACTAAATTAATCGAGTTTATAAACTTTATAATTATTTTCAATAAAGCACATTCTAACAACTCAATTTGTTTTCTTTCATAAATATATTATTGTAAATAAATGATATAATCAAAAATAATATTCAAGTATCAATGTACATTTCACCATAAGTATAGATATTTAATTTAGCACAACATATCTAAATAAATATATATATATTAATTAATATATATTTGTAAATAATTTAAATTATGTATTACATATTCTATATTTAATATTGTATTCATTAATTTAAAATAATATTTAAATAATTATAAATTAAATGGTATATATATATATATATATATATATTGTCGTTTTAATATTCTATAATATTAGTAACATTATTTCATAAATATTTACAAACTGTATGATCTTTTACATTATATGCATCAGAGATATGACATATTAATTCAGTGGTATCATCTAAAGGTTGGTTCATTATAACAAGTCACAATATCACCTGTAAAAAGCAATCTATTTAATAATGATATATCTAATTTAACAAATATATATATTTATGTATTGAATTATAAATTAAAACTATTAAATCATTATTTATTTAATATATAATAATGAACAATTTAAATATAAATATATAAATTAATTATTATAAATATATATACATCATAAATCTATAAACATTAATATGACAATAATATTAAAATTAATTCGCAAATATTCTTTCATTTTATTATACACTATATTCAATTTAAAGTTTATAGAATCAGAGACATAAATTAAAATTAAATCCACAAATTAATATATTAAATATAATATTTACAATTTATAATCAATACTATTATTATATATAATATATTAGGTATACTTTTAATTTATAAATTATATTATGTATAATTTAATAAAGTATTGGTAGAATGTTTAATTATAATTTATAAATCATTAATCTAATATAATTAACCTTATCTATTCAAGAGTGTATTGTTACAGATATAAGAAAATTATTTTCAAAATATAATTTAAATATTTGAAGAGTAATTGATACAATTAATATCTTAATACCAATTATATTTTATTATTATAATATAATGATATTATATAATATATTATACAACTATATTAATTTGAATTATATATTTACTATGTAGTTAAACTTACAATATATAATAAATATCAACCACAAATATTAAATTTTTATATTTTATAAATCAAATTTGAATTTCTATTTATATTGTCACAATAATTGTGATAGCAATTGTGTATTTAAAAGTTGAAATGAAACTCATTCCAGTTATATTATTAAATAATAATTGTAATACTATTACGAATAAGAATTATATTAGAAACATTTTTATATTACATAAATATTAATATGAATTTATAATAATTAATAAATAAATTATTTGATTATTAAATTTATATTTTAATATATAAATTTAAAATATATATATATATTACTAAAGTATATATTTTCAATTTCAATTGAATTTACAATCAAATTTTAATTATTAATACGTATAATTTAATATAAATAATATTTACATAATGTATAATATACATAACAAGTTATAATAAGCTAAATATATATTATTGTATTATATTATAAATAGCAATCATTATAAAATTTAAAATATGATTATAAGTCAATTAAGTCATTATTATTATGGGTTCATAAATTATAGTTTAATGAATAAAGAAATTAAAAGAAAGGTATTATATATTATATGCATTGCAGATCGTGTAAGAAATTATACTGAATATTATTTATTAAATATTAAATATATAAATTATAGTATACGTTGACACATTTTTAACTATAACTTACTTTTTTGAAATACATAATGAAGAAGTTGAAATTATAAAATAATTAATATAAAATCATTTAAATGTTAAAATAAATGAAAAATAATATAACAAATAAAATAGTTATTAACTGCAAATCAATCTTGAATACTTCTTAAAATCGTAACCTTTAAAATAAACATTATTAATTATATATTATGTTATTTAAATGATACATTTCATATAAAAACAAATGGAATATATGTTATTAATGAAAAAGATTAATAATAAGGCAAAAACAACTAATAATGTTATGTTATACAAATTCATTGCTGATTACTTTATAATCTGTAATAATAAATATGAATTCTCTTTTATAATAGTACATTTAGAAATAATATATTATAAACCAAATATATTATGATTTAAAACAATTTTAGTACAATATAAAAAATATAATGATATCGAGATTTTGTTTATTTTATTTTTATGACTAACGAATTATTTTATTATTTCATTATCTAATATATTTCATATATTAGTTTATTTAGATATAATAGCTATAATATACAAAATATATCGATAATAGAAAAGTGATTTACATGGGATGAGTGCTAATATATATAAAATGTGTATACCTGACGATAAAGAATCGATTGAGAACCAATTAAATATAAGAATATATTCTTCTAGTATACTCTTCGATTCGTAAACTTGTACCTGTTGTTCAAGAGAATAAATATTTAGGAAACGAATTGCATGCAGAAATAACTCGATTAATTATTTATATAATATATTTGATAAATTAATATTTGCAAAACAGTTCAATAAGGACGTATACCTATTTATAGAATACTCGAATATTTACCTGAGAGCCTCTGCAGTTGTTGTTGTATGTGTACAAATTCGATGTATGATTTATAACGAAACGTCCTTATAAACTCTTGAATAATATGCTACAGCAGTCATTTAAATGACCGCAAAGACCGTCAAGTTATTTACGATACGATATATCGCTTTAGTGACTTACATATAATATACTTATATATATACGTATACATATATATATATAATTAAAGTACATATAGGCACGAGCAGTGCATATTCAATTTAAATAATTCGAATTAAATTAATTCGCACGAGTATTAATATAAAATCGGTAAAATAATATTTAGTGAAATATTGAATTTTCGACATATTTACACTTGATGAATATAAGAAAGCGAAAAGATCATCAACATGTGGGGAAAGCGATGGGGAATATGGTATAATAATTAGAAAAAAAATAGAAAGTGGTATATAATGCCATAAGTACTCAAATATTTTCCTATAGCTGACATTGTGCTTGATATAATAAACAAGTATTATATAAACAGTGAACAGCCTGACCTATGGAACATTTCTAACATAGTCCCAGATACCAACATCGGGAGATCTCACAAAAGCTGATAAATACAGTGGAATTAGTCTCATTTCTGTAATGGCTAAAACTTATAATCGTATGATACTATATCGAATACGTCCAGTGTAAGATCCTCTACTTAGATACAATAAAAATGGATACAGACAGAATAAATCAACGGTCAGCCAGATACTAGCAATGAGTAGGATACTGGAGGGATTTACGAATACGACTTTACCAGCTGTCTTAACATTTATTGACTTTAAGAATGGAATTTGATTCTATACATATATGTAATATCGCTAACATATTAGATCATATGGAATACCTGATAAGCTTCTTAATGCAATAAATGGGAGCTATGATAATACTAGAGCGAAAGAATACTCACCAGATGACGTATCTGAAAAGTTTGATATAGCAGTAGGAATTATACAATGGGATACTCTATTACCTAACCTATTTATTATTGTACTAGATTATGCACTTAGAAAAGATATCAACGGACTTGAAGAGGAATTGGGATTTACCATTGTCCCGTACAAAAGTATGAGATTGTATCCTACTGTTCTATCAGATTTGGATTGTGCTGATGATATAGCCTTATTATCCAATACCATAAGTCAAACTAGGGAATTAATACTAGGGGTAGAGTCTGAATACTAAAAATACTAAGGTGGCCTTTAACACACTTGACCCAATAGTATTAAAAATAGCTGGTGGTCAAACGTTATTAGACGAAAAAAACTTAAAATACCTTGGTTCTTTGATAAAATCATCAGAAAATGACATTAAAGTGAGATATCATGTAACGTACTACATAGCATGCACATTATATGGAAGTATAAGATAAACTTACCACTTAAAATAAGAATCTTTGTAGAAAGTATACTAATATATGTGTATGAGTCATGGACACTGAACGTTCAACAGCAGAAATCACTGGATGGCACGAATGCTTCGTAAAGCCCTGATTATATCTTGGAAGGAACACTTCACAAACAATAATCTGTATGGTAAATTACCTCTTGTTTCTTCCAAAATTAAATCCCAATGGATGAAAATGACTGAACAGTGTTCAGTGAACACTATATACATAATCCTAAACTATCAGAACACACGCTCATGTTATGGGGACGTATACAAGACAAAGCTAACAGAGGTCGCAAGCGTTTAAACTATGTGGATATGTTAAGAAAATACACTGGTATCATAGAGAAGCAAGAGATAAGAACCATGCTAGATATATATGTCTGTCGATAGTTGTCAAATACTGATGCTCTAGTAGAAGATCAATAATATCATCCTCGAAATTAAGCAAGTAAGCATATATATATATGATATATAAGCCTTTAGAAGATATACCTAATCATCATATATGATATATATATATATATATATCTATAGATACATCATATATATATAGATTGAAACTATGATTATCGCATAAAGTTATACCAAGATATTTATGATTATAATTATAGTGAAGTATACGGTAAACTATATACCAAAGATTGTCTGATGAATACTTCCCAGTATCTTTAAGTATACTTATAAGTCCAAATAACGTATAGAATATAGGCGTGTTAATTTAATTAATTCTTTTAATATTGAGAGGCGCCAGTTATACATACCAAACCGTCATTTGATTGAATGCTATTTAAACCTTCTTGACAATATTTCTAATCATTCAATTTAAAGTTATAAGCTACACCATCTAAACATACATATATATATATTATATATATATATATATATTATATATATATATTATTATTTTTCAGGTCTATACTATACTCTATAGTGTATACCCTATTTATATAAATTTAGAAAATTTAAGGACCTATCACATATACTTTAGGAATATTTTAAGTAAAGGAGGTATCCCACTACCAGTATTTCCGGAAATAATATCCGGAAATATTTGCTAGAAAGTGATTTTCTAGCAAGTTAACTATAATTGTAGTGGGATAAACCCTTACTTTCCGGCAACATTACGGAAATATGATAACTTTAAAGGGAGTATCCCACTACAACTTGCTAGAAAATCACTTACTTGCAAAAATTTCCGGACATTATTTCTTTACAGATACAACATTAGAATATATGATCGATTTTTATCTATTGAGATATATTTGATAAAAAGAAATGACACCATGTCTTCAATACCATTATGGGATAATTTATATAATATTAAATGTAAGAATACACGATAAATAATAGTACCAGGAGTTTAGATTCTGTTCATAAATATTGTAATTATATTAGGATTTATTTCAATATTATAAAATTTGTGTTTAGTTTGGTTAACACTATTAGCAAATTCTGGAAAAGTAGGAAATCCTACTTCTATCATTTGTTAAAATTTAAAATTTAATATGTTTGCTTTGCCGAGATCTTAAAATAAAATAGTATTATTTAATAAATGCATACTAAACTTTAAATTATTTTTTATATATATTTATAAACGTACTTTTATGTTACGTAACATTTATATATTTGAATAAATAGTGTCAATGTTGTATTAAATTCCATAATATATTATTTACTCGATAAATATGCGCCTACAAAAACTATATCAGTAACTATACATCCTGATTCCCCATGGTTTACTTCCCACCTCATGTCCTTGAAAGGATCACTTAGTAAATCTGAAAGAATATACATATATTTGCAATCTTCATCTTCTAAAGCTTCATTCATTGAGCAACGTAAGATCTACAAGTTAGCAATTTCATATGCCAAATCTAGTTATTATACTCGGGTTATAATGATCTTTCTTCTGAGAACCGACAACTTTTCAGACTGGCTTATAAGTTTTTATCTCCCCCAAAACTAGCATTACTACCATATATAACTAACATTTCTCCATTACAATTAGGTTGTCTTTTCTCCAAAACATGTTCTAATAAGATTTACTCCATCATAATAAAGATCAAGAACCATAAGCCTACTATCCAACTATCCTTCAATTATAGTTGTCCCACCTATATCTGTTTTCTTAAGTTTTTTTCGTCCGCCACATATATCTCTCATATCTAAACTACTAAATGCATCCTCTTCGATATCTCCCTCCTATCTTGTTCCACTATCTATTTTTAAACTTTACTCCGATTATCTATGTACAACTATCTGTAACATCATCTCATATTCCCTAAATTCCGGTACTGTTCCTTCTATTTTTAAACAAGCAATAATCACTCCCATTCTTAAAAAACCTTCACCTGATCCTGAATCACTTCTCAATTATCGCCCATTTCTCAGCTACCTTTGGTGCGTAAAATTGTGGAAAGAGTTGTATCTCGTTAACAAATCTCCTATTTAACCGCAAGTAATCTCCATATTCATCAACAAAGTGGTTTTCGCTGAGGACACTCCACAGAAACAGCACTATTAAATGTAATTGATGTCATAACTTATACCCTTAATACTAAAAATTGCTGTCAACTAGTAATGCTGGAAATATCCAGTGCTTTCGATACGCTTGATCACCAAATTCTACTGTCCCGTCTACACCTGCTTGGAGTTAGATACCTTGCCCTCTCATGGTTTACTTCATATATCTGACCGTAGTAGCAGTATAAACATATATAATTATTTATCTTCCCATTCTCCTATGAAATATGGTGTTCCCCAGGAATCAATCCTACTCGGTCCTTCACTTTTCTCTATTTATTTATATCCACTACCATCGATAATATCTAAATATCCAAATATTTATTTCCTTCTATATGCAGATGACATACAACTAGGTCTAGGTCACCTATATATGTTTCTACCAACTAATTTATCACCAGGTCTCAATAATCAACTCTCAATTATGCTAATGACATTAAATAATGGCTTATTTCTAATAATCTTCTCCTTAATACCTCCAAAACTACATTGTTCAATCTTTCTCCAACACCAATTTACTTCCATCCTTTTCTTATTGATAACATTGTAATATCTCCTTATCCTACTGCATCTAACTTAGGTGTACTTTTTATTATACTCTTTCCTTCATTCCTCATATTACTGCCATTACCAAATCTGAAATTATCATATATTTAGAATTAGACAAATACGAAAATCAATTACTGTATCTCTTACTAAAACTCTAGTTAATTCCCTTGTCCTCTCACGTATATATTACTGTTTCTCAATCCTTATCAATCTTCCACTATTCTCTATCTCTTCCCTAAATCGAGGTATTCGTTTATCAATCCGTACAATATATAACCCATTCGATATCATTCCTCTACTTCCTCATACCAACATTTAACTCCATGGTTCCCATTAAAAACACGCTCTGCTTATCGCATACTATATATTGTTCATTCCTCAATATACTCTTCGAATTGTCCCTCCTATATTTCTGCTTCTCTGGTACAAAGATCTACTCTCCCATCTCTTAGAAACCATGCACCTCATATTCTATCTATCCCTATTCGCCGTACTCAACAATGAATACTCGGGCAATGAGTTATATTGGTCCAAAAATATTGAATTCAATCCCACCCTATATTAGATCAATACAATCGCATAAAACATTCATGAAATATATAAAACAATTGATCTCAAGTAGCAACCTGTAACATTAATATTGTTTGTCATTATTAGTGTATTTATTAATTTCCGTACGGTTTATTCTATTTTATTTTATTAATGGTATTTATTGTTTTACCTAATTTATTATTTATATTCTATATATACACTTTTATACGAGAAATCATTAATAATTTATTTAAGTGTTTAAATAAACTTTCAATCAATATATAGGATATACCATATATGTAGTATGCAACACTAACATTTTCAAATATACGGGTATTATAGTAATATTATATTATTATAATGTATATTATATGATTATTATTAACAAATACCTTACTTACCTTACCAGGTCGAGCTTGCTCGGCAGTTAACAACATCTTTTCTTCCATCCACTTCTGTCCTCCATCGCTGCGGGCAGTTCATTTAATACGCATTCTGTATCTTTTACTAGTTGATCGATAAACGTTTTCCTAGGTCTACCCGGTTTCGTTTTTCCATGTTTCGGGGTCCATAGTAACAATTCTGATGCTAGCTCCGTACGGGCTCTCCAACAGTGTCCACTGAAGCGTAGACGTTGACTCTTTATGGATTTCGACAATTTAGGGGTGTCACCGTAGAGTTCTTTATTTGTCGGGTGTGATTTCCATGATTTATTTAGAGCAGCTCTCAGCATCCTCGTATAGTTTCCATCTAGACGTTTCTCCATGGCTTTAGTCATAGTCCAGGTAGTAGATCCGTACACCAATACTGATTCTACAGTGGCTCTGAAAAAATTTCTTTTTAATTTATCTTTCAAATTTGATTTCCAAATTTTATTCATCGCGTTTAGTGCTGACCAACTCTTTGCCAATCTTATATCTAGATCTTTCTCGGTTGATGATATATAGCTCCCTAGATACTTGAAATCATTTACTTTATTTATTTCATTTCCATTTAAGCTTTTTATTTTATTCGTATTGTCTGTATTGTCTATATTTAGAGTCATATATTCTGTCTTTGCAGTGTTAATGTTTAAACCTATTTCTTTTGATACTTCTTCTAATTTATTTAGAAGTGTATTTGCATCTTTTATGTTGTCAGTTACAACTGCCAGATCATCCGCATAGTCAATATCAGTAATCTTTATAGCTGGGTGGCGTCTACTCTTTTTGACTTCTAATGTAAAACCTAAATTTATATTCATGGATTTTCTTAGGACATAGTCCAGACATACAATAAAAAGGAAAGGGGCTAATGTGTCTCCTTGTAGGACTCCGGCCGTTATATCAAAATAGTCTGTATCTCCATCTGGGGACCTAACCTTGCATTTGGTATTTATATACGATATCATAATAGCTTTAACAATTTCTTCTGGAAGTCCATACGCAGTGAGTATTTCTCTCATCTTTCCTCTGTGTATGCTATCAAAAGCTTTCGAGAAATCTATAAATAATAGAGTTGCAGGTAGTTGTTTAGATTTTGCTCCTTCAATTATTCTACGAATAGTTAAAATTTGTCCGGTAGTCGACCTATTTTGTCTGAAACCATTTTGGTTTTTACGTAATAAAGGATCTAATACTGGCCGTATTCTGTTTAGCAACATAAGATTATATATTTTTGCTGATATGCAGGTCAGTGTTTATTGGTGTAGGAGAAGATAAACTCCCATCCAACGGGTCCCCAGGTTGCGGATAGGGGAAACTCTGGCCTCTAGATATATAGGTTAGCTGCGAATAACCAATAAGCAGTCCCGGACAAAAATCACTGGTTATCCTTTGGCAAGATATAGCACCAGTTTTGCCACCCATGCAGGGTCACGTCACCGTGTGTATGGAGTGGCGACCGCACATGAAACCAGCCACAGAAAGCAACAAATGACATCAATTTCAAAACTATACACATCATCCCGCATCGCTCGTCGCGCGGAACAAGGAGCGCGTCCTGCAAAACCGATACAGGTTGCAGTCGAAAAATTAGTTACTGTATCAAACACAAACACAAACACAAACAAAATAACATGTCTTTTAAAAGGAAAGAAAAAGCTGCAAATATCAACTTTAAATGTACAGACCCTAAATAAGATCGGAAAAACGTCAGAATTACTCTTATCATCAATGGATACAAAACAAGATGTTATAGGTATTCAAGAACATCGTTTTATGCACCTTGATGTAGAAACCAAAGAACACAATATTGGTGATTTCAAATTGATTACATGTTCAGCCTGGAAAAACAGCATAAATGCAACCATAGGTGGAATCGGAATACTTCTAAATAAAAACGCGTATAACTCATTAAATTGCATTGAAAAAATATCAAACAGAATATTGGTAGCACATTTTAACGGAAACCCGAAAGCAACTATCACAGTGTGTTATAGTCCAACAAATGTTAGTAAACAAAGTGAAATAGAAACTTTCTACGAACAATTAGCTTCTAGCACTAGGCAAATAGCGAAACATAACGTACATATCACCACTGGAGATTTTAACGCACACCTAGGTCGACTGGAAGGTTTCCTTTTTTCATATCATGAACTCTCAAATAGAAATGGAGAATTGTTGAATGACTACCTAAAAGAAAATAGACAGATTTGCTTAAACACGAAATTCCAAAAGAGGAAGGGACAATTGTGGACACATAACTCACCCAATGACTTTAAAGCACAACTTGATTACATACTGATAAACAAGAAATGGAAAAACAGTGTGAAAAATTGTATAGCGTATAATTCTTTTGTTAGCATTGCTTCTGATCATAGAATTGTAACAGCAAATATACAATTAACTCTTCGTTCAAGTCAAAAGAAGAAAAAAGAGAAATCTATACATTACGATTGGTCATTACTAAATTCTAACACAAATTTGAGAAAGAGTTTCACAAATAAAGTCACTGAAAATTTCAAAAACTCAACAAAAAACGATACACAGTTTTTGGCAAATATAGCTTACAACCATTTTGAAACAGCTTGTCGTGAAACAGCGAAAGAATTAATTCCGGAAAAACCAAAGAAAAGCCAGTATAAACCATGGGAAAATGAAGATATTTATGAAAAAAGAAAGTTATTAAAACAAGCAGCTGCGATCAAAGATGGAAATCCGACTCAAGAAAACATAAATTATTACAAACTCACACAAAAGATACTTTTCGACGCATATGACTGTGAACAATCAAAGTACTTACAAAATCGTATAGATGAAATCACATCAACCGTAACAAACAAGAAATCAGCGACAGCATGGAAAACAATAAACGAAATAAGTGGAAGAAAAAGTACAAACAAGGCAAAGATCAAAGCAACAGACAACCAAGATAGAATACAAAAATGGCAAGACCACTTTAAGGAACTTCTTGGAAATCAACCAGATATCTCTGATCACGATATTACACCTATATTCACAGAGTTACAAGACATACAAACCGGCTTGTTTTCGATGACTGAACTAATTAAAGCATTGAAAAACATGAAAAATGGGAAATCTTGTGGACTCGACGAAATACCAGTTGAAATATGGAAAATAGAGTCTTTTCAGGAATTATTGCTAAATTTCTGCAATAGTGTATATGCCCAAGACAAAATCGATAAATGGAGAATGGGATGCATAATACCTTTTCCAAAAAAGGGAAATCTTAGTTCCACAAAAAACTACCGTGGGATTACACTGACCTGCATTAACAATATATATATATATATATATATATATATATATATATAGTATATTATACCTCCCCTGTTATATTATATATGTATACATGATTATTATCTAGAATGGACATTTTTATATTAAAACTTATATGTTTGGTTAATATAGGGGAAAGTCTCCAAATACGACCGCTACAAATTCCCACCCCTATCGTATCTCAGTAACTATAAAATATACTAAACACTGATATATACACGAATTGTTTGTAATTTAATTGTAAATATGAATAAGTATTTTGTATTACAAAATATTTACCCCTCAATTGTTATTTGATGACATGTAATATTCTGGTTTTACTTTTTAAATATTTGAATAATAACCTTTTATAAATAATAGTAAATACTTTATTTATTAAAAAAAAACGCAAAATATTGCAGATATATTGATTAATCCATTAACTATAGATACATTTTAATAAACATTATACAAATAATTTGAATAAGTATTAACCGAGATATATTAATTATAGAGACCCATATACTTTTCCTATTACCGACCCCCTAATTCACCTTAATACCGACACCATATTTTATATTATCCAATTAAAATAGATATTTTGTTACTTTTTAATTGTATGTAATTTGTACAGCATTAATAGCACTATAAAATGATTATTTAGTACGAGTATTTATATTCCTATTAAGTTAATTTAAAGATTAATATGAACATATAAGGTTTAAATATAAATTTAATTTAAATATTATACTTAAACTTATATTAAACTTAAATTCAATAATAAATAAATTGCGTGCTATATGTTATTCATTAAATCTATTTATGTCTGTTATTTTGATTGGATATTATAATACTACAATTATTTCTACCATGAGTATTTTAGGGTGTCGGTAATAGGGGAAGGGGTAGGTATTAGGCACATGTATCCAATTACAAACCCCTATTTATTCTTGTAAATATAATTATATCAACAATTAAAAACAGCCAATATATTTATTGCCTTAATATTACCTTAATTACAAAATTTCAAATAAATATTGTATATTGAATACATTATTACAAATAATCATTTAGGGGTCGGTAATTGGGGACTCTCAAATATAAAATACTCTATGAGTTTACTAATAAATCTTGTATAATTATTAAAAGCTACACTTTTAATAATACAATATTATTAATACAATTATTTGTGTTTTTAGTGCTAAATATTTAGTTTCCATGTTGTAGTATACAATATACAGTTTTATTTTATATATGTGTATATATATATAATATATAATTATATAAATAAAATATATGAAATTGGTAATATTTAGTTAATAATGTAAGAATTATTTATTAAATTTCATATTTAAACATATTTATAATTGATATATTTTTCGTGAAAATAATAAGTAAGTAGAGATAATATTCTGATTAAACGATATAATAATCAAGATGTAATAATAATGATAATGATACGGATATAATAATATGTATGTCATTTATTGAAAAATGAGTGACATATGTGTATGGGTAGATACGATAGTTAGTAGATATACACGAATGAGACTGACTTCATCTAGACGAGTAGTACTGCATTAGAAATAATATGACGATAGGAGACTACTGTAGGAATACGACTACCATATAAGGAGTGGAGAGTGTTTGAGTTTGTTTGTTAAGATAAGTGTGTGGGTGTGTGTGTGTTTTAAAATATCGTATCCGCGCACGTGTTTCGTGAGTCGCACATACGGCCAGGCGCCTTATCTCCTATCTGTTAATCAAATGAACGCAATAATTTTAGTATTTGTATTTAATCATATATATATATATATATATATATATATATATATATATATTCGCTTACTAATTGTTTTATTTAATTTGTAATTGGATACACATTATTACGATACAATATACGAATACACTATTATATACATGTGTTTAACGATTCATTTAAAATATAAAATAATTATCTAATATATCCTATATATCCGTGGATATTAGAAATTCGTGTTATCACCAGAATTAATAATTCATTATTTACTTAATGATAACAATACTTGAGGAAACTAGCGAGCGTTGTATAACAGTTGTAATATGCACTAATATATATATCGTATATCCATACTAATGAGCGTACATTCATATATTTCTGGGATTTCATATAAATACAAAGCATAACTTAACGATGGATGTTTTAATTTCTAAATGTATATTACCTAATAAGGTGCATACATAACACATACCACTACCTTTAGTTACGTGTTACACTTTAAACCTATAGATAAGAGATGCAACGCTAAAACGTACACACTGAAATACGTGTGTGTGGGTATTGGCTAACCTCCTTTCCAGCAGAGATAAGGAAGAAAACGGCCATTTCTCAGTTTTCTGAAGCAGAATCCCTGATATCTTCCCCTCTTCTTGGGCGACGAGTTAACGATAACATCCGGCCTTATTCGTCCTTCCTTGACGAGCTATTATGGTATTATCGATTATATCGGAATATATATAGAGAGAGAAAGAGCTTTTAAAAATACCGATCCCACCCTATAGATCTAAAGAATGAATGGTGGGAGGGAGGGAATTCCATATAGGATAGATTTAAAAATCATACTTCTTCTCTTCTCCCTACCTATAATCATTAAATCATCCAACTTATTATGTCTGTCTCGTGTTATCATCATTGTATTATTATTATCTAATTGTTATCGTATTATTATGTTATTATTATTGTTTCCCCGCACGAGCTACATATATAGCTCCATATGGATCTATTAAGTGTATAACTGAATGCCTAATAAACCGTATATCATCATCATCATATATATATATATATTATATAAGTAATACTATTGTCATAAAAGTGTGAGTGATAATAGCATGGATGCACACAGATTGTACTACTGTAACATAGAAAATGTACGACGTATGGAACAACATGGTATACCATACACAGGTAAGTTATTCATTAACAAATGTTCGTATACATATATTAATTATATATAATTATAGTGCGTATACGTATACGTATTTATATAATTTATATAATATTTTATTTACATATATTTAATAAATATTAACATATATAAATGTAATATATCTATTATATAAAAAAATATATTTGTTAATCGATTTTAAAATAAATATATCTAAATGTTCTCTAATATATATTATATATATAGGCATGTATACAATGCAATACGTATATTGTATACCTATATCACCAGAATAGGTAACCATATTATATTTATCATAGTAATATGCATGTTACCTTCACAAGAATATATATATATATATATATATATATATATATATACTAGCCGTACCCGACCCGGCGTTGCAGGGTTTTTGATTATTGTCCTATCTATTATTTATTAATTATAGCTATTCCTGATTCTGCATTTCTATATATTGATTCTCATTGTATATACAATAAATACATTTTAGCTAAAATACAAACAAATATATATATATATATATATATATATATTTATGTGTGTATTTGTATGTATGTGTATGTTGATTATATGATGTAGTATACTAGTATAGGACGTAGTATAGCCTATAGGCTAACGTTAATATAAATACTACACAAACACAAGTAAAGTTTACGACGTCTGTCGGTGTTAGGCCGCGGCCTCCCCTACAAACTAGGCCTCCCCTACGAACTATAGTTGTTGTATTGTTTACGAACGATTATCAATAATTCACAGAAAGTTGTCGTTATCGGCAAATACTACAACATTACGTAACTATTACGTAACTATTACGCAATACGTTCGATACGAAATACTATATACAGTATTATTCTAGTATATAGTTGTATATATGGCCAGTTTGTATGGGAACGGCCAGAGTATATATATATATATATATATATATATAAATATACTACTATAATATGTATCATGTATCCACTGACTATAACAAAAGATGTATTATGTATAGAGTATTACGAACAATACATACGGACAGGTAGCGAACCGAACCTATCATTATAACCACAACGCCGTATTATGTAAACACTGAAAAGCGTGACGCATGCGTCCGAATTAGGGGTTAGAGGTTACGGCGTCGCACTGCAATGTTAATTATTCATTGTCGGCGGTGGTGGCTCCTCACCGCGGAACACAATCGAACTAATGTCAATTTAAACAATAGATTACCTACTGCGGTGATCTTTACACTATTATTATATAACACATGCTCGCGCCTCTCTTATCTATAATGCATCGCGTGTACCGAGATGCACCAATAGGAAATCAATGTCAAGGACTAGTAGATGTACAAGTACATACACTTGACTTCGTAGGCTATAATTATAACTATAAATATACATTAATAATATAATATTATATAAACTAACCTATTGACCCCGATTGGAAATAAGTATATATATATATATATATATATATATGTTAGAAAGTAAACTATTCAGGTATATATATATTAATGTATACATTATATTATATTATAATATATATTTATGTGATAATAGAATTGAATTCAACATGATCTTTATTACATAATATAATCGATATATTTGCATACACAAATTGTTTATACGCTCACGATCGATTGATTCGTGCATAGCCATTTATATATTTATATTGTTATATTGATATTTTTTAACAGCTGTATATATTTGTTATCATTATTTTGTTTATTATTTCCTATAGGAAAAACTATATATAAAAGGAACGCCGCTCGCATAGATCGATATATATATATATATATATATATATATATATATATATGCCTTCGTCAATGTAGAAACAAATATTATTTTGAGTAAAATAAATTTGAAAATGACTATAGTAATTATTATAATTAGGTTTTATTACTATTAGGCGTCTCTCGCTAGATTTTCGTTAACTTTTTATAAATATAATAATTTAAAATTAATAGAAGTTATATATAACATAATCTAAATGATATTTAATAGTAATAACAAATGTAAAACATATTTGTTCGTAATTTGTTTAGCTATATCTTAAAATATAGTAAAATATGAAGAAAAAAAAAATTAAAACTTATTTTAATTAATTTATATTTGATATATTATATATATATTATTTTTTTTATTTATAATATTATAAAATAAATATGAATAGCAAATATTATAATTATAAAATTGTATACTTTAAAAACTATATTTGTATTTTTATAGTTTTCTATAAAGAATAATCTATTTATTTTTAAAATATATATAAATGCACTATAAAAATTATAAATTTTATAAATTTAAAAAATTTAAAAAATTAAAATACTACAATTTAATTTTTTTTTAAATTATTGAAATTTATTTTTATTTTGTTTGCATTTTTTATTTAAAAAATTGTTTCTATATAGGCATAAAAAATATATGTTAATTTGAAAGATAACTATGGTTATATGGGATACATAAGTATACACATATTTGGTTAGGTTAACACCGTTAATTTTATCTTATTGTTACCCTATATATTGATATTATAATTGTATTTTTACCCGAAATCTAATTGGCGTTGACGACATTCGATAACAAATTGTACTTAATACAACTTTTCATACACTATTAGGTTGTATCGAAATAGTAAAAGTAACATATATGTTATAATATATATTTGACTAATTCTCCTTATCAGTTACTTAAGGTACATTAATGTATGTTCTGATTTCATGCACATACACGTTTTGGTTATAGTCAGGTTCGGGATGGTATACACATTAACTATTCATGTAATAAAAGGTAATACGCATAACCGCGTCAGTATTACTTAGGGTAAGCGATATTGACTCGCGCGACTCGATATGATTGATAGCTCAGTTGTCGGAGGACACGCCCCCTTATCGTGGAGAGGCGTTTCCTCTAGTATACACCGAGGACATGTGTCCTCGAATATACATTGTCTGACTCGCTGTCGACTTACAACATAATTGTAATGGTTGACTAGTCAATAGTCGGTTATTAGGTTGTTGTATTTTCATTAATCATGAAATTCATAGCTAATGATATATCATAGTTAACTATAGTTAAATCATAAAAAACTAAATTATATATTAATTTAAAATCAAATATTTAGATAACTTAATAAATACTACTTTTAAATAAATATAAAATATGTTATTTATTGCAATCAAATTAAAATTCTGGGTTTATGAGATATTTGCAAAAGGAATGATTTTATTCTATAGAAATATATACATATATATTCTATAAATATAAAAATAAAAATTATTTAAATATTTCTCATATAGGAAAAAATTACTTATTAATCAGAAATACTGACTATACTTAGAAATATATAGTTACTAAGGTTGTACAATTTCAAATTACTGCAAGACTTCGAAGCCATCAAAGCTAAATAAAAAATGTTTTCAAATCGTATTCATGTCCTAAATATAGGTATTCATATCATTTAATTCCAAAAATATAAGTCAATATGAATCAATATTTTAAAATTATAGAAAAAATTTTCAATCATAATTTCAGATTTTTATATTATTATTAACCATCAAAATACGTTATTGGTATTTAACTTAATAATAAATAAAGCTATATATGAAATATTGTATTACTTTAAATAAAGCTTACTTCAACTATTTAATAAGTCAACATATTTAATTTATTTTACTTATATGTATTATGTATAGTTTTAAACATTTTGTTTTCATGTCTAATTTTAAATACTCTATTCGACTCGATAATCAATCGTAGGGACTAGATTTATTAGATTTTAAATGGAATTGAATATTTAAGATTCGACATTTGATGATTATAACTCGAGATTTGGACTCGATGACAACACTTTTACAACCCTGATAGTTTCCGATATTAAGTATTATTATAGGAAGTGTCGTGAATTACTTACGCCCAGGTTATATCACGTACCCATGCTAAAGGGGATGCACTATATTACTATAACGTATAACTTCTATTTGTTAATTTTTTGAAAAAAAATTTAATAAATATTATATAGAAAATAAGTTTTATAATCATTTATGTATCATTGCATGTAACTATTATACCTACACTATACCTTTCTATATATATATATATGAGTATAAATTATGTTTATAACACATATATGTATTTATAACACATAATATTGTAAATAAATAATAATGATTGTAAATAATGTTAATGTGTGTGTATAATGTAATGCTACGTACTACTCAACACTAAACGGTAGACTTAACGTCGTACCCCTCAGACACCGGAACACGTATACGAACCTCGTGTAAAGCGGTGTACACGACATCCGCTAGGGACGAGGAGGAGGAGTCGAGGTCACGTGTTGGTAACCACGTGGCTCTTTCGTTGAGTTGCTCTTCTTCCGTCGACTGCGTACGTGGGTGGGTGCGTGGGTGGGTGGGGTTATGTGGTTAACGTATACGCAAGGACATGTCCTCGATAACAACGTATCACGTGGTTTAGTTATACACGCTATGCGATGTTTTATCGGCGATGCGTTAACACATCGTCAATATAAGAAATGAAATGTTACTATTTGTATTATATATATATATATATATATATATATATATATATATCTAGTTACAATACATATTATATAATTTAAAATATTAAAATATATATATATATATATATTCGATAATAATAAATAAAGGTATATCTCCTGGGGTTATATAACATATACACGTATTGTTATAAATATGTGTGTGCACATAATTTCGTTTAAAATATTTAATATATAATTTGTTAATTATAATCTTTATAAATCGGGTAATCGAATGTGACATATCATATTAATTACCTTAATTACCTTAATGTCTCGCCTATTTACCTATAGTTATTGTATATATATATATATATTAATGTAGTGCGCTAATTAATTTCAATACTGTGGCATACGAGAAGATGATGGGGAGAGGCTGAGGGAAGTTAGCTTACATCACTAGTGACCCGAGTGTGAATGTGCTACACTCAAAGCTATATATAGTTAAGTGTATACCATATAGGGTTAGGTATAGTATAGGTATACATATAGATATAGTATAGTATGGTTAATTCACATACATAATATATATATATAGATCATTGTAATATTAGCTATTAATATAAACATTATTTATAGGTACATATTGAACATTTAGAAAGCTATAACTTTTAATCTGATTAATATTCTTATCCCACGTCAATACGTAATATGTGTTAACTGTATTAAACAATAGTCTAAATAATTACTTAATTAAGTATATGATTATTAATAGATATTAACAAATATTTTAAATAATATCAATATTTGTGTTATATTATTAAATATATTATAATTTTATAATATCATAGTAATATATATATATACGTATTAATATGTTTAAGATCATCTAAACACCCTGAACAAACAATTACCAGACATACAATTCTCTTATGATTGTTCCATTCTTACACACAAATTTACTGTGTTTTCCCTTCCTACCTCTACTGATATCTATAATCCTATTATTACCTCCAAATGTTCTTCACCATCAGAACCCCTACCCCTACAAACTCTGAATAAGCTTGTATCGACCATTGTACCAATATATAAACGTGTCATTGATTAATCCCTTATAGCTGGCATTATCAATCAGACCTAAAACACTCCTTCATCAGACATTTGATAAATAAACCCAACTCGATTACAATACACTCTATAACTACATACACATATTTCAACTTCCAATTTTAACTAAACTACTTGAGAAGGTAATCTACAAAAATTAATCTTCTACCACACTACCAACAATATACTTGATTCTCAACAAAGTGCCTTCAGCCAACTACATAGTATAGAAATTACACAGTACAGTACCAATCCCTTGTCAATGACTTCCAAACACAACTACTGCTTTTAGACCTCTCTTTAGCATTCTACAACAGTAACCTAGACTTACTTATATACAGACTAAAACTAATTGGACTTTAATATACTGCATTACTCTGGTTTTCCAATTACATCAATAACAGAACATAATGTACTCAAATTAACAAATCATTATCACCCAAATGCAAAGTCATCTTTGGAATACCTCAAGTATAGTCCATCTCCCCTATACTCTTCTGTATTTACCTAACCCCCCTTATCAAACTTATTAAATCATTTCATTCCGTCTAATACAATATTTATGAGAAGACATTGAAATTCACGCCGATTGTCACCAATTATACAATATTCACCTTCAAGCATGTTCACTATAATATACTATCAATAACTGGCTCACCAATAACTATGTACTACTTAGCCCCAATAAGTACTTATGAATTTTTCACATCAGAAATCCCTTCCCAAAACAATATTCCCACAAATGTATCTAGTTCATACCCTAATCCATCCTTCTACTACATCAACATATCTATAGATTCATCAACATTCCTATAGGAATCCATATTAATAACAAATTAACTTTTCATAAACAAATATCAACATTATAAGCTTCCACATCCAATCATTTATTCAATATAAAAGCACTTCACGTGTATATACAAATGTCTCTCTATATAAGTAACTGTACCTGTTACATGATGTATTAATATGATATTGTTAGATGTGAGGAAACAGTATTACGATAAGTTTAGGATAGTGAATATAGATTTATATCTTATAAAATATATATTTATATATAATTCGAATAATTTAACAATATAATGTTCGAAACTACCGTGCCTGCACGTGTATGAGTTTGATGTGAAATGTCATGTAATATCATTTCATAATGTATATATATATATAACGTGCTATTTTTGCATAGAATTTCATTTATGTCGTCATATGAATAACGAATTTAAAATATTACTTTTACTAAATTAATAATATTAATAATCAGATTTAATCAGTTTGGACATTTTAATATATCTTATATATATAAGGTATATATATACGTATGTTTTAAATATTGGTTGAGATGAATACAGAAATGAATCTTCATAGTAAAATATAGGATTATGTAATATAATTATGATTAAAATAAATTATGTAAATAGTATATTATATTTATATTATAGTTATATGAAATACTGTTTCATAATGTAATTTAATATAATATTAAATGATATATTAATATATATATACTGTATTCAATATAAGTTTAGTAGATATTGCAATAATAACAGAGACCAAACCTTATCGATATTATTTCCCGATGACAATTTCGCCCCTTGCACAACCACAACGAATGTCAGCAACAAAGCGATTAGATAACGGGAATCCATTGTTCTCTTTGTTCTATTGTACGATTACACGTATTAGTTATGTGACACGGATTAGTGATTAGATATCATAAACAAATAATATAATATAGGATACACATAACACACACATACCTAGTACACAATTACATATGGGTACATACATAAACACACATATATATATATATATATATATATATATATATGTGTGTGTGTATGAGTATATATTTGTTTACGTGTAGTGGTTATTTATATACATTTCCGGTTACACATACACTTACCTTATATTGATTATAGTGTATTACAATTTGTATCATGTGAACAACCCATGCAACCCATGGCCGACATGGGTTGCATGGGTTGCATGCAGCTAACAACAACACCTTGAAATGTCTAAACTAAACCCAACTAAACCCAACCAAACCAAACTATGCGATCGGACGCCTGTTCACATGATCTTATACTTGTACTCGGTCATAAATTGTTATACAATGCATATTTTATAAAAGTGAAATAAGATTATTTACCCGAATAAATACGATAAACAATAGCACGGTACAATGAACACATTAGCGAATTGTTTACAATATAATACTATACCCGCTATTCGAACACTGCGTACTTTTTATACAATAGATCGATAAACACAAGCACATTATACCACCCACATATCGATATATATATATATATATATATATATATGTATGTAAAAATACCCATTGTCTAATCAGCATTATTTATTAACGAGTTATTTCACGATTCAGTACGCACGCTCTTATTAGTGCAAAGCGACGAGGAACGGATGATGATATATAAATAAATACAATCCACCTAGCTCCGTATTCGCTTACACATATAGCTACTATGTAGACAACTTGTCCACGATGTGTATCGACGCATGCGCATATTGCCGCTGCCAATAGTACTATACTATGTAATTATATATATATATATATATATATATATATATATATATAGAATACTAATAATAATAATAATACATATTTATTAGAAGAAAGTTGTAAATTTTTTTCGTATGAAGTATATAAATTAATTATATTGTTATTTCCTCTAAAGGGTTTCAGATAAAGATCAATATATGTTCTATGCTGTCGCCCATTATATATATATATATGTATGTATGTCTATCTATATTTATGCCGGAATATTGTACTGGTCACGTGTGCACAACTCTATCGCCTGCCGGTCACGTGTCGGATTAGCGCGATGACGTAATAGGTTACGTAATTATCTGCGTACCGGTGGCGCCACCACCACGAGCGCGGAGATAATATTACCTCGCTAGGTAAGTACGTTACCCACGCCTCTAGTCGTAACACTAATAACAATAATAACATCAGCGGGGGCGGGGCGGGGGGGGGGGGTATTAATAAGATTTACAGGCGGACACTCGCATTTCAACACGGCCGTGGAGCTAATATACGTACGTGCATAGTCTGCTTGCTATCGATCGAACGCCGCGATATTAATAGTCATCTCGTCGGAGAATATCGGTCGGCGTAATTGTTACTTTATTATAAATCGATTAGTGTAGTTTACTAAGTAACTCGGCTGGTTTTAGGTCTAGACGGGTCTCACATATATGCGTTTGTGATTGTATGTATGTTTGTATATATACATACATACATACATACAAACACAAACGCATATACACATGTATGTATACAATTGATAATGATTTTATTGGTTCCCTCCTCACTTTATATCGAGGAATCTAAAATGTCTGAGTTATATTTTTTAAATCTTATTTGAAATATAGAAAATTGGGATTATTAACAATATACTAAGTTATATTTGTTAATATAATTTCAAAAATATCATTTTCAATATAATTGTTATATAATTATAATTATAATTTAATATAAGTTGTAATCTATAGATTAAAATAAATCATAATTGATAGTACGTTGTAAATTACACTGTATTTAGCTGTTTAATGATGTTACTTTATTTATTTGAAAATGATTGCATTAAGAACCAAGCATAGATTTTAACATTTTAGTGACAATACTTTTAAATATAGATTTAAATTTTTAAATATTATTTTTTAATTTTCAATAATAAATGAAGTATGTGTTTACATAGCTAACATATTGTAACCACCATGGTGGTATTAATTATAATTAATTAATATAACGATTAGACACACGTAATTCCTAAAATCATATTTATATAAATAATGAATTAACAAATATATAAATAACATTAATAATTGTATAATACCATGGCATGCAGGCCCCTATATATATATATATATATATATATATATATATATATATATATATATATATATATATATATATATATATATATTATAAACAATAAATAATACGGCAATACCGACCATTTGTTCTCTAATAATATAATAATATAAACGTATAATAGAGGAACGCCATACCTCCTTGTATATACATATATCAGGTAATTTCCTGTGTTGCTCATGAGCCATCTATTGATCTACTGTATACAGTTGGCTAAGGCATCAAACACATAAGAAGTTGGACACGGGTTCAAGCACCGTCCAGACCAATAAATAAGTCTTAAAATAATATTTAGAAATTATCTTATATAATTGTGGATAAATAAATGATAACTAGTAAATTTGTTTTTCGTGTATTATAATAGTATATAATAGTGTATACACTGACAAAATATCCGTGTATTACACATCCATATGGCTATAGCCATCGTATACGACAGAATAAGTGTATTATACGGACATTTTGTCACTAAAATATACGGACATTTTGTCACTATAATATACGGACATTTTGTCACTATAATATACGGACATTTTGTCTATATAATATACGGACATTTTGTCACTATAATATACGGACATTTTGTCACTATAATATACGGACATTTTGTCACTATAATATACGGACATTTTGTCTATATAATATACGGACATTTTGTCATTAAAATATACGGACATTTAGTCACTATAATATACGGACATTTTGTTACTATAATATACGGACATTTTGTCTATATAATATACGGACATTTTGTCACTATAATATACGGACATTTTGTCACTATAATATACGGACATTTTGTCACTATAATATACGGACATTTTGTCACTATAATATACGGACATTTTGTCTATATAATATACGGACATTTTGTCACTATAATATACGGACATTTTGTCACTATAATATACGGACATTTTGTCACTATAATATACGGACATTTTGTCTATATAATATACGGACATTTTGTCATTAAAATATACGGACATTTAGTCACTATAATATACGGACATTTTGTTACTATAATATAAGTTTATGTATTCTTCATACTCGATATTCTGTATTCCTTTTTTTACAATAAATATATTACACTTGAAGCACGTCCGAAAACTTCCATAAATAAGTTGATGTAAGTTACTAGTACCAATTAGGTAACATGTACATTGCACAGTGTACATTGTATACTATACATTTTACATTATAAACTATGTACACTGTACATTGTACAGTAAGTATTACAATGTACAGTAAGCCAGATATATCAGTTGTATGTTTATATTTAATGGTGATTTATTTCAGTGTAATACATGTAAATTAACCCATGTAAAACACGGATATTTAGTCTGTGTAAAATACAGATATTTAGTTATTAGTCATAGACATTTATTATTTTTATTTTATAATATTTTATTTATTTAAATACTCTATAATAAAGAGTAGAATTAATATTATTCTACAAACTATGTTAAATTAAAGAATAATATTTATTTGCATATATAGTGAATTTAGGTCATGGTAATACACGGACATTTGTCCCGGGTATTTATTCTGAGTAAAATACGGACATTATAATGACTATAGTCACCTTACAAATTAATTAATATTTATATAAAACAATTATTTTTTTAAAACAAATGTAAATAAATTGTTATATCTAAATGAAGATTAATTATTAACTATATCATATATTAACTTATAATTATGTTTTAATTTCTACCGTGTAACATTTCAAAAATCGTGTAAAACGTCATTCTTTGACACAAGTTAAAACAAGGAAAAAAAACAAAAAAAACTTGGTCGAGTCTCGTTAAAACCATGATTGCATTAACATGAGAGCGGATTCGAAGGGGCATTAGAGCCATATGGTCTTAAGGTCTTAAGTGTAATCTTCATCAAAGTTTCTAGATGTAAAGAAAGGACTCAATTAATAAAATAACATATAACATGTATATTATAATATATCATATATATATATATATATATATATATATATATATATATATATAGATATTAGATTTGCAATCGAACTTCGAACTGCTACTGATACTCAATAAATGTATAATTGCGAACTCGGAATCGAACTGATACTTGACTATTTCGAACTGATACTAAACCGATACTCTGATAGTAGTATTCGATTGCAACATATATTTATATATATATATATATATATATAGTTAATTATGGCACACGAAAATATGGAATTATAATGTTGATATAGCGAGTAAATCTGCCACGTGTACGGCGTAGAACGATTAACCTCGACCGGATATCATGTGACAATAACACGTTTACGATTAGCCAATCGGCTGCTACGACGGCTACGAAGATTATATCGTGGTTAAGCCGCGGGTTCTAACGCGCCGCCACGCGCGAAGACTAGTGACGTTTAGCTTAGTGTCGTTGTGCGAGCGTGCGGTATCGATCGCTAGGGCGCTGTAGTCGATATTCGCTAGGTTATTAATTATTAATCGGGAAGCCGGGAACACCGCGCTAATAGTATAACAATAATTACCGGTGACAGATTCGGCCGATGATTAATGTTAATAAGGTCGCAACACACCGCAAACATCGCTACATAATCACACACTATACACATACGCACGCACACACACGTGATGTAATAATATTGTATCGTATACGATACAAATAATAATATATATATATTCACGAACTACGATATAATGCTAGGTTTTACGTTATAATTTTAATAATTATGGATATTTAAATTATAACTTAATTATATTGTTTCTCGAGTTATTAAGTTATCACTATTACAAAACAATATATATATATATATATATATATATATATATACTGCCTTTATTAGGGTATATAAATCAGAAATGTTATTAATAATAATTAATAATTATTAATTATATAGTTTAATACTTTCTTATCTATAGATACTTATATGAATTTGATAATATACATATATATATATATATATATATATATATATATATTTGTAACAATGTATAGTTGATTTAATTTATTGGGGAATGTACTATAATACTTCATGTATTCCTTCAAATATTTTGTAAGGAATACCTTCACAATTATAATTAACAAAATAAATTTAAATAAATTTGATATAGAAACAAGTTCCATAGTCACTTATGTATCATTTCATGTATATATTATTCATAAATTCGCTATATTTAAAGTATAAATGATTTGATAACGATGTATAGATACTAAATCTGCAATTCTTATATTTTAAGCATGACAATATTTCAATAAACTTTGATAGCTGTTTTCTAAGAATGTTAATTATGTAAATATCAGTTTACTAAAAAGTCCGGAACTTTTTTTTTTCAATAAAAATTGCTATAATATTTCATTATATTTAGAAAACATTCAAATGCATTATAATTACGTTTTTTAAAAAATATAATCTAATATTTAAAATTGTATTTCTATTTTTCTTCATTTTTATTTTTGAATTACTCCTATTATAAATTATATGTTTATAAAATAAATCGTAATTATGATAGAATGAAGCATTATTATTAAATCGGCGCAAATATTATGTAAAAATATTTAAAATATTTAAAGTTGTATAGATTTAAAAACTAATCTTTTCATATCTATTAATATATGTAAATGTACATGTAATAATACACACACGAAGACCTCGATTTTAGTAGGCTACTTCCGTTATAAGAAAGTAGAAGATATATAGACATATTTACAAACTCAATTTAATAAATTTAATTAAAAGCTATTACAAAAACTAAAGTAAAATAAATAATATTTTAATAACGAAGATTATGATTAAAAACACCATCATTTCAGAGGTGAAGAAATATTCTACACGCTTTTTGGTATTATACAATTAAAATATGGCTTATTTAAAATAAAATCTAATAAAAGTATAAATCTAGATACATGAACACAAAAAATACTTTGATAATTATTATCAATATCCTAATATATAAATTTCAAATATATTTATACCTATAGGTGGTTATACCTAATTATCGATATATGAACTCTATTCATTTTTAATAATATTAATAATGAGTTGTTGTGTTATAATGAGTTTCCTATTTTATACAGAATATACCTTCTATATTGTATATATGTACTATAATCTATAGGTACTATAATCATATATTACACTTTATTAAAATTGTATCTAATATTCTATTTCTAATAATATATAAATTATTATTTCATGTATACATGTATACATATATGTGGAAATAATGTAATTACAATTTAATAAAAAATACATAGAATCGATTTATACAATTTAGTTTAAAATAATTATCATAAGTATACTAATGATATGTATATTAAACGTTATCTTAAATGTAATATTAAATATATTTATGTCACTGAATAATTTTCTGAAATAATAAATCTATTCGATATGATAATATTAGTACGCATAAACAAAATGTATTTATCCATTAAGTATACTTATACAAAATGTCTAAGTATATATATAGTATTTATTAATAAATGGATATCATGGTATATGCAGTTATCTATAGTTATCTAGAGAACTTAGGTATGACTACATTTACATTCACACTAAAAAGCTGCCCGATTTTGATAGCTCCATATCGAAGAACATCAACATCGGCCAATTTGGATAGGAACGGCTATATATATATATCATATGGGATGATATATGCAATTGAAATACAGATGTTTATTGAAAATGTTCTAAACTATCGGGTAATTAATATTAATATCTTGATATACGAATCCTTAATTCTATTCAAGCAATAATCATGTTGATAGGATAGGTTTTATGCAAGTAGATGTTAAAGGAAATGATAATAATGTTGGTATAATTACAAACTAAATATAAGTTATTGGATGGGATGAAAGGACTCAATCATAATTCAAATAAAAAATAAAAAATAATAAAAATCTATAGATAGTATATAGCGAATACTATCATTATTTGATATTATATTATTTTAAATATATTACTTTATAATTCCAATTTAAATTAATTCAAATAATTGTTTTATGATTAGATATTATATCAACAATCTATTATATACTTTTAATTTTTAAATTGTATCCTTTTTTTGTTTGCGTTAATGCAAGTTCTTTACATTAATGCGGGTCGCAAAAAATAATAAATATGTTAAAAATACACGAAAAATCTACTCGTAAATAGTGAGTGTTTAAACGTTCGTTTACTGGAATGACAACATATTATATTTGATATATTGATTAATATATATATTTATTTATAATAATTTAGATAATGATGTTAATGATGTTTAATCGATATATTTATCTGAGGCCCGACGATTAATAAGGTAAACAATTAATGGTAATGAATGTATTCATGCGCATGCCTAATGAAAGTGAGGTCATCCCATCTCGCCGTGTATCGCCGTATCTCATCTAGTTCATCTAGTTAATCGTGTACATTATATGCACGCGTTAATAGAATTTATTCTACACATTATTAATATATATATATAATTATTCAAAATTGTATATATATATATATATATATATATATATATATATATATATATATTGTTATTGTTATCGTTATTTTTATTTTCATCCTATCCATGAACTTAGATGAATTTTTCACTTATAACTATATATGGCTCTAATGTCCCTTCTAAACCGCTCTCATGTAAGGTATCTATTATTTTAATGAAAGCCATTCATTACTGATTAATAATCAGTGATTATACAATTATATAAGATCACTTCTAAATATTATTTTAAGACCTATTTTAATGGTCCGGACGAGCCTCAAACCCGTGTCCTACTGATTGTGTGTCTGACGAATTTTCCGACTGAGCCACACATGCAGTTACATATATATATATATATATATATATATATATATATATAAGGGCTTTGAAGGGACATTAGAGCGATATATGGTTATTAGTAAAAACTTCATCTAAGTTCATGGAAGGGATGAAAGGACTCCACCAAATAAAAATAGCAATAACAATAACAATATTTATATATATATATTAGTAATACTTATTGTTGTTATTTTATATTTATAATTACTAACTAAATTATTAAACAATTTATTAAACAATATAGAAACATACCAACATTATATTTGTGTATTAATAAACAATCGATCGATCAATCAAACATTCAAATTAGAGCCCTTTTTTTTCGTATGGATAAAAAAAATAATAATAATAAAAATAATAATAATAATAATAATAATAATAATACAGTCAATTCCCGATAAGTCGGACTCGCAAGGGACCGGGAAAAGTGTCCGACTTAGCGAGATGTCCGACTTATCTGATATTCAGAATTACATGCAAATACGACATGAGATGCGCAGCGTGAGTTAAAGGGTTACCGAAATGTGGAATTATGCAACAATCAATAACATAAAATGTTGTTTCAATAATATTACTTGCTAAAATTATAATATTCATTATTTAAAGTGAACATTTCTGACAATTTATAAAAAGTCCGACTTATCCAGTATAAAAATCATAAAAATGACTATAATATGTATCCGACTTATAGAAAATTCCGACTTATCCAATCCAACTTATCCTACTTATCCGATTAATTTAAGATGAACTAGATACAAATCCAACCAACCCAACAAAATATGCCCGACTTATCGAGAAGTCCGACTTATCAGTAGTCCTACTTACCGAGAGTTGACTGTACTATTAAAATAACAACATATAATATATATTTATATTGATATTGCTTATAATATATTAATATTTATATATAAAATATAATATTATTAAAAAACTCTAAAAAACTCTAGCATTATTCCGAACTTCATAAATATAGTCGTGTTTTAATATTAAATAGATACTTGCACTCCTAAAGCGTGTGTATATACACGACGGGTATATTACATATTACATAATATTACACAATGTTCGGCGTATTACATCTAATTACGTGTTATGCAATTATTACGCAGTGGCGACGTGCGAAGTTATTTAATTACGGCGAAGTCCCCGTCAATCAAACTAGCCGTAGCCGTAGCCATAGTTACATACACTGCAGTGTACCCGGTTTACAACGGTAGCTACACCATGCATTCCTACTCGCTACTATCAGATATTAATATATTAATATATACATAGAAGTATGTGTGTACGACTACACTGGAATTGCGTAATAGGAATACATGGTATATATATATATATATATATATATATATAAGTATGAGTATACCATATATATATATGACTGAGAAAAATAAAATATGTATAAGAAATATTAATTATAATAATTTCTTTACTTAGATGACCCACGTTATTAACAATGTATACTATAATTAGTTATTTGCATATATTCCTAATGGAACTAGGAACCTATATGGAACCTATAGGTTCCATATATATATGGTATATTATTAGACTTTTAGGAATTTAACATATATATATAATAAAAAATCAGGTATTAATATATTTATATATAATCATTATAGTGATAATGTTTTTAATTTAGATTTAATAACATATAATTAATGATATGTATACTATAGTACATGCTGAATAATTATTACAACATAGTTTTGGACAACGATTATGTAGATATGAATTCAAAACAAGCTCTCAAGCAGGATAGGCAGTTATGAAATATTGATTTGGAAATATTAACAACATTATTGTGAGTCGGAAGTTATAAATCTTCTTTTATATTATTCATTTTATAATTCATTAAAAAATTAGCTAATATAGATACTTCTTAATGTTCAGTATTTAATAGATTTATATTTATACAATGGTTTAAAATGTATAATTTTGAAGTATAATTTAAATTATATGTAGTTAAATTTAATATTATTATACTATATTGGTAATATGTTTAGGATTATTTACAATTTTATCCGGCTGTGAAATATATATATATATAGGACCAATATTATTGGTAGATATATCGCCAATTTACAGAGTGGCGAAAATGAATATGAATGCATGTGTATGCATTAAGATCTCATGTGTAAGGAGATAATAGTTCACATTTTGTTTGCATGAAGTAGTAGATGTATTGATGGTTTACAAGGACGACCATAGTTGGTTGCGGATGTTGTTATAGCGAACATAGTAATGTCGCATTCCAAGATGTTACGACGAAAGGTTGAGGCCAGGACGTTACAGTTTATAGAGGGTAGGTAGGGGAGGTGGAGTGGGAGGGGGGTGTAATGTGCAATGCAATTATTGATAAGGTATACAAATATAGTTGTGTTGTTTATTAACTAAAAACTTACAGTAAATCTTAAGATGAATATATAATGAATAGTGATTTAAGTTGGCCAATATGTATTGAGGATGGACAATGTCCATTGGACCGTTAAGTCGAGTTCGCAGAATCTTATTTCACTTGAGTAAATACACTAGTATATACACCCATATATATTATGTTATTTAATATGTATACTATTAGATAATACTTTTCTATACTGACTGCCACCTAGTGTCCACCGTAGTGTTAATAGTTATAGTTTACCTCGCTAGGGTTTACCTAACTGATGAGGGCGTGACTAATTAATTGCGTAACATATAACGTTAATTGATCACGTTATTGTCATCGCGCTGTTAGCTATGATCACGTGAACCCGAATAGCATATTCTATTACGTAATATATATATATATATTACGTAATAGCTTTCTATTAATAATTCACACACACAAACACACACACAATTTACGCTAATATATCAGTATAATAAATAGATAGCTAGATAGATAGCCAGATCAAAAGCTTATTGAATTACTGGTTATATATAAAGACAGTTATAATTATATATAAACATATAATTATATAACATATATAAACAAATTTATAAATGTGATAACAGTAAGACAAAACGATACGATACAAAAAAAACAAGAAATAAACGGAGAAGTAAAATAAAAATAAAACATTGGATTATACGAGCCGTTGATAATATTCGCATATCTATACGTCTTCATACTATAGGTCGTATATTCTATTGCGCAATTAATACACTACATCAGTGATTGCGTCATAGGGATTGCGTCATAGCGATTGCGTAATAGTGATTGCGTAATAGTGATTACGTAATAGTGATAGCCATATCGAAATACGTCGTACATCTGTATTAAATTTAAAGGCATACTTGTATTATATAACTATTTATGAATATAGCGTTTTAATTGGTCACTAGTGGTAATCTAGTTGCTCATTAATTCAGGACGCTTGTCCTATGTAGAAATACTATACTAATGTATTCCTAAAGGAATTCACCGTATATATATATAATACTCCATTTATACCTTATAATAAGATTTTATATTACATTTTATATTTTATATTATATTATATATATAAATATATTTACATCAATAATTGTAATAAATTGTTTAGATATTCTTATATATAATTTTAAAATTATTAATAATTATTAAATAATCAAAAAGTATAACTTGACGTAGGTTGTTATATTGTTATAATTTATTATTGTTATCATGGAGTCTTTCTACAAAGCCAGGAACTTAGATATAGTTTTCACTTATAACCAACTAACTCTAATGTCCCTTCGAAGCCGATCTCATGTTAAGGTATTCATGGTTTTAAAGAAAGCCGATAATTTTGAATATATAATTATATAAGATCATTTATAAATATTATTCTAAGCTCTATTGTATTATAATGGGTATTGAATTCACCAACGACATGGGAATATAGTCACTATATAATCACTATAGTGATGGGAATGATACCCAATGTTAAAGTTACGAAACGTTTCAGTTTTAAAGACAATGGTTTCGAAACGGTCTCATTTAAAATGCTCTTAGTTTCAAAGATAATGGATTCGAAACGGTTTCAGTTTCAATATGTGTATTTCGATAATAATACATTTTTAAATTCGGCATATATTTAATATATTAACATAGTTTCATTTTTAAATGAAAATTTTGAATTACTCGAAACATACTCGAAATTACTCACAATTACTCGAAACCTACTCGAAACCTACTCATAACCTACTCGGAAGCGACTCGATGTTACTCGAAACAGTAATTTGGAAATTTTAATTACTCGAAACCGATCAAAAATTACTCGGATCGATCCCATCACTCCATGGGATCCACGTACTATAATGTGTGTGTGTGTTTTTATGATTTAGCCAACTGATATATACAGACGTTTGATTATATTTTAATTCAACATTTTTATTATTTTTAATTTTGATGAGAAAATAAAAAAAGTACTTTTTGTATTGTTTTTCATTTCCCCAAAGTAAAACATATGAATTCATGATAACGTTGACTTACATATTGAGAAATAGCTGCGACATATTTTAATTAAAGTCATATATTAAATGTATATCTATTAGCTACCGTATTAGGTATCAATATGTATCACGAGTCAACACGTATCCTATTCGCTAGATACACCATGTAACCATGTAGTGTATAACATTATCATTGAAATTAGCTCGCCTACGTCAAATTAGGACACAGAGATCGGATGACACAGTTTACGCGTAGCAACAGTGCACTCTAGTGTACCTATAGCCACAGTGTACCTATAAGTGCACGCGTACCTAGCACACACACACCTGCACACCTGCGCGCACTCTAAGTGTATTGACAACACCGGCGCGATGGCACAAACAAGTGTTAAGCCGAGCCGTGTGAACACGAGTATGTCTGAGTGCTGCTGCTGAATTAGCTCTACAACGTATGTGGGTGTGTGTGGGTGTAGGAATATAGATATGCACGGGTATATAGATATGCGAATATATATATATATATATATATATATATATATATATATATATATATATATATATATATATATATATAAGGAAAGAGAACAATAGTATATTATGTATACATACATTTGAATATATATATTCTATTATTACATAATTGATTGTTTGATATATACGACTTTAATACGTGCGTGTGTTGCACGTGATCAATTCTATAGTTATTGTATAATACTATAATGTGATTGGCTAATATTAATCACTTATAAGTGATTTTATCATTCACCTATATATATAATAAAACTACATATGGTAAAAATCACTTATAATTGATTAATTGATTAGCCAATCACATTATATGTATTATAAAAGTACTACGTACTATAGTACTATAAAATCGACTACGTGCAATACACGTATTAAAGTCGATTATATACAATAATAATAATAATATAATACACATACTATAGTATATATATTATGTGTTTTTTTTCGCTTAGGGTTATTTAAATTATTTAAATTGTCTCCAAATAATAATGATGATAACAAAATAATTTTAATTATCAAACTGTTTAGAATTTTAGAATACTGAATTTATTAATGCAAAATTAGTCGTATAATAAATAAATAAATTTATATATTGTTTTTTTTTTGCAAAATAAATTAATATTGTTACTCATAAAAAAAAACTATTATATATATTATAATCATACATGATATATCTAATAAAATAATAAAATGGTTTTATAATTATTATCAAATAGAGAAAATTCGTTTTCAAATATATGCTATTCTATTGTAAAATCTAGAACAACTACAAGGATATTCTCGATGTATATTCTTGTCAAAAACTAATTATTTTGCAGATTATACCAACATATTTGTTCTTACAAATCTTAGAGTGAAGTTCTCTTTTACAATATAGTCTACATTTATTTTCACAATGGAAATATATATGGAAATAAATAAATTATTATCAAAATGTACAATTATAACTTCAATAAATTCCCCGAGGGAATTACATTAAGGTTAATCCTTCTAAATATTGTATTTTAAACATAATATTCAATTAGAAAACGTTAATTTGTATAGATATTTAGTAATAATATTTTAGAATATAACTTTAATTTAATAAACATATTGATTATATTTGTAAACAAATTATAATTTTCTTCGAATTAAATGTTATAATAATTGTAGATCCATTATTATGCAAATCCCCTAGAGATTTATTAAATAAATTAATATTTATTGAATTTATCCAATTTTAGAATAGACTTTCATAATGTAGTCACATTTTCAAATGTTAGTAAATATCGTAGGGCCAATATTTCTCTTATACAATATAATATACTAAATTTATACAGTGAAAAGATTACTTACTATAAGATTAATTACAAGATATGTAGTATATACAAATTCATCAATTATTAAAAAATAAATATTATACTTTATTTTTATTTTCGAATGTTTGTAGTTTTATTTTACGATACCTGTAAAACATTTCAATTTCTTTAATATTTTAAATTTCGTATTATTCTGTATTTATTTTAATAATATATGTTATTGTTAGAAAATATTTATATACCTTATACTTACGACTATATAAATGACTAAATAAAATATCAATCAATTAATTATAATAACTATATATATATATATATATAGTTAATGTATTTTCTTTATTTATTCATTTTTATTTATTAATTATTAATTATTAATACAACACATATATGTGTATCTATAGAACAACATATAACACACCATACATGTATACCTTCAATATAAATTAACACATGTTATTACTTGAACATTTAAAATTGAAATTAAATACTAATACTAATAATACAATAATAATTATATATATATATATAAATGGTTTTTTAAGTATAGATTATACAAATTATTTAATACAATTAAAATATATATATATATTTATATATATATATTGTGAAATAATAAAATGACTTTAATCCTACATTTAATAATACATACACAAATTAACATCATTGTCGAAAAATATATATTTAAAAATAAATGGTGTTTAATGTATACAGGTTAATCTATATATTTATATATAAAATGTACGTCGTCAAATCAATAGTTTATTATTTTATTTTTGGTGATAATTATAATTTTAAATTTATTTTAAAAATAAAAAATTTGTAAATCTAGATAGTTTTCAATATTTTATTAAATATGAATTTTAAGCGGCGAAGCAACAAGTTATTTATTTACATGGTAACATAGGAGATAATTCTATAATTATTATTTTACCAACTATGGTAAAATATGTCCTAAAAGAATTTATTTTAAAGAATTTAATTTAACTTATCTAGAGGACACATTATTAGTCATAATTTTGTATATTTCCTGATAAATAATATTTAAATCTCATATTAAACAAATTAAATATCTGAAATTTATATTTAATATATTTCTTATTTCATTTAATTAAGATTTATTTAAATAATCTGATAATTTAAATATCTGGAATATTTAAAATAAAGTTTATATATATATAACAAATATTTAAATTTAATTAGTATTATAAGAATATATTAATATATATATATAAATATTATTTATAAATATTTGAATATTTATATAGCGGAACATTATGATGCATCATGGTACGGTACCATGGTACGGATTAAATAATAGTAATATATTTGGGATCATGTGAACAAGCGTCCGTTCGCGTACCTTCATTAAATATGCAAGGTACGCGATTTTAGAATCGCGTACCTTGCCTATTTAATGAAGGTACGCGATTTAAAAACAGCGACTTATAAAACAATAAATGTATGGGACCAAGAATATAACAAAGATGTTGTTTCTCCACAGGGTTTTGTATTTGTTACCATACTTATTTGTGTAAGTTACTTAACATGTCATACAAGATACAGATATTAGATAGTCACCATAATAATAACAAGATAATATTATATTTAATTATTTAATCTATGCTGATACTTCTTGTACCGTCGGTCTTTCATTTTCGGGTAGTATAAATAATTAAATATAATATTATCTTGTTCTTATTATGGTGATTATCTAATATCTGTATCTTGTATGACACATTAAGTAACTTACACAAATAAGTATGGTAACAAATACAAAACCCTGTGGAGAAACAACATCTTTGTTATATTCTTGGTCCCATACATTTATTGTTTTATAAGTCGCTGTTTTTAAATCGCGTACCTTCATTAAATAGGCAAGTTACGCGATTTTTAAAGCGCGTACCTTGCCTAGGTGTCTATAGTAGAAGCACGCGCATGCGCAGATAACCTGTTGTATCCGGAAACCGTCGTAACTACTGTATGATCGGTCGTCGAGCTGTTTGTCGGCCACGAAGGTATCGTTGGACGCCCGCCTCAGCCCGTCCGTCCGACACACGCGTACACCGGCCGGGTGGGCAGGCGAGCGAGAGGGTAGGCGGCCCGCCCACCGGTTAATTATGCATGGGCGGTGTGCGGCGGCTGCGCACTCGACTTCGTCGTCATCGATAATTACGTAATCACTTAATTTCAATGATTATTTTAAATTACGAACGCCGTCGACGAATTCGTCAGCGTATCGATTTTAATCAATTCCGCTAGAATTAACAACGGCATTAATTGAATTTGTTAATATTTATATTTTTGTTAATATATTTATCACATCATCTGATTATAATATTTATTTAGATTTTATAACCTTAAAATATCAAAAAAATAAATACTTTATAAATATAATATTTACGTAATATTTACATAATATTTACGATATAAATACGTATGTATACGTATATATACGATATGAACTTCGGATACAAGATGCGGTCACATTTAATAAGTTCTACTAATAATGTATTACACCTAGATTTTGTCTAAACGCCATGACCTATATGGATATATATATATATATATATATATATATCGAATACTCGGGAAAGAAGGAATCATCAATTGATGAGAGAAAAGATACAATCATTAGAAACAGAAACACCTACACTCATTCGAATACATGTTATGTTAATGAAATTAAATAATTAAAATTAAAATACACTCATAATATAATTATTACAAAAAATGCACGAAATTACACTCTATAAAACATTTAATATATTACTAAAAAGAAAATGAAATCTAACATTGTAACCTTGTAACCTTGTAACCAATTTGTTTAGACACTGCGATCAACATCATTAATGAGTTTTCGGCGGTGTATCGTATATTAATTATTATAAGCTATATTAAATAGATGTGTTTTCAATTTTACTTTAAAGGTGTGGTCAGAAACTATAGATATAATTGAGTGAGGTAGGGAGTTCCATAGTTTAGGTAATATTATAGAAAAAGAAGATTCCTGTTTTTTATTAAGTGATAAAGTTATTGTTATATTTAGTTTGTATTTATGTATTGTTCGTTGTGGTCGGGATGACTTGTAGTTCGTAAGTAGTTCAGTAAGATAGTCAGGTTTATTATTATGGGTGGCATGGTGGGTCAGTAGGAGTAATTTGTATTGTATGCGGTAAGGGATGGGTAGCCAGTGAATGGATTTCATATAAGGTGTGATATGTTGTCTTGAGTATTTTTTTATCCTGAAAATGGTTCTGATGGCTCTATATTGTAATTTAGTGAGCATTTTGATAGTATGTTATGGGAGTGAATTTAAAGTAGAGTTACAGTAGTCGGGGCAGTATTAAGGAAGTAACTAGTAGTTTGGCAATTTCAGTAGTTATAGAAGGTCTAATAAGTCGGATCGTATGGATCGTATATTGTAACTGATACGTTGACAATAATTGTCGTTAAAACAATAAAACAGCTGTTTACGAAGATGTCATGTAGTTCATCATCATATACTTTTCTTATATTAAAATATCTAAACCAACTAATGACACCATAAAGAAAGTGAACATATCCATTATATGATATTACGCAATAGGTAAAAACTTACATTATATATACATCTTAAAACTAGTATGTATGTATATATAACGAATTATTCCGGGTATATAATTTCAAATAAGGTTTCCTTCATAGTTATAATTAATATTATTATTAAATGTTATATTTATCTTCATATTCTAATTTCTATAGTCATGACTCATGACTACATATGCAAATTTAAAATACCCGTAAGCTGTATTCAAAATTATATAATTATATAATTATATTATACGTTATTTTATAGTTACTTATGTAATATTTAAAAATATTCCCAAATATTATATTTTCGAAATATTTGTATATTCGACCCTTAAAACCATGGTTTATCTGGTTAATTATATTAAAATGGGTTTAGAGATAACACACGATTATACAAATTGTATAAATGATATACTGAGATGGAATTAGTTATGTACACTATTAAATATACATCCCATTGTGTGAGAGCTGCATTACCTGACAACATTACCTCGCGTTATATAGGTGAAAGTGTGTGTTGGCGTACACTGTACGCATGACAATTATAATCCTATAGGACAAACCATAGAATAGTAATCTATACGTGGTTGTCTCGTATCTAGTCAACTTAGCTGTTTAATTATTTATATTATTGATTTAATATTATTAATACGTTTATTAATTAAGATTGAAAATAATTTAATTTCTTTCTTTAAATTAATATGTATATATATAAAATAAATTAATAATATATAATATAAAGATATCGCCCACTTCATCATTATATTGACATATATATTACAAAAGCCAAATTAAAACTAGTGTTATTATTAAAATATATCAATTTACTATTAGTTATTAAAACATTGATGTTGTTTTAAAGCACAATATGTTGTCCAATATTTAGTGAATTACGTAATATGATTACGTAAGACAATGGTAGCGTAACGGATGCAGCTACGTACACATAATATAGTATGTATATTTCAATTATTATTGTTGATATAGGTGCTAAAGTTTATTGTAGCTAATACATTTTTAAGCCAGTTTATTTTATAACCTAAATTAGTGATTGGAAGTATAGATAGAAAACATATAGAGAATACTTCTTATTGTTGGTAAGTTGTATACATACACATATATATATATAATTTGTAATGCAATATTGATTATTTGACCAGGGTTGAGGACATATAATTATTGAATACCCCGTATAATTAATTACAGGAGTGGAGTGGGACAAGTTTAGGTAATATTTTGTATAAGTAGTTCGGTAGTATTTCTCATAATTACATTACTGACATAATTACATAATTTACATAATTACATAATTTACATAATTACATAATTTACATAATTACTAAGTACTTATATTACGTTACATAATTGTAAGTAATACTCTATGTTAGTAATCTGTAATGTATGCCAAAGTTTATTATTAAAATGATGACTAATCATATCTATGTATTTTGTGGAAAATGTTGAACTTTTTGTGGTTATAACCATTTTAGAAAAGACATATTGTTGTCGTTTGTGATGTTTAAAGTTGACTCTAATTCTGAAATTAATATATGTATATATATATATATATATGTTGTTATTTTTATTTTGATGGAGTCATTTCACCATATACAGGAACTTAGATGACTTGTTTAGTAATAACCAAATGTCTATAAATGTCTTTAATATATATATATATATATATATATATAAAATATACGCATTCACACCTATATGTATTTATATGATGATATTAATAATGAATAGACGCGATTGATGCATATTACCGGCGCGGAAAGTGTTAAATTATGCAATACCACGTGGTTTAATTGTATTGACATTGCGCGCCGTATTGTCTACACTAATTACATTATTAAGCTACACACGCTCACGTGTCTACATATAGGTTCGCGTATACTTCCGGTCTATGTTTACCGTGCTAATCAACGGGTTGTATCGTAATTATGCGATAGGTATCGCGGCATCCACGGGTTTCACTATAGTTATTAGAGAATGCACGGTACCTATTCAATATCGAAGCTTACTCGTAAAAATAATTTGAAATTATATATGTATATAATATATGTGTATAATATATGTGTATATAAATATACACATATATATATATATAGATATATTATAATTTATTATAATTAATATGAAATTATAAATATATTTATATACAATACAAGTGGGAATACTACTTAATTTAGACATAATTATGATATTGAAGATGCATCTGATGATGAGGATAGAAAAAGAAATGTAATAAAGGTTTTCTTTTTACTATGTTTTAGAATTTAACTATATATTGTAAATATAATTAGCATATGTTAGTTTATCATACTTTATGAATATATTTATAAAGTATATACATATATATGTATCGTCATAACATATTTCGGACCAATTCTGAATTCTACCAATCTAAAATCACTGCTGCTGGAACTAACATTAAAACTCTCTACAAAATCACGGATAGTCTTCTCGGACGATTTAAACAAACCCAACTCCCTGACATGCCTGATGAACTTCTCTGCAATAGTTTTTCTGACGTATTTACTGAGAAATAATATAAATAAACCGAATAATTAAATCGAAACCATTCACAACAACCTTACTAACACTGCCTCAACATTCAACTATAACTGGCTATATAGGTATACCTAACTACCCACCAGCATATATGCAAACTTAATTCTAACCTCTTCAATCGTTATTCAACATATTATACTGAAATCTAAATCTAGCTCCCCAACTGACGTACTATCTCTAGTTATTACTAAGATTCTATCTGACCTACTATTTACTACCAACCATTACACTTCTTAAACCGTTTCAACATCCTTGATCTGAGACAACATGCTTTTAGACCCAACCATAGTACGGAAACTGCCATAATACAGCTCATGAATAACCTTATAATATCAGCTGATAATAAATAACCAACCCAACAATCTTCCTTGACCTTTCCTCAGCATTCGATACCCTTGTCCACGATATCCTTTTAACTCGACTAGAAAAATAAGAATTACCGGAACTGTGCTAACATGGATCTATAACTTTATTCGTGAACTCTACTTTTCGGTCAAAATTCATGAGAAATGTTCATCACCCCGCAAACTATATTATAGTGTTATTCAAGGTTCTATCCTCTCGCCCATCATTTTAGCGATTTACCTATTACCCCTCTCAAGTATACTACCTTCCCCGATGTTCACTACACACTCTACGCCGACGAAATTGAATTACACTCCGAAACCACAAACTCTACTGAATTACAACTCTGCATGGATACTATACACAACCGTCTAACATCTAACCACTTACAACGTAACGTTATTAAAACCGAACTACTCAACATTAACGCTAACTCCAACTTTCCAACGACAATTTTCCAATACTCTACATCGACTCCTCACCACTCACTCCGTCTTCTATAGAGAACAAGTGAGTGCGTGAGGAGTTTGGCCGTAGGGAAGTCAATAAAAGGTCGAATGTTCATAATACTATATTGAAAGTGCGAGGTCGTCTTTATTAATGAGGTGATATGATCATCAGAGTATAATGTAGGGTTGAGGGTAATCCCAATATATTTAACGGTATACCGTTAAATATATTGGGATTACCCTCAACCCTACATTATACTCTGATGATCATATCACCTCATTAATAAAGACGACCTCGCACTTTCAATATAGTATTATGAACATTCGACCTTTTATTGACTTCCCTACGGCCAAACTCCTCACGCACTCACTTGTTCTCTCTATTATACATTATTGTAGCACCTTTCTCATTGGTACAAAAACTGCCTCTATTACTAAACTAGACCGAATTATTAACAGATCTATAGGATCTATATACCTACGAACTATATACCAACTAAAAACTACCGACTCTACTACCTCTGTGACCAACCTGAGACTACAATTTAACTGAATTACTACAACTCAACAAATTAACTATAAAATACTGACTCTTCTCCATAAAATACGGATAACCCACTATAAAAGTTGACGACTTTATATATATAGTAATAATACCCGTCAACTGCGATCCTCCTATACACCCCTCCTAGAAGAACCACCTTATAAATATACCAAATTTAGAAAAACAAATTTCACAGGAAGACTTCGAATCTCTGGAACCGAATATCTGGAACATGATACAGAGAAATGTAATGAAAATAGATATGACCTTCTCAATATTCAAAAAAAATAATAAAGATATTTATCATTGACAACCCCATTGTTTAAACCCACACTTCTATCATATCCAAATTCTTTGTTTTACCTCATATTTTATTTATCTCGTTTTTCGTTTTTTTTTTCGTTCTCACACTCTGAAGAATATAATATTATTTGAGTGTTTAAATAAATACCTATCATCATCATATATATATATATAAATTCAAATTTACATGTACATTATTTATCTTCTCATAACACAAATACTTTTTATCTTACACCAGTTACAAATTCCGAAATATTTAATATAATAATTCATACGAACAATAAAAATAGTACAGATATTTATAATATAAATATGAGCTTAATAAAACAACTTAATACAGAATTAAGTCCTATATTATGTTCTCTATTTAATAAATCATTCAATGAAGGAGTATTTCCTGATTGTTTTAAAATTGCTAAGGTTATACCTTTACATAAAAAGGGTAATAAAAATATATTAGATAATTTCAGGCCAATATCTCTTCTCCCTCAATTCTCAAAAATTTATGAAAAATTATTTAAAAAAAGACTTCTTTGTTTCATTAATAAATATAAAATTTTGAATGACAATCAATTTGGGTTCAGACAAAATTATTCAACAGAAGATGCATTACATCACCTATCAGAAACAGTATGTGCTGAGTTAGAAAATACTAATAATTGTGCAGTTTTATCTATTGATCTAAAAAAGGCCTTTGACACTTTAGATCATAATATATTGATAAATAAATTAGATAATATTGGTATCAGAGGTTTACCTAAAGTTCTATTATCTAGTTATTTATCAAACAGATCACAATATGTAAAATTAAATGGGGCTATTTCAAATATGGAACGCATATCATTTGGTGTTCCGCAAGGTTCAGTTTTAGGGCCATTACTTTTTCTAATATATATTAATGATATGCCTAATATATTGAAATATTCTACACCTATAATTTTTGCAGATGATACCAATTTAATTTTCAGTAGTAAATCTTTTGATATTCTGCAAACTAATATACAAGATGACCTTTATAATTTAACTCACTGGCTATTTAGTAATAAATTAACATTAAATGTAAAAAAAACCAAAGTTATGCTCTATAATATTCGAAATTCTAAATCAAAAAAGAAACTAGAATTAAAAGTTTATAATGAAATTATAGAGCAGGTGAATCATTTATCGTTCCTTGGTATAATAATTGATGATAAATGTAACTGGAATTATCATATAAATTATATCAGATCAAAACTAAGTAGATCCATTGCTATTATAAATAAAATAAAACATAAACTACCTTTACAAAATCGTATACAAATATATCATAGTATTTTTGAAAGTCATCTAAATTATTGTTCATCTATTTGGGGTAGTACATTTTTGTCTAATATTCAACCAATTATTATATTGCAAAATAGGGTAATACAAAATTTGTTTTTTTCTTTTAATGTAGATATAGATACAATTTATAAAAAATTCAATCTTTTAAAATGTCAAGATATTATAAAGATTAATATCTTAAAATATATAAATAGATATATGACTAAATCTTTGCCTATAATTTTACAATATCTTTTTACACAAAATTCAAATATTTATAAGCCTTTATCTAAAAAATTGGTTTTACCCAAATTTAGAACACATAGAAAATCGTTTTGCCTTACTAACAAAGCTCCTGAGATATGGAATGCATTACCAGCTTCTTTTCACAAATTAATGAATAAAAAAACTTTTAAAACAAATATTAAATTATTTATTACCTCTTCGTATTAGTTAACTTTTTATATTTTTTATTGTGTTTAGTTTCTTTATCTTTTTCTCTTTCATTATTATATTTTTTACATATTTTATGCATTTATTTCATTTGTTTTATATATTTTTCTTCTTTTAATATACATTTATTTTATTTATATATACTTTTATTATTTATTATATTTTATTTTGTATTTAACTGAAAATGATGACCTCTCCTTGATAACAATATTCAAGTATATTCTTACTTATTTATTCAGCACGATTTTCATTTACACGAATCACATTTACAAATCAAATAAGTTTAATAATATATACAATAGTATATATATATATACAAAATTATAGTTCTAATGATATACAAAATTGAAATTTTAAATTAAGTTATTGTCATTTTATAATTTACTAATATTTTTTTTATTTTTTATTCTTGTAATGCTGTTATCAAGTTGAGTGGGAAAATACCTAGTCAAGCTTTGCTTTTGTATTTTCCTGAGTGTTTACACTCTATCTGATTCACATATATATATAGTATAATGTGTGCGTAAACTATACTATATTGATTTATTAAGCAATATTATCAATATTCACGCCCACTGCATATATTTAGTATAGTATATTTCAGATAAAAAATATTAAAAATACTTAAATGTAACAACAAATTAATTATTTACCGAAACGTCCGTAATCTTATCGAGAGTAGTGTCCACGTAGCTCGATAGGGGTTATCGGCGTTCGGTTGCTAGGCTACCGCTTTGTATTAATAAAGTAGAAAATCGTCGCCGCATTATCGATGTTATCTATGTGTACATTAGTTATTACACGCATGCATTATTCAGTGTTTTATTAACAGTTTTCATGTTCGCTACAATCATGACTTGCAGGCGTGTAGCTGGTTTATTATTCCGGTAGCATATTATCGGTGAGTCATATGTTGTTAACATAAAATACTATCTGATATAGTTTGTATATCGTAAATATATATATATATATATATATATATATATATGTGTGTAACCAAGTGAAGGTTCGTATATACTATATTACCAACAAAGAACTGTTAATATAACATATAATAAATATAACATTATACTATTAATTAAAATGACAATATGTACTAACCCGTTAAGATACAGAATAAAGAGTATATCGATCTCACCGAGCGGCGTTACTATTATATATAGAAAAATAAATAAACAAAATTAATAGACAATAAACAAAATATAATACAAAATGAATAACAGAAATAAACAGATATAACATAGAAATTAACAAATAAATACCTAAATAGAAATATATACATTGCTTAGCCTATGCAATCAAGAAGCATAACATAATTTGTTATGAACATATATCGATTATATTACGTAATAACAATAGTATTGAATTAAATTCACTTTAATATAAATGTATATTACATTAATCAATACATATGCTGATCTCACTTTATAACACACATACACACACATACACACACAGACACACACACACACATACACACATACACACAATTACACATATACATACACAAATTACACATACACACACATACACACACATATATATATGATGATGATGATGATGATGATGCTGTTTTGTAATACACACATATAATAACGAGAGTTATACTCGAATTTGTTTAAAGTATACCTGATAAAGTATCATATGGTATAATATACTTTAAATTATCCTATAGGATAACACTAATAATAATAATAATAATAATAAAGATTGTATGAATAATAGTAACGGTATGAAGAAAAACAAAAAGAGAAAGAAAGCTTATATAGGCAGTACGGAAGTATATATATATAGCATATATTCTGTCGGTAATAAGAATAAAATAAAAATAAAAATAAAATGTATTATATATTATAATTTATAATATATAAGTTAAATAAACACCTTACGCAAGGTAGTATATTAGAATTTCGTATATTGAAAATATAGGGGAAAGTAACCGAATACTGACAGTGCACGAATATATCCAATAAACTGATTTTTTTATTACGTTTTTAAATTTATGAAAAAAAATTTCAACTTAAAACCTCCTCAGGAATATAAAAATGTATCGATATAAAATATAACATTATATTATTAAAAAATAAAGAATTCTAAAATTATATATATAATTTCTATATTTGTTATCAAATATTCATTAAGTTATAAGCATATATCTAGAGGTCATACAAGTTCATAATACGGACACTCTATATATCTTAATACGGACAGTGTCCGTCGGACAATTAGAGCGCAGCATATGAACTATTCTGATATTCATAAAAAATCGCGTGCGTTATAATATTAATACCATCAATAAAGATAAATCTAAAATTTGTATTATTTAGATACTTAAATTATATTATTAATTAAAAAATAATAAAAATAAATAAATTATTAACTAATTAAATTAGAATAAATTGTTCATAACATTAATTATAATTAATGTAATTGTAATTGTAATTTGTCTGATTGATTCATAAATAATATATAGTTTATCTAGTGGTATATATGGTGTCCGTATTATAACATGGGTGTCCATATTCGGACATGGGTACCGAATACGGACACCCTCGTTATCTATGGAATTAAAAGATTAAATAAAATTTTAAAATCACAATAATATCTATAATCATATAATATTAATATATTGTAATTTTTGAATACAAATAATGAGTCATAAAATGTTAAGACCATTTATTGTTAAAGTGTCCGTATTAGGTTACTTTCCCCTAGCTGATTTTCGTATATCATCTTGAAGATAGTTCCAAATAGATGTAACCATGTACCAAAAAGTTCTGTCTCCATGTTGTTTTATGTTGATAGTATCCTATAGGTAGTGTATGAATCTTTGAGTTTGAGTTTATTAGGTATCGTATACGATATATCGTATACTATATATAGCAGTTTTTAAATTAGGTAGGTTAGTTAAGTATGTTAAATTATTTTTTTAAAGAATATATTCTTTATATTATGTATTATTTTAATAAATCGTAAACACGTGTTTTAATTCGTAAGTAAATTTTTAACATATTTAGAAGACATTAGCGATGAAATAGATCATTTATAAAATTTAAATTATTAGAAATAAGTTGAGTTGTAGATTTCATAATTCGGTCTAGTTATAATAGAGGTATTTTAGTTGAGTTGGTAATTAAAGTATAGCAGTTGTCGAGTCTATAGAAAAAATAAAAAATTCGCTAATATGTAGAGTATTTTAGATGGTAGTGATTTACGTATTTTGTCTAGTTGAATGAGGTGTTATTCACTATGTGTATTCATAGTTAAGTCGCTTGTAATTGTTACTCCTAAATATATTGTAGAATATTGTGGATAGAGTATATATATTTATACCTATATACTATTTAATATGAATAATAAATATAATGGTTAGTAAATATAAAAGTAAAGTTTAATATTGATTACATACTATTTAAAAAATTCAAGAAAACTAAACTTTTACTAACGAAAACATGAATTGCATAGACAATGAAGCATATAACACCTACCTAGTGTTATCTATATACGTCTATATATGGTGATATAGATATAAGTGCGTATACTATATTGTGTTTAATCAATAGTGAACTAATAGTAAATTTAGTAAATATAGTATAAATAGAAATATATATATATATATATATATATATAAATCTGTTTAACGTCTGTTTAGTTATAATATATTTAATATTAATATTATTATGATAACAATATATTCATGTTTGTTTTTTTTTACATAATTAAATCATAGAAAATATATCTTACTAGTTTGCAAAAATTCGCTAATAATATTATAATATAATGATTAAACCAGATATATATATATATATATATATATATATAAAGAATCGTTATAATGTTAATAATTAAGAAATGTATGAATATGATAGTCTATAATACTATAGTATTCTGGTATACTATAGTATATTACTCTATTACTATAGTATAACTACAATAGTGTAAAACCTCTATATACATGAGAAAATAATAGAAACATAATTATATAATTTCTGATTGTGATTAACCAATATTAGGATAGTCCTATAACAATACTTAACATTAAGTAGATAGCTAAGGATTGTTCTAGGATAACCATAGAACAATCCTTAGATATCTTAGAACAACTAGACCACGTGATAATTATAGTTATATGAAATGTAGGTAAATTGTAAGTCTACTACTTTTTTAAGGGTACATTTGTACAACATATTTGTGTACACGATTCAATAAAAATTATTATTTATATATATATTAATGGTCAAATTTCTGTATATTATATTACTATCAGTTATTTATCAATATAATACTAATACTAATACACTGATTGTATTCGTGTATGTAAATTTAATACATTACACTATTATGTATAGGTCATAGGTCATTATAGGTTATAGGTCATTGACATATACTAATATACCACACAATATAATACTTTTATTATATTTAATATTTATAATGATAGTATCTATTTACTATGTATAGATAGTAGTAGAATTGGTAGTAGAAAGATATATATATATATATATATATATATATATAGGTAAGGTAAGGTAAGGTATATATATATATATTTCTACTATGCATCACTCATATAAATACTATTCTTTATGTATATCAATAATAAACTATGCGAAAATATTCCCCTGAGACATTATTTCGGGTTATTAACCCCCTTTCCTTTAAATTTACTTTTGTTATATTTAAGAAATACACTCGATAAATTAAAGTATATACATATATGGTATAGCTAGTGTATATATGATATATAGTTCACATTCGGGTTAACATTATTAACATTATTGTATACACTATATATATATATACTATACTATATCTATATATATATATTCGTCTAAACATTCTTTAATTAGGTGGTGCGCGGCGGGCTCGTACGTCGAGGCCGCAGGCCGAGCCGTCACCACCTCAACGTTAACGGATAGGACAATAATTTTTTTAAATTGAGGTGTGATTTTTTTTCAAAATTTTTCAAAATCTCTTGCCCATAAAAGTCTTTTTCCGTCAAAAATCTCAACAAAGTGTATTCTTAAATTCAAATAATTCTCGATTTGAAATTATTTTTTGCCAATATATATATATGAGGTTAGCTACCCGAAATATCATTAGGAATACATAGTATGCGCACACTCATTTTCATCAACGGGCAATATTTCGGGTAGTATTTTGGGTTTTTATCGTTAAAATTTAATATTTTATATTTTATATAAATTCAAATAATTAAAATTCGCCGTAAGGAAAACGTAAGGAAAACGTCGGGAGATAAAGTGGGGCAGCGGGGGTAACATGAATGATTTACTTTTTTGAATATGTATTCACGCGATACCAATAATCGTTAAATAGTGTCATTTTTTGATCGATTTACGTAATCGAAAAATTTAAATTCGACGCAAATTTTTAATAACAAACATTATCGTGGAGAATTTTATCGTAAATAATTTCGTAAAAATGAGTTTCTTTAATTTCGAATACATTACGTAGATTTACGAAATGGTACTTCCGGTTTGAATATCTAAATAAAAATTGGTAAATCGGAATTTATTTACCCGTATTATTGAGAAAAAGTTTACGAACGAGTAAAATCGAATTAATATTTTTTACGTTACGAGTTTATATTAATTATTTCCTATCTGCCATGTAAACATAAATTATTAAACATAGGTGATGTAAAAAATCAAAATCTACTATAATTATTCGATTTCAATAATTTTAACTTAATTAAATAGTTAATTAAAATATAATATACTTGGATAAATTGTGACTTCTTATGTTTAATATTCTTCGAGCTACGGCCGAAAAAGTGAAAAATACATGATTCTAGAATAGTCTATTTGACCGACTTCCGGTAAATTTTTCGTATAAATTATGAATTCATCAGATTAGGAGTACGAAAATACATGTAATAAAATCAGAAAAATCATGAAAATATGAATAATAGGGTTTCCATCTCTGTTTTAATATTTCGCCAAATGTCATCATATATATCAAATATATCAAATACATCATATACATCATATATATCAAAGGTCAAAGAAAAAAATATATATTTATAAAAAAATATTTTTTCTAAAATCTATTCTATAATTATATATGTATTAAATACTGAGTGAGTCTATATAAATATATATATATATATATATATATATATATTGATATTTTTAGTTATATTTATTGTCACTTTTGTGGTTAGGTTGGGTTAAGTTTTAATTTGTGTAGGTTTTTTTAGCTGCATTGCTTCCCGATAGGCATATAAAAGTATATTTCACTGTTGTGGTTAGGTTGGGTTAAGTTTTAATTTGTGTAGGTTTTTTTTAACTGCACTACTTCCCGAATGAGCCTATAACAGCATATTTATTTATATTGTTATTTTCACAGTTGTGGTTAGGTTGGGTTAAGTTTAAATATTGGTAGGTTTTTTTTAGCTGCATTACTTCCCGATTGAGCCTATACAAGGATATTTTCACAGTTGTTGTTAGGTTGGGTTAAGTTCTAATTTGTGTAGGTTTTTTTAGATGCATTACTTCCCGAGTTAGCCTATACAAGTATATTTTCACAGTTGTGGTTATGTTGGGTTACGTTTTAATTTGTGTAGGTTTTTTTAGCTGCATTACTTCTCGAGTTAGCCTATACAATTATATTTTCACTGTTGTGGTTAGGTTGGGTTAAGTTTTAATTTGTGTAGATTTTTTTAGCTGCATTACTTCCCGAATGAGCCTATAAAATCATATTTATATATATTGTTATTTTAACAGTTGTGGTTAGGTTGGGTTAAGTTTTAATTGTTGAAGGTTTTTTTTAGCTGCATTACTTCCAGAGTGAGCCCTATAAAAGCATATTTATTTATATTGTTATTTTCACAATTGTGGTTAGGTTGGGTTAAGTTATAATTTGTGTAGGTTTTTTTTAGCTGCATTACTTCCCGAGTGAACCTATAAAAGTATATTTTCACAGTTGTGGTTAGGTTGGGTTACATACTTTTACTCATTAGTAATAGTAGACCAAAGTAGTTACAGTTTTGTTTTAATAAATACATTATGAAATTATCATTGTTTTTTTTCATTAAAATAAAAAAAAGATAAATAACGGCCCACTGACTGCTAGAAAACATTATATAAAAATCTAAAAAAGACTCAATAGTCTCAACTAACCCATTACACCCACACCTAAAATAGTCTCATTCACGGGCAACGCCGGCCACCCACCCTAGTATATATATATATATATATATATATATATATATATATATATATAATATATATTATATATATATATATATATATATATATATATATATATATATATATGTATATATATATACCTATATGTATGTTTAGGGGAATTATCATTAGTGGATATTTTTGTAATAACAACTTAACTGTTTCGAGAGTCTCTCACACATGTGCGCGCACACACATACATATATAATATATATATATAGATATATAAATATATATATATAGATAGTAGTTTATTGAATAGATTCAAAACGATGGGTAACAATAAATAATAATGACAGAAATATATAAATAATAATTAGCAAATATAAATAAGTTGTGATTTACACACACCGAAAGTAAATAAAATAGTAATAAAGCAATATTTGGGATGTTGATAAAACGTGCTGAACACGTCATCAAATAACTAGGGAAGAGGTATCGGGTTGTTCAGGCCCATATAGGATTATATGCCCATAACTCCTGAGGGATGGACGGTCCCTGCATATTAGTTTTATAACATCTCTCCACACCTAGAATATCAAATGATTATACAACTGGTAAGATCAAATACCCAAATAAAGTACGAAACGAAAACGAAAACGAAAACTAGAAAAACAATAAAATTATAAAAATAACGACATAACATTTATGCATGTTGAGAATAAAAGTTTCCATTAATATTAAATAAATATGCTTATATATTTAGACGAAGCCACAGAACGAGGAAGTGAATTCCAAGCGGTACTCACTCTGTTGCTGAATGAATTGATAGTTGCTTTATTAATGCATTTGTCTTTGCGTATTTTGATTAGAGGTCTACGATTACTTGATGAATAAGTTGTGAATACCGATGATTTATCAATATCCACGAGATTCTTCAGTATCTTGAAAGCCAGAATCAGGTCAGCTCTTAATCTGCGATGGGATAAATTCATTAAATTGAGAAAACACAATCTAGTATCATAAGTTGATTTAATAAAGTTACATCTGAAGTAAATTCGCTTAGTAAATTTATGTTGAACTTTTTCAATAAGTTTGTTTAGGCCAATAAAGTCTTTGCATGGATTCCAAATAGAAGAACCAAATTCGAATAATGGCCGTATATAGGTGGTATAGGCTTTAGCTAGATAATAAGAATTATTTGTAATGAAACATCTACAAATTATATTCGAGATCACATATGCTTTTCTACATATAGTATTAATGTGAATATTGAATTTAATATATTATCATTATATATTATCATCAAAAACAATACCAAGGTCTCGAAAATTAGAGTATTTTGGAATCAGGGTATTATTTAGCGAATAGAAAGATATATCAGATTTTCCGATTGACATAAAGGCGCATTTTTCAAAAGCTATTTGAAGGTTCCATTTTACTGTCCAATCATATAGATCATTAAGTCCTTATTGAATGATATTACGTTCAGTAGTATTCCTATACGATAGAGATATTTTAGCATCATCGGCAAAAAGAGAGCATGTTAGCTGTGATGAAAATATCGAAGGGAGGTCATTGATATATATGAAGAATAGAAGAGGTACAATAACGGAACCTTGAGGAACACCTAAACTTGCATGAATATAATCAGAAAACTCATCATTTACCATAGTTATTTGAAATCGATTAGTAAGGTATGAGCTAAACAACTTAAGGACATTACCACCAATCTCTAATTTAGACATCTTCTTTAGTAGTTTAGAATGGTATACCTTATCAAAAGCTTTAGCCATATCGATATATATAATATCAGTATTAAAATAATAGTTAGTGGCTCTACTTATATTTCTATAAAATTCTATAAGTTGTAGTTCCGTGGATCTACCGGCTAAACATCCATATTGTTCCGTACATAATAATTTATTAGATCTTAAATAATATAATAGATAGTAAGATAATATTTTTTCAAAAATAATGAGAGTGGATGGCAATAAACTGATTGGACAATAATATGATGGTAATGAATGATCACCTTTTTTAAATATTGGAATAATATTAGCTAACTTCCATATAGTAGGGCATTGACCTTCATTTAGAATACGTTGAAAAACAATAGATAATGGATAAGAAAGTTCATAATATAATAACTTAAGCATACCTTTGGGTAAACCATCAGGTGATGAATTAAATTTAGTGGGTAATTTACAAAGAAATTTCCTTACTATTTCCTGAGATATAGGAAAATCATTAAACCTAGAATCTTTAATTATTAAAGGATCATAAGAAATATGTGACTTGAGAAAAACAGATGAAAATTGCTCAGAAAGACAATCTGCTTTATCAAAGTCATTAGTATAAATGATATTATGATCGACTCGATTTCTGGGTGGAGGTATGAGATTTTTGTTATTTAATTTGGTGTTTATATAATTATAAAAAGAAGATTTTTTATTTGATGAGAGTATTTTGTGTTCAACATCAATATTATATTGCTTTATTTTAACTGATAGTAAAGATTGGTTATACCTCCAAACATTATGAGAATCTATATCTAATATGTTTCTATATAAGACTCTACACTTATTTAGTAGTTTCTTAATAGATAAGGGATTATTTATAAATTTTAGTTGAAAAAGTAGGGGTGTATAATTCGATGATATTCTTAGTAATATTAATAAAAGTGTTGATTAGCTCATTACAGTCATTGCACGAGGATAGAATATTAGTCCAGTCTAGTGACAATATATGAGTTTTAATACTAGAAATATCATTTTCTTATAGTTATGTCGCAGGATTGAACATTTATTGTGATTAAGATTGCCAGAATTTAAATAATTATCTGTGATTACTAAATCAGAGTAAATAGCAAAATGGTCACTAACATGTGCATCATATTCAAAAGCACTTGTAGGTGAAATATTAGATATAATTAATGTATTATTTGTAAGAATTAAATCGAGAATATTTGTATTTCTGGTATTAAAATTAATTAGTTGAGTTAAACCGTATGATAGAAACTTATTGTAACATATCTTTCCGCAATGGTCGACGTAGTACCAGAAATCCAGTCAATTCCAGCCAGGTTGAAGTCTCCATAAATTAGACAAGAGTCCGTAGATGAAAATATGTTATTTAGAGTATCACATAATAAAATAGTTTGGGACAATGGCATATCTGGTGGCCTATAAATGGTGACAAGTCTGTAATTAAAAAATGTAATACATCATAATTCAATACCATTTGTAAAAAAATCGGTCATGCATAACGAATTATAATTAATATTAACATATACAATAATACCACCACCATGAGCATTATCATGATGATCTAGTCTATAAACGGTATACAAATTTAATTTATTGAGCATTGCATTGGTAAAACTATTATTTAGCCAGGTTTGAGTAAATATAATAATGTCATAATGCCTATCATTAAGCATAGCTATGAGTGAAGGTAACTTATTGCATAGTGATCTTGCATTATCATAGTACACCTTCGAAATAGGAGAAAATTAGCATTTAGTCAATTCGAATTTGAAATGTAATTATTTCTAATATCCGAGTACCTATTTTTATTAATGTTTTTAGCTTGTTTAGACTATTTCAAGTAATCTGCATCTGAATAAGATACAGATGTTTTCCAATCAATCTATGATATATCATCATTAGGGGCTATATATCTTAGTTCATATTGGGAGGTACGATTATTAAATATACATCTTGTGTGTTTAGTCATATTCTCGGCTCCAATGGTTAGTAGGATGTTTAACCTATAGGATGTTTAATCCGTTCATCAAAAGAGAGATCAAGTCTCAAGAATACCTTAGGGTATTTATCGACACGGTTAGGAAGATTATAGAATTCACTATATAGATAGGGAGTAATAACATCATCCATTGTAACTTTGTAAGCTTCAACATTTTTAGTGTTTAGCTTAATTTTCCATATAAAATGAGATGACATGTTAAGATCATCTAGTATTTCATTTAGAATATTTTCAAAACTAATGTTATACAAAATAATGTTTCTGTTTTTATCAGAGTTGATTTTAATTTCCTTGCTAATTGATTTTGCTAATAAAGTAGAATGCTGTTTGATTGATGTAGAGTCAAAAAGGTTAGCAAATCTACGTTTACTAGAGGCTATATTAATACTTTTCTGCTCTTTGCTTAGTATTATAAGATCATTCACAGAAGTATTTAACGATGCATATAGTGTATTTAAACCATTTAAGTTATCAGATATGGATTTTATACCAGTATCTTGAGGATTTACATACTCATTATTTAATACTTAATACTTAATAATACTTAATACATATGGTAAATATTGTGTACAAAAAAAAGGAAATTTAAAATATATTATTATATATTTATTATTTTATAATTTCGAATTAATTGTGATCTATTCGGCACTCTTATATTTAAAATGTAATCGTAACATGTAATAGGGGGGCATATAAATAAGAGGATCAAATAGATCAACATTAATTCGAAATTATAAAATATAAATAAACAATTGTTTTGGGTTTTTTGATTTTTTGATTTTTTGATTTGTCCTTGATTTTAACTTTTTGATGATAAATATATATTTTCTATATTTTTGGAATAAGTATATTTTAATTTCATATTAGGATTACAAATAATATGTATTAGTAATTCTAATAATATTAATATTATAATAATTATTACTTTTAATAAAAATAATTGTTTCAAATAAAGTAAGTATTGTAAAACCATAACTATTAGAAAAAACCCGAAACGTACCAGTTGTTATTGTTGCTTTAAACATATAAAAACCTAAACACCCAACGTTCACCAACCCTAAGCGGATCAAACTTATGGAATACATTAAGAATACATATATCAAAACTAAAATAAAAATTCTAACCCATCATATATAATATATATATATATATATATATATATATATATATATATATATATATATATATATATATATATATATACAGTCAAAGCTCGATAACTCAACATTGACGGGACGGAGTTTTTATGTTGAGTTAGCGAATATGTTGAGTTATCGGATGTATAAATTAATGACTTAATTAATGTTTTGTTCACATAAATGCATTCAAAATAATTCTCGTATGATAATATAATAATTGTAATTGTATTTTTACGTTTATATATTTATATCCATATATTATTAAATAAAACCATGTTGAAAAATGTATGTTGAATTATATTTATTGAGCAATGTAGTTTTATTACATGTAAAATATACGAATCCAACAACATATGTTTGTGATATTTTGATTTTTCATAAATGTTGAGTTATCGGATGTATATTTACATGTAATGTATTGGCTAGGATTATAAAAACGATGTTGAGTTATATGTATGTTGAGTTATATTTGTTGAGTAATAGGGTTTTTGTTAACATGTAAAAGATACGAATCCAACCAAATATTTTTTGGATGTTGAGTTATCGGCAATGTTGAGTTATCGGCATGTTGAGTTATCGAGCTTTTATTGTATATATATATATATAGTGTACTATAATGCGGAATAGATACACTAGTGACTAGACCAGTGGTTCCCGTATTCCTTTACAAACGTGGGCATCTATGCATTCACATATTCACAACTAAATTCTACGTTAAATACTTCTACATCATATATTTCACGAATATAGTATACTATACATTATGATATATAACTAATATTAGTATAATGTACATATTGTATAAAATATATTATATTTTATATTAATATACATATATATATATATATATATATATATATATATATATATATATCTATATATTTTTTTTTTAAACTGTGTTTAGGATTACATGTCCAATTTTTATAATATAATATTGAAGTTATATATTAGATTATTAATCATTATTAAGCTTATATATTATATTATAAAAATACATAATTTATTATTATTCTATAAACTTATCATTTTAATTACATACTCCTCGGTTATAGTATTGGGCGGATATTGCCTAGTCGATTAACTATTAGTTAGATGTTGGTTATGTTTTGGATGTAAGAATTATAATGTGGATGTAAGAATTACTAAAAGTATACTTTTATGCTTATAAGCATATAGGTGCACCACATGTATACCACATGTAGTTAAGTTGTAAGAGATCGATATATTAAGTACGAGTAGGAATGTATGATAATGGCATAGTCAGGGTAGTCATGACTACCTATAGTGTGCACACTAGTTTGTGATATCTATAGGTGATACATAATATATATATATATATATAAGTATACTTATAGTAGGGTTATATAGTAGGGTTAAATAGTAGGCTTCTGTAGTATACCCTATAGGGTTCTAAAATAAATTACTATATGCATACATACATTGTTAATGCACTGTAGTTTACCACGGTGGTAAGATTATACCGTATATCGTATGGTGGTCCTATTTGAGATAATATCATGATAACACTTTTGATTTTCTGTACATTTTACATATGTAGCTGGATATCGACCGCATGAGGATGGAGCAGACGTGAGGATTTGAGATAAAGTCGAGGAATCGGGTATACATATAAATACATTGTTATAATCTATAGATATAAAAAAAGTATTGGTCTAGGAACCGGCCCGTGTGGAACACATTGTTTTAGTAATACTGCGTCACCAGTTTAGAATTGTCAAATTATATTGTTATTCTATCGTATTGTTGTGCTATTGTTATGATATCAGTATGCTATCTATCATTATAAGCCTAGGCTAACATTTTATTTAACAAATATAAACTTTAATTTAAGAGATAATAATATAATTATAAAATTCATACATAAATATATATTATACATATAATATATTATAATATACTTTATATATATATATATATATATATATATATATATATATATATATATATATATATATATATATATATATATATAATATACATTAATCATAAATATATTTAATATGAATGAATGAATGAAATCAATTTATATACACTAAGGAGGAAAGTGATACTCTTTATTGATTCGATTCATCCTGACAGTATTTGCAGCATACTATATAATATATCGATATATGATGATCATCATTCGGATAAAATAAAACAATAGAATTAATAGTTCAATTGTAATTTAAAAATAAAAATAAAATAAATATAACAGATAAACAAAATTAAGGGTAGAAAATATATAATTAAGAACAACAAAATGTGTTATAAAATATCACAAATAATTAAAAAAATATAACAAAAAAAATAATTAAATAAATATATAAATTAGAAATAATTAGCAATAAAATAATATTTAAATTATAGAATATGTAATAAAGGAATGGTAAATGGGAGGACTACACATACCTGTAGATGCTACGGTGTGTACGCATATATGTGCACAGTTGAAAGGTCATCAACAATAACAAATCAGACATATATATTTGTATTACATATTAATCTTTAATAAATAAGTTTCTTTTAAATAATTTTAAATAATTTAAAAATAAATATAAATAAATTAATTTATAATAAATATTATATATATATATATGATACATATAGTAAAATAAATCAAATATAAATATTAACATAATATATTTATATATAAATCATATTTATGAAATTTAACAAAATAATATTATTAAAAATCATAAAAATATTGATTGAAAATATAAATGAAAAGCATCACATTTATTATGTATTGGTAATTTATATTTGTATTGATAAACTGAAAACATATGTTAATATAAGTATAAATATAAGTATATACTCTAATAGTACTTTACTTTATATTCTGATTTGTATGTTTTATTTGGTAACTATAGTTACCTATAGGTAACCTATATAGTATATAAATTAATTTTATTACTAAAAACAATACCTGTTAATACACAAATTATTTAAGTCGTATCTATAATTATATATTAATATTACATTAAGTTAGTATAATATTTTTTGAGAACGAATAAAATAGAAGCAAAAATGGGATATTTTGAAAATTATTCTTGAAATATCTATGCATTTTGTTTAACTCGATTAAAATATTGTTGACGCATACATTTGTTGTAATTTATGTTTAGTATTAGGTTTTATATATGTTTATATTTAGTTTTATCCTACTTATATTAATTAATTATGAAAACTTGTGTATGTGTATATACCGTTCTACAATATACATTTAAAGTATATTGTAATCCATACCATGTTAACATTATTATCTCTTCCATGTATATTTTCTAGGCAATAATACGTGTCGTTCGATATATGAATTTCAGAAAATTTAAAATTATGTATTTAATTGATAGCGATTATATTTCCATATATAAAACCAGTATTAACTGGTATCTATACTATACAGATTACATAGATTTACCGTTTTAAAACACACACACACACTATACAACTACCTTAACGCACGCCGTCGCACGAACTATATTATATTTTATTTCTGTGATAATATATCTAAAATAGCAACTTTTATTCAATGGTCATATATTATAAACTTTAGTATGACCGAATTACAAACTTTTAATACCATTAAGGTATACATTAACAATTGTTAATGAATATTGAATATAAAGTATATTTTAGATATTAATAGTATTCGTATTTAATTAATCTTCGCATTGGTGATTTTAATATTTAATATTCCCTAATTAATAGACGAAAAACGATAGAGGATGTGAGGAATTGTTAATAATACACTATTAACAATTAGGGTACAGCGAATTCAATTTATAGGGTATATATCGTTAACATATCACAACAATTTACTATGTGCCCTATATAGGGTACACGACTTTTAAACTCATTATGGTATAATATATATATTTTTAGGGTAAATATATGTTAAATATTAGGGTACATGACTGTTAAATACACTAGGGTACATTCTATATATGTATTAGGGTACAGCTATTTTAGATATTAGGGTACGTTATTATTATATTTACATATCATGCAATTACATTATGGTATATATCATACAATTACATTACGGTACACGGTATCATATAAGTAGGGTACAACCAGCTAACATTCTTTAGGGTACAGTTTGATTATTTTTAAGGTAGTGATTTATTAGTTAGTTGTATTTATTTAAATTGTACCCTAATAGAAGATAAAGATATAAGGCTATACCGATTTAATATAATATATGAGAATACAATTATTTACCAATTATAACTAAGGGTTTTGGTCGATGCGGGTGTTTTGGTCGATGGCACTATATATAATCACAACGGTAATATATATGAACAAATTTACTTTAACGAACTGTACGTTATGTTAATGTCACCTAATATGTAAAGCTACATTTAATAAAAATGTAATATATTGAATAATATTATCGATTATAATATATGTAAAAAGACATATATGTAAAAAGTTTATTTTCTGCTTTATTATTGTACAGAATCGCGAAG
>OZ025241.1:60660197-60730197 GCA_964019155.1 Osedax fenrisi | reverse complement strand
ACCATCAACAAATATGTACCTATTACCTATTACCTATTGCCTATTACCTATTACCTATTACCTATTACCTATTACCTATTGCCTATTGCCTATTACCTATTACCTATTACCTATTACCTATTACCTATTACCTATTACCTATTACCTATTACCTATTGCCTATTACCTATTACCTATTGTCTATTACCTATTACCTATTACCTATTACCTATTACCTATTACCTATTACCTATTACCTATTGCCTATTACCTATTACCTATTACCTATTACCTATTGCCTATTACCTATTACCTATTACCTATTACCTATTACCTATTACCTATTACCTATTACCTATTACCTATTGACTATTACCTATTACCTATTGTCTATTACCTATTACCTATTACCTATTACCTATTACCTATTACCTATTACCTATTACCTATTGCCTATTACCTATTACCTATTACCTATTACCTATTGCCTATTACCTATTACCTATTACCTATTACCTATTACCTATTGCCTATTACCTATTACCTATTGTCTATTACCTATTACCTATTACCTATTACCTATTACCTATTACCTATTACCTATTACCTATTGCCTATTACCTATTACCTATTACCTATTACCTATTGCCTATTACCTATTACCTATTACCTATTACCTATTACCTATTACCTATTACCTATTACCTATTACCTATTGCCTATTACCTATTACCTATTGTCTATTACCTATTACCTATTACCTATTACCTATTACCTATTACCTATTACCTATTACCTATTACCTATTGCCTATTACCTATTACCTATTACCTATTACCTATTACCTATTACCTATTACCTATTACCTATTACCTATTACCTATTGCCTATTACCTATTACCTATTGTCTATTACCTATTACCTATTACCTATTACCTATTACCTATTACCTATTGCCTATTACCTATTACCTATTACCTATTACCTATTACCTATTACCTATTACCTATTACCTATTGCCTATTACCTATTACCTATTGTCTATTACCTATTACCTATTACCTATTACCTATTACCTATTACCAATTACCTATTACCTATTACCTATTGCCTATTACCTATTACCTATTACCTATTACCTATTACCTATTACCTATTACCTATTACCTATTGCCTATTACCTATTACCTATTACCTATTACCTATTACCTATTACCTATTACCTATTACCTATTACCTATTACCTATTGCCTATTACCTATTACCTATTACCTATTACCTATTGCCTATTACCTATTACCTATTACCTATTACCTATTACCTATTGCCTATTACCTATTACCTATTGTCTATTACCTATTACCTATTACCTATTACCTATTACCTATTACCTATTACCTATTACCTATTGCCTATTACCTATTACCTATTACCTATTACCTATTGCCTATTACCTATTACCTATTACCTATTACCTATTACCTATTACCTATTACCTATTACCTATTGCCTATTACCTATTACCTATTACCTATTACCTATTGCCTATTACCTATTACCTATTACCTATTACCTATTACCTATTGCCTATTACCTATTACCTATTGTCTATTACCTATTACCTATTACCTATTACCTATTACCTATTACCTATTACCTATTACCTATTGCCTATTAGTTATTACCTATTACCTATTACCTATTGCCTATTACCTATTACCTATTACCTATTACCTATTACCTATTACCTATTACCTATTACCTATTACCTATTGCCTATTACCTATTACCTATTGTCTATTACCTATTACCTATTACCTATTACCTATTACCTATTACCTATTACCTATTACCTATTACCTATTGCCTATTACCTATTACCTATTACCTATTACCTATTACCTATTACCTATTACCTATTACCTATTACCTATTGCCTATTACCTATTACCTATTGTCTATTACCTATTACCTATTACCTATTACCTATTACCTATTACCTATTGCCTATTACCTATTACCTATTACCTATTACCTATTACCTATTACCTATTACCTATTACCTATTACCTATTGCCTATTACCTATTGCCTATTACCTATTACCTATTGTCTATTACCTATTACCTATTACCTATTACCTATTACCTATTACCTATTACCTATTACCTATTACCTATTGCCTATTACCTATTACCTATTACCTATTACCTATTACCTATTACCTATTACCTATTACCTATTACCTATTACCTATTACCTATTACCTATTACCTATTACCTATTACCTATTACCTATTACCTATTACCTATTACCTATTACCTATTACCTATTACCTATTACCTATTACCTATTACCTATTACCTATTACCTATTGCCTATTACCTATTGCCTATTACCTATTACCTATTGTCTATTACCTATTACCTATTACCTATTACCTATTACCTATTACCTATTACCTATTACCTATTACCTATTGCCTATTACCTATTACCTATTGCCTATTACCTATTACCTATTGTCTATTACCTATTACCTATTACCTATTACCTATTACCTATTGTCTATTACCTATTACCTATTACCTATTACCTATTACCTATTGCCTATTACCTATTACCTATTACCTATTACCTATTGCCTATTACCTATTACCTATTACCTATTACCTATTACCTATTACCTATTACCTATTACCTATTACCTATTGACTATTACCTATTACCTATTGTCTATTACCTATTACCTATTACCTATTACCTATTACCTATTACCTATTACCTATTACCTATTACCTATTACCTATTACCTATTACCTATTACCTATTACCTATTACCTATTACCTATTACCTATTGCCTATTACCTATTACCTATTGTCTATTACCTATTACCTATTACCTATTACCTATTACCTATTACCTATTACCTATTACCTATTACCTATTGCCTATTACCTATTACCTATTACCTATTACCTATTACCTATTACCTATTACCTATTACCTATTACCTATTGCCTATTACCTATTACCTATTACCTATTACCTATTACCTATTACCTATTACCTATTACCTATTGCCTATTACCTATTACCTATTGTCTATTACCTATTACCTATTACCTATTACCTATTACCTATTACCTATTACCTATTACCTATTACCTATTGCCTATTACCTATTACCTATTACCTATTGCCTATTACCTATTACCTATTACCTATTACCTATTACCTATTACCTATTACCTATTACCTATTACCTATTACCTATTACCTATTGCCTATTACCTATTACCTATTGCCTATTACCTATTACCTATTACCTATTACCTATTACCTATTACCTATTACCTATTACCTATTGCCTATTACCTATTACCTATTACCTATTACCTATTGCCTATTACCTATTACCTATTACCTATTACCTATTACCTATTGCCTATTACCTATTACCTATTGTCTATTACCTATTACCTATTACCTATTACCTATTACCTATTACCTATTACCTATTACCTATTACCTATTGCCTATTACCTATTACCTATTACCTATTGTCTATTACCTATTACCTATTACCTATTACCTATTACCTATTACCTATTACCTATTACCTATTACCTATTGCCTATTACCTATTACCTATTACCTATTACCTATTACCTATTACCTATTACCTATTACCTATTACCTATTGCCTATTACCTATTACCTATTACCTATTACCTATTACCTATTACCTATTACCTATTACCTATTACCTATTACCTATTGCCTATTACCTATTACCTATTACCTATTACCTATTGCCTATTACCTATTACCTATTACCTATTACCTATTACCTATTGCCTATTACCTATTACCTATTGTCTATTACCTATTACCTATTACCTATTACCTATTACCTATTACCTATTACCTATTACCTATTGCCTATTACCTATTACCTATTACCTATTACCTATTGCCTATTACCTATTACCTATTACCTATTACCTATTACCTATTACCTATTACCTATTACCTATTACCTATTACCTATTACCTATTACCTATTGCCTATTACCTATTACCTATTACCTATTACCTATTACCTATTACCTATTACCTATTACCTATTACCTATTACCTATTGCCTATTACCTATTACCTATTACCTATTACCTATTGCCTATTACCTATTACCTATTACCTATTACCTATTACCTATTGCCTATTACCTATTACCTATTGTCTATTACCTATTACCTATTACCTATTACCTATTACCTATTACCTATTACCTATTACCTATTGCCTATTACCTATTACCTATTGTCTATTACCTATTACCTATTACCTATTACCTATTACCTATTACCTATTACCTATTACCTATTACCTATTACCTATTACCTATTACCTATTACCTATTGCCTATTACCTATTACATATTACCTATTACCTATTACCTATTACCTATTGCCTATTACCTATTACCTATTACCTATTACCTATTACCTATTACCTATTACCTATTACCTATTACCTATTACCTATTACCTATTACCTATTACCTATTGCCTATTACCTATTGCCTATTACCTATTACCTATTGTCTATTACCTATTACCTATTACCTATTACCTATTACCTATTACCTATTACCTATTACCTATTACCTATTGCCTATTACCTATTACCTATTACCTATTACCTATTACCTATTACCTATTACCTATTACCTATTACCTATTACCTATTACCTATTGCCTATTACCTATTACCTATTGTCTATTACCTATTACCTATTACCTATTACCTATTACCTATTACCTATTGCCTATTACCTATTACCTATTACCTATTACCTATTACCTATTACCTATTACCTATTACCTATTACCTATTACCTATTGTCTATTACCTATTACCTATTACCTATTACCTATTACCTATTACCTATTACCTATTACCTATTACCTATTACCTATTACCTATTACCTATTACCTATTACCTATTACCTATTACCTATTACCTATTGCCTATTACCTATTACCTATTACCTATTACCTATTACCTATTACCTATTACCTATTACCTATTACCTATTGCCTATTACCTATTACCTATTACCTATTACCTATTGCCTATTACCTATTACCTATTACCTATTACCTATTACCTATTGCCTATTACCTATTACCTATTGTCTATTACCTATTACCTATTACCTATTACCTATTACCTATTACCTATTACCTATTACCTATTGCCTATTACCTATTACCTATTGTCTATTACCTATTACCTATTACCTATTACCTATTACCTATTACCTATTACCTATTACCTATTACCTATTACCTATTACCTATTGCCTATTACCTATTACCTATTACCTATTACCTATTACCTATTACCTATTGCCTATTACCTATTACCTATTACCTATTACCTATTACCTATTACCTATTACCTATTACCTATTACCTATTACCTATTACCTATTACCTATTACCTATTGCCTATTACCTATTGCCTATTACCTATTACCTATTGTCTATTACCTATTACCTATTACCTATTACCTATTACCTATTACCTATTGTCTATTACCTATTACCTATTACCTATTACCTATTACCTATTACCTATTGTCTATTACCTATTACCTATTACCTATTACCTATTACCTATTACCTATTACCTATTACCTATTACCTATTACCTATTACCTATTACCTATTACCTATTACCTATTACCTATTACCTATTACCTATTACCTATTACCTATTACCTATTACCTATTACCTATTGTCTATTACCTATTACCTATTGTCTATTACCTATTACCTATTACCTATTGTCTATTACCTATTACCTATTACCTATTACCTATTACCTATTACCTATTACCTATTGTCTATTACCTATTACCTATTACCTATTACCTATTACCTATTACCTATTACCTATTACCTATTACCTATTACCTATTACCTATTACCTATTACCTATTACCTATTACCTATTACCTATTACCTATTACCTATTACCTATTACCTATTACCTATTACCTATTACCTATTACCTATTACCTATTACCTATTACCTATTACCTATTACCTATTACCTATTACCTATTACCTATTACCTATTACCTATTACCTATTACCTATTACCTATTACCTATTACCTATTACCTATTACCTATTACCTATTACCTATTACCTATTACCTATTACCTATTACCTATTACCTATTACCTATTACCTATTACCTATTACCTATTACCTATTACCTATTACCTATTACCTATTACCTATTACCTATTACCTATTACCTATTACCTATATGTATATTTATGAATACGGGTAATGCATAGCCGATAAAATATAATGTAAAATTACAATACCAAAAAAGTGTAGTAAAATAGAGTATATATATATATATATATATATGGTATTATTACTATATTTTCTATGTATAGGTATATATATATCGTAAATAGGTAATATAATCTCGTATCTTCTTTTTTATTAGTAAAACTATATATTATATATATCGACTTCAAATTGATTTTTTTATTACATATAATGAATACCCCATATACCGTATATAGTATACTGTACTTAAATATACAACCTCATACACACACGTACTGCATAACTTCACTATAGATATATTATACTATATCTCTCTATAGAGAATATCTATTCTATTCAATACGTTATAGAATGCCATAAAATGTGCGGTATACCGTTTAGCTTCGATATATTATCTCGCTCTCATTCATTGAAGTTTATTATTGGAATTTAATCTATAATCTATATTAATAAATATAATAAATGCATATATGCCTATATGTCCACTAGTACAAGGTCATATTATAATACATAATTTTGTATAATATACTTATATATATATATATATATATATATATATATATATATATATATATGTTTAAACTTAGTATATATATATATATATATATGTATATATATATATAATAATACTCTAAATGAATAATATATCAGAGCAAAACTAAGTATATCAATTACTATTATAAATAAAATAAAAATATACTACCTTTAATATATCATAGTATTTTTGAAAGTCGTCTAAAATATTGTTCATCTATTTGGGGTTGTAATTTTTTTATCTAATATTAAAACAATAAGAAACAATTTATAAAAAATTCAACCTCTTAAAATGTCCATATATTATAAAAATTAATATCTTAAAATATATAAATAGATACATGACTAAATCTTTCCTTATAATTTTACAATATCTTTATACATAACATTCAAATGTTTATAAGCCTTTGTCTAAAAAAATAGACTTTTCCTAAAATAAGAAAACATAGAAAATCATTTTGCCTCACTAACAAAGCTCCTGAGGTATGGAATGTAATACTATATTCTTTTCACAAATGAATGAATACAAAAACGTTAAAAAAAATATTAAATTATTTATTACCACTTCGTATTAATTGTTATATTTATTGTTATGTTTTAGTTTCTTTAGCTCTTACAGTTTTTTTATCTTATATTTTTACATATCTTATGCATTTATTTCATTTGTGTTATATATTTTTCTCCTGTTAATATATGTCTTATTTATACTTTTATTATTTATTTTATTATATTTTATATACAAAAATAAATATATTTAACTGAAAATTATGACCTCTTCTTGATACAATGTTCAAGTATATATTTACCTATTTATTCAGAACGATTTTCATTTACACGAATCAAATTTAGAAATCATATCATTTACTAATAGATGTATAGTTCTGCAGAACTACAGAATCATCATGATGATATACAAAACTGACATTTTAAAATAAGTATTTTATTGTTTTTTTTTTATAATTTCTAACATTTGTTATTTGTTATTCTTGTAACGTTTTTATCAAGTTGAGTAGGAAGATACCCAGTCAAGCTTTAACGTTGTGTTTTCCTGAGTGTTTACACTCTATAAGATTATAATATACACGAGTGTTTTAAGTGCATATTTTTTCAATATAATTATATAAACATACCAGCATATAATCATAATAACAATTTAACAATATCGTTTAACCGATTATTACAACGGACGTGCTTATTAATTAATTAGAAATTAGTTGTAGAACATTATTGCAAATTATGAGTCACCACCGGAAACACAGTCAAGCTGGACTATATTATACGTGTTACCACGTGGCCACTCTCTACCAGGCACGCCACCTGGTGATGGCGTAGGTGAGCGAAATACTGCCTTGTTCGCAGTTGTTAACTTCGATGTTGACTTCGATAACCGTTGATCAAAGATAACCTAAATTTACGTGTGCGCAGGTGTACGTATGCGTATTCGTATGTGTGTGCGTATGTGTGTGGGTATGCAGGTGACTATTAATCTGATACGTGCCTTACAAGTATTTTAATAGCCGCAATTGTTAAATATACGTATCATTATTTAATTATAATTATATACGCATATGATTGTGCGCGCGCGTGTATATATACATACGTAGGTGCGCGTTAAGTCATTCACGCTCGGAACACCCTTACGATAGGAGGTGTTTAGTTTAGGCGAATTCGAAATGAACATATTACTTCCGGTACTAAGTCTGCTCATTCTAATGGTCATTCTAACGGTAAGTATTTCGTAACTATAGTTATAGTAACTATAGTATATATATACACTGTACAGTACAGTACATTGTACAACAGTGCCCCTTTACGGGTTATTTTGCGGGCAATTGCTCCTACTATTATTTTCCGACCCACCAATTTTAAATTTTCCCCACAAACGATCAGATTTTTCCCAAATCAATTATATCATAACCTTATTTACTTATTATAAATCAGAAGGAGTATTTTATTAGACTATTTATCATATACTTTTGAAAATAAAATATTTATTTTTTGAATTTCCCACCCCTTACTTTCAAATCCCTAAAATGGCGCTGGTCAAACCGCATACTATTACCACCGTACGTTGTAAACTGATGTACACATTGTATACGTGTGTATCGCTTCGTTTAATACGATAATACTCGCGTGTTGTAGAGTGGACGAAATATACACCCGGACAGAGAACACGAAACTGTTGTTTTCACTGAGGCGGTCATTGAAAGAATCGCTTTAAAAGTGCAACTATTTAATAGTTTAGTACATCAACAGGTATGTTAATATTATATATATATATAATATTATACGGCGTTTATAAAATGACGGACATATCTATATAGAGGTAATTAGTATGATAACGATCGTTATTTCGTGTAGTTATTTCGCACTCGAGTGCGAAATAACTATATTTATATATGTTCTTATATCCCAGTAAGTAGCAGTATCACGGATAAATATCTAATACACATCTAACGCGAATTAATGAATATTACTATTTGATAGAGTTATACGTTATATTAATACGTTATATAATAAAAACGTATTAAAGAGGTATCACTGTATAACATTAAACTCTTGTTAATATATGATTTATTATTCTAATAATTTAAATTATAAATACGACTGATAAATAATTCTATAGTATTTTATGAAATATGCACGTATGCATCCATGATACCTATTCAACCCGTATCAATGATACCTATCCAACACGTATCCATGATACATATCGAATACATAGCCGCAGATCTGCATCGAATACGAATCACTTTGCATCACTGATACGTGCTCTATGCATATCATATACGTATCGACTGATATCGTTACTTACTTGGATGTAAAAAGTATCATACAATAATAATAAACAAGCTTTATTTAATTATACATTTCTTCTTTGTGATTATTGATTAACTATTATGCATATACTAAATTAATAATCACGTGCAATTATTTATATTTATTTATTAATTAATAATCTATATACATATATATATATATATATATATATATATATATATATATATATATATATATATATATATACACATTGATATACATATATATTGTATATATCCATATTATTATTATTATTATTAGTATAATAATTATTATTAGTATTATATTAATATAATACAATTAAAATAATATTATATGTGTAAGATATTCAAATAAATGTATCACTCAATACATTAATCTTCATCAAAAATCTTCACATTTATTATAAAATAAATTAAATAATATTAAAAAATATATGTATAATATTATTACTATTATAACATTCAATAATATTAAATAATATATGTTATATGATATTATTACTATTATAATACTATATATATATCTATTTTAATATATTTATTATTTATATTAATAGGTATAAAACTTATTAAAATGTTTACAAAAATTGCATATTATATAAAATATTTTCCAAACGATTTCTTACAAGTATTTGATTATAATTTAACATTTTCCTTATATTTCAGAAAAATATACTAGTTTCATTTACATAATAATATGTATAGACATAGACATATACATAGACAACATCATATAAATAAATATATTTTATAGTCATATTATAATATGTAAATATTTATATATATTAATTTATATATCTTTAATAACAAATATACCCGTATAATACTATATCTTATAAAACTTTGCAGTTAATTTCCTATGTAATTCTAAACTGCACACCATATACATCATACATACATCATGATGTGCTATGCATAGTATACATTCATTCTTAACTCTATTTCTAACATGCTTATAAAAGTTTGTTTCTCTCATATATTCGCCATTACAAGTATCCCATCCAAGTATCCCATATATCGCAACGCAACCCTCATTCCATTACGAATATAGGATATATATATATATATATATATATATATATAGGATATATATATATATGTGTATGCATATATATATATATATATAGTATAAACTATATACTATATACATACGGTATAAATTCTATAGATACTTACATCATTTCTCCCATAATCTAAGTAACTTCCCCCTTCCTAAACACGCCCATTAGATAGCATCAATTCTGTATTGATTACGTTCCACCTCCAATCATTATATTTATAGTTATGTTTAACTATTTCTCTACTAGTTTTTCATTATTATATATAAAGAATATATTCTTTATTATTATATATATTATTATTATATATATATACATATATAAATAATGGGAAAAATCACTATCATTATTTATAAGTAGCAAAAAAGAAACTGAAACTGATTCTGTTAATCTTCAATGACTATCTAAGCTAGACAATAAAGGAAGTGATAATTCATATGTAACTTGCATATTACTAAATTGTAGATCACTTAGTTCTAATCTTGAACTTATTATGGATTTGATATTTGATCTAAAACCTTCTCTGTGCTTCTTTACAGAAACTTGGTTGCATTCGTCGGATACTTCAACGATTTCACAATTTCCTTCATATTTTACTTTTATACATAGATCTAGAAATAATGACAAACCTGGAGGAGGTATTGGTATATTAGTTAATAATAATGACTTTAATATTAACTCTTATAATTATCTAGACTTATATAGTTGTGAAGCCATGACTGCATGTATTTCCTCAAAGTCTCGTGTATTATCACCATACACTAAATTTAATATTATTATAATTTATAGACCACCAAATAAAAATGACTACTCTTTATTTTTTGACGAATTCTCTGATCTAGTTTTAAATTCGGATCCCATTAATACGATCATAGTTGGTGACTTAAATTTTCATTTTAATTCTTTAGTTTCACCCCATTCGGATTGTTGTATACTACTAGATACGTTATCCTTATTGCAACATATCACATTTCCCACTCATATAAAGGGTAACACACTTGATTATGTTATAAATAACTGTAAAGCTAATATTATCTCAAATACTATCTGCTCATCACTTATATCTGATCATTTTTCAATTGTGTTTAATATCGACATTCCTAAGTCACATATCATATCAAATGCTTGTTCTTACCGAAGAATTGATTCTATTGACACTAATATATTTGTATCTGATTTTAATGATCTTGTCTTCCCTGGAATTGATATAACGCAATTGAATGGTATACTAGATTTGTTATTGAATAAACATGCCCCATTAGTTACTCCAAAGATATCTAATACGCATAGGGCTCCTTGGTATAATAAAACTTTAGCTAACCTAAAACGTAGAACTAGATACTATGAGCGATATTTTGTTAAAGAAAGATCTGATATATCTTATGAATTATATCGAAAGGTTCGTTCTGAATATAGAAATTCCATAAAGGAGTTTAAAATAAAATATATAAAAAATACAATTGAGTGTTGCTCAATTAACTCTCGTAAGTTTTATTCTCTTATTAACAATCTCACTGGTAGGAAGAATAATATAACTTTACCTAATATACCTGATGATGAATATGTTCAACTTTTATAAATCATTTTCGGGATAAGATTACCATGATATGTGATACTATTAAAATTGCTAAATCTAATATTAGTATTAATCTCGATCCATTTGCTCCCGACTTTATTCCTGATTCTAATTTTGCACGGAATTATAGTTTCTCAGATTTTTACATGGTTTCAGATTCGGAAATTTATGATTTAATTATGTCATCTTCGTCGACTAGTCCTAATGATATTTTACCACTTAGTCTTATTAAAAAACTTTCTTATACCCTTGTGCCGCATTATTGTTCTATTGTTAATTTTTCTTTATACACTTCTAATTTTCCTACTATATTTAAACATGCGTTAGTTACTCCATTATTGAAGAAGTCTAACTTAGATTGTTCTAACCTCTCAAATTATAGACCTATATCGAAACTACCTATGCTAAGTAAAATAATTGAGAAAGTTGTTAGTAAACAAATCAGAGAGTACCTAATGATTAATGATCTTTATGATGATTTTCAGAATGCATATCGACCAGGACATAGTACTGAGACTACTTTAATAAAGTTAACTAATGATATAATAGGCTACTTAGATGATTCAGAACATGCGCAGTTACTTCTTCTTGATCTATCAGCTGCTTTCGATAGTTTAGATCATAATATTCTTATATCTAGACTAAGATCAATAGGTTTTAATGGTGCTGCACTAAATTGGTTAATTTCATATCTATCTAATAGAACATACTCTATATATATTAAAGGTATTTATTCACCAAATGAATCTCTAATATATGGTGTTCCACAAGGATCTGTATTGGGCCCGTTATTATTTATGATTTACATTCTTCCTCTTTCTAAAGTTATTAAACAATTTACTAATATAAACTATGTAATATATGCTGATGATATTCAGTTATACTGGAAAGTACCTACTAGTAGCAATAATGTACCTAATGAGTTAACCTTGTGTGCTCGAAATGTAAGAAAGTGGCTTATTCTAAATAACCTTTTTCCTAACTCTTCTAAAACTAAACTACTTAATATTTCCCTCAAACCTTTTATTTTTCCCACTATTACATTTGATTCTACAGTTATTATTCCAAGTGATTGTGCTAAATCTCTTGGAGTAATATTAGATTCAAAATTAGGATTTACTCAATTCGCCACTTCGCAATGTAGATCCGCTAATTTTAATCTTTTTAATATTAGAAAAATTAGAAAGTACTTGAGTACGGAATCAACAATTGCGTTAGTGCAATCTCTTGTGTTATCTAGATTACAATATTGCAATAGTTTACTAATTAATTCCAAATTGAAATTATTTTATGGATTAAATAGGGTTATTAAATCATCTACAAGATTAATCTTTAATATTAAGAGGTGTGACCAAATAAGTATTACAAAAAAATTAGGCGATTTAAATTGGTTCCTTATGGACAATATGTGCAAATTTAAAATACTAAGTATAACTCATAAAACTATTATTTTGAAAAAGCCTATATATTTAAATAAACTCCTTAATGAAGAGCTAATGAGAAACACTCGTCTGCAATATTCAAATTTACTTTCAGTGCCGAAAATAAATCTGATGAGAATTGGGAAAAGATCGTTCGGCTGGGCTGCTCCTTCCATGTGGAATTCTCTTCCCAAGTCATTACGATGTACAAGGAGTCACACCGAATTCAAGAAGAAATTGCGAATTTTTTTGTTAACTATTTAATTAATTTATTAATTTAATTATTTATTTTTATATATTCTCAACACTTATGAGATTTTAAAATATAACGAGTGTCTAAATAAATAATTACCTTACCTACCTTACCTTATATATATACATATATATATATATATATATATATATATATATATATATACATATATATATATATATATATATATATATAGTATAAATCGTATAAGCTAATATGCACGATATTATCATATAATGTTAGCTCAACGAGATACGACCCGACAAACAATTATTACTGCACATGTTTCCTGCAGGATACCCTGCTAAGGACTCCTGCAGATGTTCTAAAGTGTAGCAATCTGACTATCTATTTTACATGTGAGCAGGACATTTAAAGGGATTTATTATTCACTGTGTAAGGATAAATAAGGACAAAATAACGAACTTTCTTAATCCTGGTAAGGATAAATAAGACCAAAATGACGAACTTTAATAATCCTGGCAAGGATAAATAAGGACAAAATAACTAACTTTCTTAATCCTGGAAAGGATAAATAAGGACAAAATAACTAACTTTCTTAATCCTGGTAAGGATAATTAATTATAAACTAACGAACTTTCTTACGGTATGGACAAATATGGGACATATAAAGTATTTTCTATTCTTATATAGAATAACCCAGCATTAAACTTACATCAAAAACTTAAGTTCAACTTAAGTTCAAAACTTAAGTTCAACTTAAGTTGTTGATAACTAATCAACTTAAGTTCTAAACTAAATTATAAATTCAATAATAATAACATTTTAATATTGAATACAAAATTTAATCAATATTCAACGCTATATATTCAATATAAGGCAATTATTTCAACATGATTTTCAATTGTATTATCAATATAATTATTAATAAAATTGTAGTTAAATTTATCACATGAATGAGATTATGATAATTTAAAAAAATATATAGGATTACTTAAATAATTTTAGTTTTTAAAATAATAATGTATTTATTAAAATCAGTATAGGGTAAAATTAACTTAAATATAAAAATAAAATAATAATGAATAATTAATTTTCATAAATAACAATTAAATCAAAATATTAAAATAATTAAAAGGTATAATGTTTAATTATTTCTATATTAAAAAAAATAATATATATACTTAATAATAATACTTACATCAATAACTTAAGTCATGTAACATAAGTGTATAATATATTATTTATTATATTAATAATATTATCATTATTATTATTATTATTATTTAAATATATGTTTAAATTTATGTTATTACATCAAAACAGTATTATATAACAGTATATCAGTAACATATTATACTAATGATCAGGGTATCTACATGATAAATTAAGTAAAGTTACGCATAGTTATTTTGTCTATATTTGTAATATTACTGTAAACATCCTTTTAAGTATCATCACAGTAAATATATACTGTTCAGTGTGTTATAAGGATAAATTAGGACATTAAAACGAAGTTTATCTAAGAAATTTTGTGTTGGGTAGCTAGTGTATATGAAGAATGAATCGTGTTTTGCATACTTTATATATTTATATTAACATAATTTCAATATAAACCCATGCAATTTTACGAATTTATAATATTTATAAGAATATTTTCTTATATTTTTAATTATATTTTTTATTTATAGTTATTATTATATATTTATACAACATAATATTCGTAACATTTTATATATTCTACAAATAACTAAATTAATTTTATAGGATAAAATAAATAATGGAATTGAAGAGGTTCTTTATACAGAAGAGCAAATAGACTATCTGTTATCTAACATTGGTTTGTAAATATAATTATATATATATATACATACATATATATATATATATATATATATATATATATATACATATATATATATATATATATATATATATATATATATATATATATATATATATATATATATATTATTTATCATACATGATAAATTTATTTATATATAAATAAACTAACTATCAATACAAGTATGATTTATTTCAATGACCTTATTAATGACACATTAAAAATAACTAATTACTAATATACATTCCTATTATAAAAATATATCATATACTTATTATAATTAGTAAATATCAATCTATACTATTAGGTAAACAGCGTACTTTCTATGTAGTTGTTATGTACCTATGTTGACTTCGATAGCATTACTTGGCCCATATTTCGACGCGACACTTACCTCATAATATAAGAAAACAAAACCGCTTACCTAACACGTACTATAGTATGTATATGTACTATATGTATACATGACTAGTAGCAGCCATTGTAACATGATATCGATAACAATGGCATTGTGCAAGAGTTATATTAAGCGGTGTACACACCATCAAGCACGGCGATTTGTTACCGCACTTGTTACTGCACACGAAGCTAGCAATGTTTACACGTCTTTAGTGAAATAACGCAATTTTTTATTTTGTATCCACGCGATTTATAAATCGCGTATAGTACTTATAGCTAATAGTACTCGCACGTGTAAAGATATGTACTAAGGTGCGATAAGTAAGGTGGACACTGTATACATTACACCTGTATACAGTACATGTAAACAGTTTAACTTGATTATAGGCTGATTATATATTATAGTATTGTTAACATATATGTATAGGTGTAAACATAACATTTAGTTGTATTAGTCATGACTGCGTTATAATTACATTATATTATATAGAAAACATGTATACATATATGTATACATATATATAAATATATTTATATAATTATTTTTAAATAAATCTATTATTGTAATGTATTCACAATTAATAAAGTCATATTTAATGTAATTAACAATTAATATACAATTCAGAACATAATAATCATTATAATTGCATTTATTTATATTATATGTAATAGATAATCATAATAATAATATATATATATATATATATAAATATTATTATATATAATTATAAATAAGTTATATACGGTAGGTAAGAGTGCTCTAATATCGACATGCACGTAGTATCGACACACTAGAGATCTCCTAAAATATAATTCCAATTAAAAAATAATTAATGTATTAAATGTTAATCAAGTCTAATTCATATAAGTATATATATTTTTTTAATAATTGTATTTTTTTAATTATAAACAAAAACTAATTTTTTCGTTACAACTCAATCAACTACATTTATGAAAATTTTGAAGTATAATATCGATTCTCAATCATTTAAAAATGTATTTATTTAAATATTTAAAATAAATCTTATAGATCTAATTATATTTTACAATGTTCCGAAAATATTTTGTATTTGTCATCATTTGTTACAAAGTTATTAACTTTTACCTAAGCAACATACATTTTCATAATACCGACACCCTAGTTGCCAAAATATCGACATCACTGTTATCTCAGAGTTAAATAAACTAAATTAATTTTAAAAATAGCTATTATATGTATATTGCTACTTAAATTAATACTTATAAATTAAATTTGGAAATATTTAATTGAGAAATAATAAAAGTATGGTGAATTATTGTTAGGGTGTCGGTATTCGAGTACTCTCCCATACATAAGTTACATTTGATCTCATTAATTATAATATATATATATATATATTTATATATATATATATATATATATATATATATCAAACATACAATTCGAACGCGTGTATTCGAATGTATGGCATATGCCATGTATACAATTATATTCCCTACGAGACCATCAGATTACCCATACCTACCATATGTATATACTGTATACAGTGTACGAGTGCGTTAATAAGTACATAAATTCGACGAACACCCAACAGTTTACCACCTAAACCCTACAGACAAAAGAAGATTGAAAAGAGACATCCGAGATCGTCCTTCCACCAAGTGGATCAGCCTTCCCATACACTGGAGATTCTCAGGAGAACACTGTAAGTTTATTGTTAACATTACGTAAGAGCACATTTTCATAAGTGTTATGTAATACATTCGCATTGTTAACCATATAGCCTATAGATATGTATATATAATATATAATATAGCCTATAGGCTATAGCCTATAGCCTATAGGCTATATTATATATTATATATACATATCTATAGGCTATATGGTTAACAATGCGAATGTATTACATAACACTTATGACAATGTGCTCTTACATATATATTTAGAGATTAATTATACTTTATGTTAAAATCACGATATTAATTTCATTTGAATAAATAATGAATCATATGTATTCGTAAATTCGCAAATTCGCAAAATATGGAATTGTTACAAATGTATACAGACTTCAGTTATTGAATATTAAAATTACGAATATTTAATAACACTATTGCTATGGTAAATAACTGCGTAGTTTTTATATCGCACAGAACGCGTTATAACAACATTCATAAATACCTCACGTGTGTAATACACTACAAGGCCATTTGTACATATGCATCTAGGTACATATGCACCTAGGTATACACATATAATATGTAGATATGCACCTAAGCATATATATAATATGTACATATGAACCTATATGTATACATGTATACTAGGTACATATGCACCTAGGTATATATATATATATATATATATGTATACTAGTAAATGTATATACCTATATACACACGAACAGCTCTGAGTGAACAAGAGAAAGTGGTAGAAGCATTCGATACTTGGCAGAACAGAACGTGCGTCTCTTTTAAACAACTACAGAAACACGAACAGTTTGCCGGACATTCTCTTTTGATTACGAAATCTCATGACAGGTACGTGATTCATAGATAGTGATTATTGGATATAATGTTTTACTATATATATAAATATATATATATATATATATATATATATATATATATTGTTATTGTTATTGTTATTTTATTTGGTGGAGTCCTTTCATCCCATCCAGGAACTTAGATGAAGTTTTCACTTATAACCATATATGGCTCTAATGTCCCTTCGAAGCCGCTCTCATGTTAAGGCATCCATGGTTTTAACGAGAGCCGATCATTTATTTATACACAATTATATAAGATCACTTCTAAATAATATTTTAAGAACCATTTTATAAAATTAATTAATGGTCCGGATGAGGGTCGAACCCGTGTCCTACTGTTTGTGTGTCTGACGCCTTAGCCACTGAGCCACACAGACAGTTATATATATACTAATAATAATAATAATAAAAATTACTAAAAATAATAATAGGATATACATTATCTTTCAATAATCAAACAATTAATTTCTCAACATCATAAACCACTTATTATACAATCTATACTTTATATGACAACATTGATCTCTTAAATTATACTTTTCTTTTCTTCCTAACAATATGTAATCTTAGGTTAGAAGTATTTCTACTTTTATACTTTATACTTGTAGTATGCCATTAGATACCTACCACCTACATAAAGTAGTATACTATCGAGCAATAGTAGCCCTGTTTATCTTCTGATTGGTTGATATCTTACAATAAGTTTGTTATAGTTTTTGAAATGTTGTCTATTAATTATTCTGTTATATATAAATTGTATTAATATTAAATTATACAATTATATATTATGAGAGGTTTATTTTTATATAAAACCACGTTGAATAATTAAAATATATCAATATATATATATATATATATAACTTATATAATATAATACAGCATTTGTATTGCGCTAAAAGTTATACTAATATACTTGAATCTTTAATTATATAATTTTAATCATTCTAATAACTTAAATAGCCTTTAATTTAGATAGTGGAATTATCCTCATTATGGCCGGGAAGCAAGTTTAAATTTAATATCAATAATATGGTATAACCATTACAATCAAACACACACACACACACATTGCACTTTACATTATGAGTCACCGCTCTTACATTCTACCATAAGTTATGATTCATACGTTATGATTCATCTTATCGTTGACCTCTACCATTCAAGATGTTCAACATACATCGGAAGAATGTCCTTATGGCCTCAGCCGATGAACCTCGGAGATAGGTGTTTTAAAGAGGTTTGTAGCGCTGTTATGTCAGTAGCTATATTTATTGACTAACTATATACGTATAATATTCTTTTTCAAGTATATAAATATATCACTATATATTTTAAGTAATGTATATAGTGGTGTAATAAACTGTCTGTATGGCTCAGTTGTCTAAGTCGTCAGACACTAGAGCAGTAGGACACGGGTTTGAACCCCGAACGGACCATTAAAATAGGTCTTAATATAATATTTAGAAGTGATCTTATATAAGTGTGTATAAATAAATGATCAGCTCTCGTTAACACCATGGGTGCCTTAACATGATATCGGTTAAGAAGGGATATTAGACTTTAGGACTTTCATATATATATATATATATATATATATATATATATATATATATAGTTAAACTATAATGTAATCTCCATTAAGATAATTCACAGTACACCATACACTTATAGTAATACTCACTGTAATTTACTTATAGATATAATGTACTTATATCGTTACTTGTTTACATACAAATTACTAATATATACATGTATTAGTTAACTCATGTAATACACTTAATCATGATTAGAAAATGTTAATAATAATAATAATAATAGTAATTATAATGATTACATCATATACTTATAACGATAATTAATAGTTATATTTATAATTATACACACACACATATACACATAAATCAAACAACTACTACACACGCAGAAGGGCGTAATACTTCACGAGATAGGCCACGCCCTTGGTTTCTGGCACGACCAGCAACGCGAGGACAGAGACGAATACATAACTCTGAATAGGGAGAATCTCATGTATAGCAAAGGACAGTTCTTCAAGAGAGGCACGCTCATGAATCTGCCGTACGACTACAATTCCATCATGCATTACAACGCCAAGGTATGAAGTATAACAACATATGTCAGCTCTTATCTTCAAAGAAAAATGAAAAAAATTGAGTACGCCATTATTATTTATTAATAAAGTATTTTATTTGATATTATGTTAATTGAGTATAATCATAAATTTAACTCATAATTATCTAGATATATTTATAAGAATATTGATTAATAATAAAATAAATAAATATATTTTTTCAATATTAAAATATTTATAGTCATTTTTAAAATTCCCAGCATAGGTCGAACACTACAATATATAATAGGCAAGCCAATATAAACATAGTATAGTATAGTAGTATACCATAGTAGTAGAAATATTCAACACATTATATGCTAACTTCTCTAATCAATATTTGTCAAAACTGAACAGGCTTAGCGTACGAGATTCAACGCACAGTGTACGACGTACAGTGTACGTGTGTTAGCCCTGTAGTATATTTGTGACGTCATGTACATAGTAGTGTATGCGTGCGTGTGTATGTATGCGTGTGTATGTATGTATGTTTGAATATTGATATATATATATATATATATATATATATTGGTATATATTATAGTATAACGTATAATTATAAATATTAAATACATTGACTAAATCATCATTATCTATTTACTATTGCATTGTAAACTCAATGTAATCTAGGATGGAGGTTTCGGAAAAGTCGTGATGGAGACAATAGATCCATTGTTTCAAAAGAATATAGGTCAGCGAGTCGACCTGTCATACCTGAATGTTAAGGCTATCGACATCAGATACGGCGGAGGTAATACTAATATCATAAGCGTTATGTTATAATAGGTAGTTAGCTATATATTTATTATTATATTATAATATATATATATATATTACTTAGTTAATTAGTATAAAATATACTATAGTATAATAAATGAAAACCTATACTACTTTCTAGTTATAATATTGTAAATAATTCGATAACAGATATATGCGAGATAAAGCTGCAATGTAAAAACGGAGGTTACACGAATCCGGATAAGTGTCACGAGTGTAAATGTCCTGATATATTCACAGGGACGTTTTGTGAACTGGTAGAGCCATCCAACGGTTTGTAATTATAACTGATATATACCTTGTATTATTATTTAATTTCAATAATACGTATTTTATAAACTCTATACTGTATATACTTTATATATATATATATATATCATTTATTGAACTATACTAAATAATACAGTTTTACCTAGTAGGATAATTGAATACATATTTAACGAATACGAAATTATAAAATTTGCACGCTCGCTGTTAAATAATATATATTCCATTTTAAAATCACATTAATATATTTTATATTTACGGTAAAAGTAAATCATAAATTCACGATACTTCACGATATGTAATACATATTATGTATGGCATGTGTAAACCATAATTATTTATTTTCATTTCATTCATTACTTATTATTAAATTATTATTTCATGTAATTTTGTGTGTAATTAACACTCAATAAACTATATATATATATATATATATATATATATATATATATATATATATATATATATATATATATATTATCTAGCTATACTTCAAACTTCATAGTAATACATCCTCTACGCATGCGACCACAAACGTCACGAGTTAACCCACGTGATCCGTCAGGTGTATGCGGAGGACAGATAACGGTCACCGACGACGTACAGACACTTTCGTCTCCCGGATATCACGTGACCGGTTACTACGACAACAGGCTCCACTGCACGTGGTTACTGAGCGCCCAGAACCATACGGGTAGGGTGGTCGTCGAGTTCGTAGACGAGTTCGGGGTGTACAGTCATAAGCAGGACCAGTGCTACCATTGGCTGGAGATATTCGCGCAGGGTAGATTCGATGTACCCGGGTACAGGTCCGTATATCGAGTATTCGTTATAGACGCGCGACGCGCAATTGGTAATCAATATTAGTAAGTAATATATGATGATACTATGTGTTAAGTATTAATACATTATAATAAATATAAGTGGTTTAAATGTTGAATCTTTAATTTTTAAATTTGTCTATGGTGAATTTCCTATCTTCAACATGTTAAATTTCAGGGGGTCTTCGCACATACTAAATTTCATCCAAATGACCTACAAAATTGTTTCATAGATAAAAACATAATACTCTCCTTACAAACGGAGTTTTACCAACATCGGTAAATTTACCTTCAGTATGACTACGCTTAACGCGCGTCTATAGCTTCTATAACACGATGACACGTGATACGTTAACCACTCATGCGTATCACCTATAGGATATGCGGCTACAAAAGGCCTACGCGGAGAATAGTCAGCCGAACAAACAGTATCGGGCTGGTGTTTAAGAGCGCTTACGATACGATTTGGAAGAATTCTAGGAGAGGATTTAAGATTCGTTATTATTTAGGTGATACGATATAATCTATATTATGCATTCATTAACTATTCATAATATTATAATAATCCATGAATTGAATAATTAATATTTAGATATACGCATATAAATAAATAGTAAACATTATAAACTAACCGTGCCATGTGTACAATTTAATTATTCTGAATATAATATATATATATTATGCTTTATAGTGAATAACTAATTACAATTCTTACAGAGAAACCGGATGTTGATACGGTATCAACCTCTACGAAGACGAATAGTGTATCGGTAACTCCAGGGGTCGATAGTAGAGGTATGTATTAATACCATGGAAATACCATGTATATGGATATCAGTAAATGGATGTATAATAATATAATGCATTATTATGCATTACTTAGTAGTATTTAAGTATGTTTAGATTATATATATATTAATTGAACAAATGTTAGAAATATTACGAATATACTAATATTATATCTTTAAAAAATATACTGTATAATAATTGTTTAATTTTAACTTTCTATAGTTATTCTAGTTACAGCTATATACACCAATACGTATGTGTTCTTATTCTTATACAAACAGTTATAAGAGCATTTCTACCCAATAACTCGTTACAGATGAGAGATGTAGTCATCTGAATATAGCATTCCTTTTGGATTCATCGGGTAGCGTTGGCCAACGGAACTGGCAGCTAGGTCTGCAGTTCGTGAGGACATTTACTGAGAACGAACATACGCTGAACACCGCGGTGATAAGTTTCGGCAATGAGGTTAATACGAATAACATATGTGTTATATACTACTTATATACATATCGTACAACTGGTATGGTCGAGAGATGAGCGTCGTTGCCTATTACGCGACAGGCTTGGGTTCAATTCCCTGTAGAGACAACATTTATAACTTATAATAATAATTAAATAACCGGTATAGCTCCGTTGGCTAAGGCGTCAGACACGTAAGCAGTATGACGCGGGTTCAATCCTCGTCCGGACCAATGAAATACGTCTTAAATTATATTTAGAAGTGATATCATATGATTATGTATGACTAAATGATCGGCTCTCGTCAGAAGTATACATGACTTAATACGAGAAAGGACAGTATATGGAAATAGAGCTATATGTTTATAAGTGAAAAACATCTATGTTTCTCGATGGAATTATAATTTATAATTATAAAGGACTTCGTCATAAAACAAAATAAAATAACTGTAAAAATAAGTAGACCTCACATATATTTAACAATGGTACACTGGTATATAAACAATGGAATATATTGCCCTCACACCCCCGAGTTATCACAATAACATTATTAAATTCGTGTTGAAAGGATTGGGCTCATTAAATAAAGCCCATTGTTATATCGTAATACTGCTGCGTATATATTTACTAACTTTATAAACAAGTTGAAGTGCAAAATAAATAAATATAAATTTAATCTTTAGATCGATAATATATTTTATCGAAATTATGTTTATTTGTACACATTATTATGCTGACTATATTATATAATATTACAGGGTTCTTAACTATAGAGTATATATTTATATATATATATATATTTAATATATAAATAGATATATACATACATATATGTTATAGTACAATCGAATTACATAATATTACTTATTAATTGTATATTATAAATGTATATATATATATATATATATATATATATTTATAATAGTAAAGATAATAATACGTATCTTATACTAATTATTGTAAATATTAATATAATTATGTTGTTATTAGTGTAATTATAATTATACCTATTATTATAAAGGCGACAACATTATTTGATCTAAGCGACTTAACGGAAAGACGTGACCTTATTGATGTTCTAATGACCTCTACCTGGAAAGATCAATACACCAACACTAGAGATGCTCTGATCGTAGCCAGGAACCAGATATTCAAAAAGGTTGTTACATTGTATATAAGTACAAATCTGTTTACAATATACTCTTATTATAATGATATATATATATATATATATATATATATATATATATATATATATTTAAAATATAATATAAAAGTTTTCTGTGCTTAGATTATTTCATATATTTAATGTACTTTTTTAAATGAAATGTATTTTTAGTTTTCTAATTTACTAGGTGTAAGGTTTACGGCAATATTAACTATACAATTAAATAGTATAGGCTATACACCTATATATACATATTACATTATATATATTGTATACTAATAGATAAAATAGTATATATACTATATGTTTGATAAACATATATGTTACATGTATAGTCTCCGTATTATCTCAATAAGGTTATTAATAAGTTGATTTTAACATATTTTTAATGTAATCACAATATTTTTAAATATTTATATTATGGTGAAAATCTCGTAAAAATTCTATATAGAATATTTATTATAGTAAATATTTATTTAATATTTATTATAGAATATATTTTCTAAAATATAGATTATAAATCGAAAATATATGTCTTGAAATTAATATGAACTTTAATAATAATAATTAAATCAAATATATTATATATAAGATATGTCCTATAGGACATGTTGCAATAATACAAGTCATGCATTTTATTATTAATGTAAACGTGAAATGTCAAAATAAATAATAATATACTATATTACAATAAGTATTGTAATTTAAAGTGTATGTATGTTATATTTATCTATTTTTGTATGTTAATTAATGATCAAATTAAACTTATACTATTTTTAAATGATATTAATTTCGAAACAAATAATGTTGTAGACCGGAAACACGTGGCCTAACCGAGTGATACTGGTAACAGACGGCGAGGCTAACGTAAAACAGCAGGACATCTTTCTGCCGGCCATCTTGCTGCGCATGTACGGGGTCAGAGTTCATGTACTGGCTATCGGCAGACATGCCAATCAGAGACAAGCGGCCGCCATTTCCGGGTCACGTGATAGGGTGATGTCGCTATGGACCTACGAACAACTCAATCAGAAAATAAATGAAATTAAGGATATGGCATGTCATTAGGGGAAACCTAGAGGGATTTGGAAAAAAGTTGGGGACAATATTTATAATTGATTTTTTATTTTTATATTCGAAATTTACAATGTTTTTTTTATAATACAATTATATCAATATATATATATATATATATATATATATATATATATATATATATTCATAAATATAATACTTCATTTGATAATATAAAAGTACATTATAATATATTCTATATATATATTGCCGATTGATCATATCAGTATTATTATATCGCTACAAATGGGATTCTATGTTTCATGATATTAATTCGTTTAATAATAAAATTTATGATTAACTAAAAGTTTAATAAAAGTTATGATAATGTTATTATTTTAATATGTATTTAAATGTATAATATAATTGTAATAAAGTGTTAATTACGATATATATTAGTTATTTCATATACATATAATGATTACGTATGATAATTATTGGAAGAGGAGGAATAACCTATTACATGGTAAACGATAAATCCATCCTAACTCCGAGTACAATGTGAAATCTATACACAAATCAAGAATCGGCCGTAAAGACAGAGTATGGTGAAATAAGCAATATCCTGATTGGTAAAGGAGTACGGCAGGGATGCATCATATCCCCATTGCTATTCAATATCTATCCAGAAAGAATAATGTGATATGTCCTGGGAAAGTGGGATAAAAGCATTAGTATATGTGGAATGAAAGTTACACACCTTAGATATGCTGACGACACTACATTGATAGCAGGAACAAAAGATGATCTCATAGAACTAATTAAAAAAGTCAAAAGAGCAAACTAAGAGCCATATTATATTTAAATGTCAAGAAAACAAAGGTGATGACTACATGTAAATTAGACCATATAATAATAGATGATAACAATATCGAAATCGTTGATACATTTTTGGCTAAATAATATACAAAAATATTGTTTTAATACAATATTGATGCATATTATTATATTTACATTAACATAATTATAATCAGTATAGAGATTATGAAGCATTTATTAGTAGTAGTAGTAGTAGTAGCAAGTAGTAGTTCACTTTTTATAGCTAGAAATAATGTTACCTCGCTATACAAGTATATAAGCTATAGCTTATATGTATACATGTGCGTACATATAATCATGACATATTTAGGTCATACCAGATGCACCCTATATATCGAGGACATATATAGGACATACCAGATGCACCCTATATAGCGAGGACATATGTAGGACATACCAGATGCACCCTATATAGCGAGGACATATGTAGGACATACCAGATGCACCCTATATAGCGAAGACTTATGTAGGACATACGAGATGCACCCTATATAGCGAGATTATATGTAGGTCATACCAGATGCACCCTATATAGCGATGACATATGTAGGACATACGAGATGCACCCTATATATTGAAGATATATGTAGGACATGATGAATCCATCATATACAACTGATAAAACGCCTCAAATTTAATAGTATTTGTAACACTAAATAGTGAAATTATGACATCAATTTGGATACAATAATTTATATAGATATTATTTTTAAATCCAAACGAAACTCTAGCTAAGAATATAACTTAATATTAAAATGTTTTGAATTTATATATATAAATTATTTATTGTATAATAAATATATAATATAATTAAAGTGATGATATATTATAAGGTCTAAATATTTTCAAAGAAAATCTATATTTATCCATATTTTACGAGTGGATTCCACTCCCTATCTACGCAACATAATTAATAGTGAAACCCACAGCTGCTGGAAGTAGTATCGAAAACACTGAAATAGATTTGGGTTGACTAGGTTTCTATACAAAAATATTTTAATTGTTCTATTATTATATATATTCTATTATATTTATAAAGTTTATGCAATATTAGTTTACTCATAGATAATATTATCTTTTAAATGCAAAATATTCTATTTATTTGTATATTGGTAGTGAAAACGTAGTTTTAATCATATAAATAATATTTAAAAACCATTTTTTTAAAGTTTATTGTTTGATGAGAATTTATATTATAACAATTAATACTATGCAACTGGCGCTGGGTGTTTTGTATACACAATTGAACTTACCTAAATATTAAAATATTAAATATTAAACCCTTCTGTATAAAACGTATTTGATATATTGTGAAATTATACTCTTTATTGGTGATATAAACGATCCGAGTATTTTTCTAGCGGTTTCGAGTATTTAGATTTCGATTCGAATATGTTGTTACCCTATACATCTTTTGTTACTATTATACTTGTTTTAAACTAACTCGTTTTCTTTGGACAATATTAACTGATAACATATATTAATTAATACAATTATTAACTGATAACAATATTAATAATATCAATTTCCTTATTAAATATACTGGATATATTATATATTATATATATACGTATATATATATATACATGTGTATATATATATATATATATATATATATATATATATATGTATATATATATATGTACATCATAAATATTAAAGTAATTAATTATTAATTTTGTATATTAAAAATTAACTTTTCAAATAATATAATAATATATTTGAATGTATAGATGATGATTGATAAATGATACATACATATACATACATACACACCCCACACACACACACATATATATATATATATATATATATATATATATATATATATATATATATATATTTATAGTCTACAAATGCGAGAATCTCTAATATCATAATGCGATAATTAATCCCTAGATAAAATCAATGTGAATTCGTGTATCTATTTAGCGTCCACAATAAACAAACTCTATTTATATAGCTGCATTATATAACCCTACATTATATAACAGTTATTAAATCATATGTAACCTATGCATAAATACACGTAATTAGTTAATTTACTATTTATTATATACATTAACGTTTCTCTTTACTATCACATCATGCTATCTAAAGAATCAGGTTTTAACTTAACTAAATAGTCAGATTGTTAATTACCACTAATTCCTAATTATGATATTGTTTAATTAAGTTTGCTAATATTCTAATATATATTATATAATATAATATTAAATTATATTTAATAATTATCAGAACGTAACGTTAAAAATCATTAACAACGATCTTCATTAGAAAAGAATATATACTATTATTATATTTGTATAACAATATATATATATTTTTAAATAATATATATATTTATATATATATATATATATATATATTTCGATACCATTCAAAGTTGATATCTTGAAACGAGCATCTAATGGAAACTGGTGGGTAGTCGACACGTGTTTAAATGACTTGAAAGAGGTTATACATTTATCACATATACATATATATATATATATATATTTATTTATTTATTACCAGCGTACATTATAGGTTTATACTATAATTTTTAAATATCGTATACAAGTGATATTAAAAAACATAATATAAAAACATTTATAAAAAATTAAAAAATCTTAAATATAATAATATAAAGATAGATAACATGTGACACTGGCATGTGTACATTTCGACAACAGGCAACATGCGATATAGTCAAGTAGCTATACAATATAAAATATTGTTTCCTAAAATATTAACATAGTTATAATATATAGTGTAAATATTTAAAATATAGTGGAATTTAATATACAATAATATATTGTATCTAGGAGCTCCTCTCTGTGACCACGTGTAACTCGTGATCACTCCGAAGCCTGTACCTGTAACATTAGCCCCCTACACTACATACATTCAATATAGTACTATTGTACCTACCCCCTCATCCTCAGTCCCATCATTTCTCCCCGAGCTCTATTCATTTACTAATATAATGTCTGAGTCTAATATAAATTATATTATATAATTATAGTTAATGTTAACATCGCCACTAACCTATCAATTAATTACTACACATCTATACTCAATATATCTCAATGATATACTCTACTTACCTCACATATAGACATTGTAAAGTCATCAAGCTCCTCATTTCTTATCAGTCATCCTACTTATTATGTTTTTGTTCTGTTGGCCCTTGTATTACTGGTCATCATATTAACTTATTTACCCTGTATTTTCCCTAAACCGCCCCATCACACTTCATGCGTTCATCACACTTCATGCGCATCAAATCATTCGTTATTACCTCAAAACAAATACCATAAACTCTCACGATTTCATCAGAGACTTCCTCTCCTTCCCAAATATGTCATCCAGTGAATTATGTATTTACCATTATATTAACTGTCATTGATTCCCACGCCCCAATCATCATTACATATATATCATTAGACTATACTATAATCATAATAGTATATCTATAGATACCTCCTGTTATATCTTTACATTACTTAATAAAAAACGTAAATTTCGTACACGTGAGATAAACACACAGAAATTGAATAAAACCAAATCAGCCTCTATATTCGGGCTATATCTAGTCTACATATAGATGTGATCTCCTAAATTCAAAATCTGTTCACATTGATTCCTCTCTCGAATAATTATCATCAGATTAAAAAAAAATATCAACTGATTATGATGTTAATGATATATACATGCTGTTTATTATAGATTTATTCAAAAATAGTAATATATACAGAAAATGAATCACCTACTGCGAGAACAGAATAAATCGCTGTTCCAGAATATATATATATATATACAATAACCAGAAAATATATTTGGTAAAATAAAGGAAAAAATTCATCTGTTTCATCTGAAAGAATATTTAGCTCGGGAGGGCAGTTAATTTTAGAACGATGAATATATCACTTTCATCATATTCTCGAAACACCCATGAGGTAATAAAATGAAAATATTCCCTGACTTTCCACCATATTCTCTTTCTTCAACTTTCAATGATTACTTTAGCCATAATCTTACAAGTATTATGTCAATCTCTCATCATATCCCTCTTTAAATACCCCTACATTGCCAACATACTCACTTGATGTATTTACAGTCCCTCCCATATCCGACATAGGTAACATTTTTAAAGCAACTAAAAGTTAATCTACCTTAAACTCTATTCGTCTTTCCCTTCTACATAAAATCATTGATTCTCTCATTATCCCTCTCAATAATAAATTCTACGAATCCTTCAAAAGAGGCATCATAAAACCATGCAAACAAATGTCTAAATATATCTATTTTCAGCTATCCATATTCATAAAATACCAAATTCTTCAGATTTAGGTCACTCAGACCGTTCCCCTTTCCGACTTGTAACACACGGTATTCCCCTACGATCCTTCCTTGTAACAATACTCTATAACATACACTAGGTTCCCCTCTTTCACCTTATATAAGATATATCAATATATCCAAATCCTCCACTCATCTTCAATACTTATGCAGAAGATATATACCTTTATGTAAAATGTACATACAAAAAATGCACCTGATATCCACTCTTCCACTATAGTACCATTCACCACTTTCTCATAATTATCTCCCTTATCTTCAATCCAACTAAAACTGAGGTTATCTATTTAACATTTGAATCTTAAGTAAAAAGTTACTAATACCTCCTCAAAGCAATAGTAATGGATAGCTTATCAAGTACTTAACCCATGTCATAAATATTGGTGTAATATTTGACAGTATTTTAGTTTTTATAGACAACTGTCCAACATCACACACTTAATAACCATACTATTAACTACACTTACACTGCATTATTCATCTTTCATTATCAATATCTATCACTACTATTTAGCTTCTGCCAACATCTTACCTATATATATATATATATATATATATATATATGTATAGTCGTATACGACTAAACAACTTCACTATTACATTACTCCTCAACATATATTTATAAAATCAAACTTCTTTAAACTTCTTTTGTTAATTGCATATTAAATATAATAATATACTCTCATAATTATATATCTCCATTCCTTCCATCCTAAACTCCATTAGCTACCTGTACGCCATAGAAATATCTATAAAACAATACTAGTGACACATAAATCAATTCATTATAAATATCTTGTTACCTATCATCCCTACTAAACCTAAATTACCAACCAGTACCACTACAGGCTCCAATAATACGTGTCAACTTTAAAATACCTCCCAAATGTATCTCATGTTCACACTAACATTCGTACCATGGCAATATCCGTCCCATACTCCTGGAACACTCTCCATGCATCCATCCGTATGATATCATCAACTCCAAACGTTAAGGAATTACTTTAAACGTATTTAATTTAAAATACTAACTTCACCTATATATGGATGGTCGATTGCTTCATAAACACATTTTGCTTTCCCAAAATCGAAAAATGTAAAATATGTATAGAAAAATATAATTATGAAACCTATTTTAAGGCATATTTTTATCATGAAAATAAATCATATTTTAAATAAAAAATATATAATATAACATTATAAAGTTATTAATATTATTAAATTAAAGTCGAAATTAGTATTGTTTATTTATTATAATAAACTAAGTTCATAAATTATATTAAAAATATATCTTAATTGTATTAATATAATATTATATTATTTACAGGAAGTTACATAAGAGTAAGTCAATCTGAATTAGTAAATGTATCTAAATATAGCAAGGTTGTTGTGTTATTTATAAATATAAGAAAATAAGATAATTTTTGAATATATTATAGATTATATAATAGATAATATAGATTGGTATTTAAATAATAACATATCTTTTTTGTATTATAGTAATATTACTTACTTGCTTATTTCGGGATTGTTGTTTCCCGGACAGTAATAGTTCTCCAAACATCACGGTTCATGATAGCTACTCTCATCACGCCTGCTAGTATACCATTATAGCGCTCCAGTCCTAATGTAGATTTCCGGTATTCTAGTTCCATGAGTATGTTCCCAAATAACTAGATTCGAAAAAACCTCATCATCTCTACGTAGGCAATGTCCAGTAAACGTTAAGTGTCGACGTTGATCTGTGTAGATACTTTTTATATAGCCCCATAAAGTACCTCGTTTGTGTCACCAATTTACGTTTAGTATCATAATTCGAGTGTATGTGGTCTCACACCCGTACAGCAGAACCTATTCAACTGTGTAGTTCATGAGCCTGGTTTTTAATTTCCATCTAAGAGTTGATTTCTAGATATTCCTCATTTTCTGATATGTTATCCAAGCAAGTGCTTTCTGAGTTTCAAATATGTTGCACTGCTGTCTATCCATGACCCTAAGTATTTGAAGTCACCAACCATTTTCAGATTTTATTTCGAACATTATTTTTTATTACATTTTTAGTTCGAAGTTCGAAGTGCGAAGTTCTATTGCATCACTATAATATATATATATATATATATATTAAATTTGAAATTCAATTAGGAAATTCAATTCCTACTAGTATAATTATAGTTATAACTACATATATGTAACAATGAGCTAGTAAATATTGTTATACTTTATAATAGGTTATAATTGTATTCTCTTTAAATAATAATTTTATGATGTAGCTTTATCTTTACTCGTTAATTTCACAATTAAACGTTTAGTAAATCTATTCGTAAATGTACGACGTACAATGTATCGACGTACGTCGTATACGTTATTTAAATATGCATAATATATAATCGCGTATTACGAATACATGTATGTATATGTGTATGTGTATGCGTTAACAGGCATACCTAAAGAAACGGAAGGAGGTAGCCGACAACGTGGGCCGGAAGTACGTGCTCAGATATCAACACGAACATCACGACGAGTTCAAGAAGCGGAAGACGCGCGAGGAACAAAGACATCGAGAGTTCCTCAAGTTCCGGAAATCGTACTCGTACCTCACCGAGAGGATCCGACTGCAGAGGATGATATTCTGCAAGGAGAACGTTCGTATATGTGTGGTCAATGACCACTGGTAAAAGTCACTTGTTATAGGTACCATATAGGTCCCATATAGGTACAATATAGGTCACATATAGGTCCCATATAGGTCCCATATGGGTCCCATATAGGTCCCATATAGGTACCATATAGGTCCCATATAGGTCCCATATAGGTCCCATATAGGTCGTCATATAGGTCCCATATAGGTACCATATGGGTGCGTTATCGGAATGGATTATCATAATTATATTAGTTATAAAATAATGTAACAAATACGATTACTTTATATCCATTACAGTGTGCAATACACTAGCTCAGAAACATTCATTTAAAATATATATTAATTATGTCGAAAATTGTATACTTACATATTGACTCTTGTGTATATATATAAGTATTTATATATATATATAATACAAATAATTTAGTAGAAGTTTTTTGTTTATAAATATTGGTATATATTTATTAATAAAACATGAACAATCATAAGAGCTACAAATTAGTAAGTATTAGTAAGTAAATGTGTTCACCCAGTTAAACATATTGTAATAATGTACACACATATGTGTGTGGCTCTAACACACATACACACATACACATATACACATATATATATATATAGTAACTATATAATATATAATATTTAGAGTGTAATTTACGTATACACAAGCCGATTTCACAACCCACCCACACATTTGGACCCCCATCTCGCATACTCGACCACGCCCCTTAACCACGCCCTTCCCGACCCTCAGCCTAGAGTGAAGTGGAAACAGTCTATCAGAGCAGTGATACTGGTGATCCGATTAAAGTGTGCCATGGTACGGTTGAGTCAGGCGAAGGTTGTTCGCACGGCCATAGAGACTCAGTACATCATGTTGAACAGTAAGGATCGCGTTGATAGACAGCTGTCCTTTGACCTTGACAAGTACGCCAGCGAACGTGTTAGAAAGGGGTTACGTAGTATACACTGTTAAAAATGAGGGTACAGCAAATGCACTTTATAGGGTACAGATCGTTAACATATCACAACAATTGACCATGTACCCAAAATAGGGTGCACGACTATTCAAAGTATACACTAAATAGGGTACGGCTATGGGGAAACTACTTACACACTTAAAAAGGCACTCGCTGTACCCTCATTGTTAACAGTGTAGTGCGCGCGTGCGAACATCTCTGTCGGGCTGAGGCCAAGTTTCCGATATTCGCTCTAAAAACCTTACGCGCGAATAATCGCAAACATCGAACGCGATTTATCTAAAACCGCGATTATTATTAGCCACTGGTTTCAAATATTACTAAATTCGCATGAATATTCGCAGTTTTACTGTATTTGTGATACTTCACGAGACACAGTGCTATCATGTCACGTGTAATATTCGTTTAAGTATGCATTGTTAAACAGTTGTACATTTATCGTAACACATATTATTTAGAGATCGTACTCTTGAATGACGTATAACATACGATAACATAAATATGCGATTTTCAACAAGGCCAGAATAAAGGTTCCGAAATGGGCTAAGCGAATCCTCTCCAAGCAATGCGCCGACCGAACCAATGCTAATTGCCAAAGACTTCACGCTTTGCTTAGAGGTCACCAGAGTTTCGATAAGTTCACCTACAAAGTTCAAATCGCCATGTGCAAATCTATGATGTATCAATTGTTAGTAAGTTGAGATATTCGATAATTTTAAATAGCCGCGATAATATATTATGTACTATCTACAATAACATTATTGATTTAATTAAATGTATACTATATATTATGTATTGTTATTGTTATTGTTATTTTTATTTGGTAGAATCCATTACATAATTTATTTATATAGGTTTGAAGTTTATTCCTACCTAGGCCATGTTAACTTGTGTATCTTCCTATGTTAAATTTTAGATGCAAGATGTAAACATTTCCCATATTTTTTTCGAAATTTGTTTTTCTAATTATTTACATCTATTATTAATATATATGTATAAAAATACGAATTAATGAATTCAAACTATTTAATATTCTGACCCCCCAATAATACTACGAGAGGGTCACGTGCGGCGCATAAGTCACGTGACTAGTACATATATCTACCCACGTGATACACCCCCCATCCGTACAGCGCTGAGTCTGAGCGGATAATACTACGCGAAGGTCACGTGGGCCAATACTTCTATTTCATCTTCAGCGGGTCGGTGTTCGTGAACATCACCGACCGCTCCTGCAAACCGGAAGTGTGCCGTACCGAGGCCATACTGGGCAGAGGGGACGGATTCGGGGTCAGTAAGGCGGTGTACGGCCGATAGTATTATAGTGATATAGTATTCTCTATAACGATTTACATTATTTTAGTTAAGCTATAGTTAATCCACATGTATAGTTAAATTATACAATATATATATATATATATATATATATATATATATATTAACGTGAATATCAAATACACGCATGCAAACTAACACTCACATACGCACTCACATACGCACACACATACGCACACACATACGCACACACATACGCATACACATACGCACACACATACGCACACACATACGCACACACATACACATACACACACACTCGTACTACGTATGCGCAGGAGATAGCGTTGCTAAGCGACGTGAAGAGAACAGCCAGTATAGCATCTCGCGAAGACTGCGAGCTTTTCTTCATCGACAAGGACGTGTTCAGCTGCGTATGTCCTCAGATATTCGAAGTCGAACTCGTCGAGATGTTGCAGTTCATGAAGTTAGTGCTAGCTGTACTCGAAGTCTAGTACCGACATCTAGCGGTAGACGTCGGCTTCATTTATTGTCATATTCGATACAATATATATATATATATATATATATATATATATATATATGCATATATATATATATATATATATATATTGTATCGAATATGACAATAAAAGATCTATATATATATATATATAGATCATTTAGTCTATAGTTATATATATATATATATATATATATATATATATATATATCCTATATATAATCTAAATGTGTATTGATATTATAGAATATACTTTTCAATAAATGGATAGCGCGATAATTATATAACTGTACCTAGGTTTAAATGTCATTTGTATTATATTTTTTAAAATTAATTTCATCTATATTATATATTAATTAATATAATAGGTTAACCTATTATAATATTCATACTTACTTTTACTATTACTTTTTTTTTAGTTTTAGAGATTGCTTAATAATAATTATTATAATAATTATAATAAATAAAGTATTATATATTAATAATATGCTTAATAGATGTTATAGATATTTGATTAATATAAGTACACATTGAAACATATTTTTTAGAAAACTAGAAATATTTTCTATGGATATATGGACGGAAGATAAAATGAAAAAATTATGCCAAAATTCTCAAATGCAGGAAGTTAGTAGCCATAGTAACAATGTAGAATGACTCATCGCTATCGACTACATTAACAATACACAACTACGCATTGCGAAGTTCAAACTGAACAAAATCATCGTGCAGAATAGTCTTAAATGTCAATGGATGTATGTCTGCATGCAGGTTATACTTCTCATCATCATCATCATCATCGTATATATATATATATATATATATATATATATATATATATATTATAGTTATGTATACTTAATATATAAATCATATGAATATAATTCTTTACCTGAATTAATCATATATGAATATTTTCATAATATAATATAGTGCATATGTTATGATATAGTATACTGTAACAGCATATTTTCCAACATAACTCACACCATAACGTGACCTACGACATGACCTTCGACATGATCAGGGAGAATGCAACATAGTAATGCCACTTAACATTAACGCCGCGAGTGGTAATGAAAGGGCAGCCTCCATCGCGACGAGAGACTATCTCCTTCCCAATATATTCGTTAATGAACCGGTCGATGAAGGTTTAATAGCCTATATGCTATTTATAGCCTATATGCTATGTATTTAACATAGTTGTATTTAATGCGATTAATCTCCTTAACTTATCTCTTCAAACTTATTTCTTAACTCTAGAATACGTCTCCCAGCCATATTCAATATATATATAGTGTAAATACTAATGTATCTTCACTTTAATATCATCAAGTATAGAGGTAGCTAATGTTTGTTAATTGTATTCCAATGCCTCGCTATTATAAACAACTTGACAAGTGATAACATACAATATTTGCTCAAATTGATATATTTTATATCAAATGATAACTGATATAATTTCTACTTTCATGCATTTGCTATAACTTATCTCCTAGATATGTCCAGTCGATAATGTTCGTTTCTTACCCCCACTTATATTTCACTTGCTTACCATATAATACATATCTGATACATATCATGCACGTTACTAACATATGTTTATCCAGCACTGTTTCATTTTGACCGTCGATATCTGATCATTTCGATTACATCGCCGAACTTCAATACTTAATTCTATCATACCACTTTAGTTAACCTGTTATTTATGTTAATTTTGATATCATTCCTTTTCCTTTCTATACCATAATTCTTCAAAATGTAATAGATTTCAAACCTTTAATAAATATAGTAACTCGTATCTGATATCTTTCGAAGTGCCAATGAAGTAACGTGTACACTTTGTTAACATTATTCACAGAAGAGTCGTCATCAGAAGGTTTAGACTCTAGAAATACGAAACAAAAGAAAACCATGTTACAGTCGATGAGATTGGATTACACGAAAGATAAGGTTTCCCCTTCCCCTTCCAAACCACTACTGACTCATTACCACCATACACTACTACATTCATTGTAACCCTCTGAATATATAATGACCCATTACCTTCCCAAACTACTACTAAACCCTTTCATTTCCAAACTACTACAGATAGTTTATCCTCATATTTCACCTCGTGTTAAAGTCCGTGGTATAGGAGTTCGTAATAGTTCACTCTGACCTGCCAATACTCATTTCCTGACAGACTCTTTACTTGTATCAATACTGTATAATCCTTTACTATTATTTATCTACCTCCAAAACAAGACTCTACAACCTTATATAACGAATTGTAAAAATATATAATTTATACTCCACTATTTAACAATAGTCATATCTTTATCCTGAGTGACATTAACTACCACTTCGAATCAAATTTACTTTTTCATTTCACTTTCATCAATATTACTGACTCTCTATCAATCTACATCAATTTATAACTACCCCTACTCATAGCACTGTTCATTTACTTGATTTAATGTTTGGTATATCTCATAGTAGTTGCCAGTGTATCACTAATTATTGTAAATCTGACATAATTACTTAATTAAATATCATTTTTTAATAACGTGTCGATTAGTTCTTCCTCACTCCACCTCTATAGAAAAAATCCATTATCCACAGAAATTACAGATCTCTTGATTATGAATATTTTACCTAGGAACTTAAATTAATCCTCATTTTCACTGCATTGTTCAATTTATTCACTCAATGATGTTATATCTTACTTGATTGAAAAATGTGCCTCTCTAAAATTAGAAATATTAATATTTATTCAAACTATTTATGGTTTTCCTCTGAACTTGTTTCTTGCATACGCAACATACGTAAGATTGAACAAATCTTCCACAGTAACCCCTTTTCTAGCAACTTCATAATATTTGCTACATATCGAAGGTTTTATAATTTGAAATCTCTAAAGCCAAGTCTGCTTTTTATATATGTAGAATAATTAACCTCATATCCAATCCTCGTGCTTCTTTCGACTTGCTCGTAAGCTCCTCTCCCCTGTAATGCCTATACATATACATCATATATACCTACCTAATATTGTAAAAAATGAATTATAATAAATGATAGTATTTGTCTAATTCCTTTAAGCATGCTATAATGACCCCACTACCCAAGAAACATTTACTTCATCACAATTTAATTACTAATTATCGCACCATTTCACAATTTCGGTTTCTCATAAAAATTCTGGAACGAATTATTGTTTTACAATTAAATAGATTTATTGCTGATAACAAATTATATAATATATTTCAGAGTGCATTTAGACAAGGTCACTCCACCTAAACTATGCTATAACAAATACTAAACAATATACATTATAAAGTATCTCAATCTATCTCCTATCAATTTATACCTCTCGTGTACTTTCGATACCTTTAGCAATTTCATTTTTATATCAAGATTAGAAATGGTTGGTCTACGTAGAACTATACTAAAATGGTTTTCTTCCTATATATTAAAGGACGTCAGTTCATGCCCCGTTCGTATCATTAAATAGGTCTTAAAATAATATTTAGAAGAGATATTATATAATTGTGTATAAATAAATGATCGTTTCTCGTTAAAATTATGGATGCCTAAACATGAGAATGGCATCGAAGGGACATTCTAGAAATATGGTTATAAGTGAAAACTTCATCTAAGTTCCTGGATGCGATGAAAGGACTCCACAAAATAAAAAAATAAAAATAAATAATATATATATATATATGAAAACAAATAATTCGTTTTGCTTCATATATCCTTGTATAAACTAAATAAAACCTCTCTTACAAATTAATCAATTACCTTTAGATCGATATGCAGTAACTCTGCCTACCTCTTCGCGTAATACACTATTTAACACATAGGCTATATCCTCACACACCTTACACCCACTACCCTACAGTTGAATATACCAGGTCTGGGCGGCAAAGACGAGGTATCTAGCCAGGTATCCAAGGCATTCCGCAACAAGAGACGGGTATCCCAGCAGCCGAAGAGTATTCACGAACTGTTGCACGATCATCAGCAAACCGTTCACATCGTTATCGGTAAACTCGTGCCCAATCAGGTGTTCGTTAGTATACGTCGTATGTTTCGCTTTCGTTAGTATACATTGATGCTATAGTATACTATAGTATATACTCAATTTCGTAGTATATATATACTATAGTATACGCAATAAACGTATACTATGTATATTCTAATAATAGCAACATAATAGCAGCATTATATACTTTTAAAATTAATAGCAGCATAATAATAGCATAATAGACTTTAAATATCAACATACCTTACCTTACCAGGTCGAGCTTGCTCGGCATTTCATAACACATAATTTCCATTCATTTCTATCATTCATTGCAGTCGGAAGTTCTTCTATCTTAAGCATTGTGTCTTCTTTTAACTGATCTATATATGATTTCCTGGGTCTGCCACGGGATCTCTTACCATGTTTTGGGTTCCATAGTAGTAGATCACTAGCCAGTTCATCCTTACTCCTCCAACAATGTCCTGCGAAACTTAGTCGTTGTTTTCTAATAGTGTCAGATATTTTCGGGATATTCTTATATAGTTCTTCGTTAGTCAGGTGTAGATTCCAATGCTTGTTTTTAATAGCTCTTAGCATCCTCGTATATGTTCCACTCATTTTTCTCTCCATAGCTACTGTCATTGTCCAGGTTATGGATCCGTAGACTAGTACAGTTTCTACAGCAGCTCTGAAGAAGTTTATTTTTAGGTTTTCTCTAAGATTTGATTTCCATATTATATTTAGGTTGTTTAGTGCAGCCATCCCTTCGCAATTCTAATATTTATATCATGTTCTGTAGATCCTATATAACTTCCAAGGTATTTGAAATCATCTACTTTTTTAATATTTTCTCCGTTTAAACTCTTAATAATCGACGTTGTTCTCTCATTTTGGTTAAAACTCATGTATTCCGTCTTTCCTGAATTTATTTTTAGACCAATTTCGTTTGCTTTCTCTTCTATTAAAAGTAATAGAGTATTTGCTTCTGATAGGTCATTTTTTGTTAGAGCAATATCGTCCGCGTAATCTGCATCTGTGATATTTACTGCTGGATATCTACTGCTCTTCCTTTTCGAAATGGTAAAACCTAGTTCTTTATTGCAATCCAGGGAATTATTTAGAATATATGAATATATACAATTTCTGAAGGAAGACCATATTTAATTAGAACAATTTTCATCATTTCGCGGTTTATGGTGTCGAAAGTCTTAGTGAAGTCTATGAAGAGTAGTTGAGAGGTAGATTTTTATCTTTTACACCTTCGAGTATACGGTGAATTGTTAGAATTTGTCCAGTTGATGATCGGTTTTATCGAAATCCATTTTGATTTTTCCTTAGTATGGGATCAATTTCTGTTCTAATTCTGTTTAGTAACATCAGGTTGTAAATTTTTGCTGCTATAGGAGTTAATGTGATACCTCAGTAATTGTTGGTGATAGATAGATCGCCTTTTTTTGGGAAGGGAAGTAAACAGCCTTGAGTCCATCTTTCAATTGGTTCTTGCCAATATACCTTATTGCATGAATCAAGTAAGAACTCTTGACATTCGTATAGTTTCCATACTTCCACAGGTATTTCGTCTAATCCAGTGGCCTTGCCGTTTTGTATACTTTTAGTCGCTTTTATGAGTTCTTCAGATGTAAAATTGCCAGTTTTAATATCAAGTTGATCGTATTCTGTAGGATGGTCTTCTGTACTGGTTTGGTTGCATATTGGACAGCCCAGTAAATCTTTAAAATGATTATACCATAGATCGATACGTTCTTTCTCGTTTTTTTGCTTTTAGTTTGGCTTTGTTTGTTTTCTTTCTTCCACTTATTTCATTAACCGTTTTCCAGGCTAAAGCTGACTTTTTGTTTGTCGCTGCATTTTGTATTTCTTCTATTTTATTCTCGATGTAGTCATTTTGCTCATTTTCATAAAGCTTATCGAATGAGCTTTGTATAAGTTTGAAGTTCTTTATGCGCTCGGGCGTTGAATTTTGATCTTTCAATTTAGCAGCTTCGTGTAAAGAAGCACGTTTTTGACTGATATTTATCGTTTCCCAGGGTGATCTTTGTTTTAATTACGGTTTCAATGGTATTATTTAGGCCGCAGCATTTCTACATGATTTTTCGAACTGTAAATATTTAGTATTTGCAGACGAGTTTGATTCATCGTTTGATGTATCTTGTAGTACAGAAAATGTGTTTTTTATCTTAGTAATAAAAGAATTTCGTAATTCACGGTCATATTTTAGCCTAGACCAGTCGTAAGGTTTGTTTTTGCTACATTTCTTCTTATTTTCTCTGAGACTTAGTTTAATTTTAGTTGATAAAATACGATGATCAGATGCTATACTTATAAAAGAGTTATATGCTCTGCAGTTTATTATGCTGTTTTTCCATTTCTTATTGATGATTAGGAAGTATATTTGTGACTTATAGTCGTTCGGGGAGTTATGTGTCCAGATTTATCATAGTCTTTTTTGAAATTTTGTGTTCAGGCATAAGAGATTATTTTCCTCTAGATAATTTGTTAGCATTGTTCCATTTCGATTTGTTGTTTTATGATAAGAGTATTTGAAATCATCTGTTTGTCCGAGTTGAGCATTGAAATCGCCACCAATGATTAGGACATTATGTTTCGGGATCCGTCTTGTTAAAGAATTTATTTCCGTATAGAATTCTATCGTTTCTTGTTCGTTACTTACATTTGTTGGGCTATAACATGAAATAATAGTCGTTTGTGGATTTCCAGAAAGGTTGATAGTCATTATTCTAGGGGTTATCTTCTCTATATCTGTTATTGCAGCATATGCTTGTTTATTGACTAGAAAACCTATTCCACCTGTGGATGCATTTATAGAATTTCTCCAAGCTGAGCAGGTTATGAGTTTCCAAGTTCCATAATCATGTTCTTTAATAACATTTTCATCATGAATTATTCTATATTCTTGATACAGATAATGTCATGATTTGTTTTTTCGGCTGATGCTATTAACTCTGGTATTTTTCAAATCTGTCTAAGTGTCTATGTATTCAGTGTTCCAAATATGAGAACTTTATTTGCCTTTAGTAGTTTGGGGAGTTCAGATTTTTTGGATTTCTCAGTATCTATTTTTTCGACTGTAACCTGAGGTGGTTTTACAGGACGCGCTCCTTGTTTGACCGCGCGTCGAGCGATGCGGTATGATACATTTGTTGGTTGTAAGTATTTCATTTGTTTGCTTTCGGTAGCTAATATAGCATTGTGCGGGCGCTGCTCCATACACATGCTAACAGTGCTCAATAATAGAGTTAAGGTACCTCGGCTAGTATTAGCTTTGGCACATCCGCTTACCCTGTTTTCAGTAGACTTCACGTGACCCTGATCGGGTGGCTAACAGGTACTATGCCTTTCCAAAGGGCACCCTGGCTTTTGTCCGGCACTGATTATTGGTTATTCGCAGTTGAACACTATATCTAGTGGCAATTCCCCTATCCGCAACCTGGGGAGCCGCTGGGGCGGAGTTTTGCATCTCCAGTAAATATCTTCAGTAAATAATATAATCCACTAAAATCAACATAATAGCAGCATAATAGCACGAAAAATTAATAGCAGCATAATAGACATTTAATGGCAACATAATATCAGCATAATAGCACAATGTAAACATGTGAGGCTATTAAATATGATGTTATGCTGCTATAATGAGGCGTTTTTCGAGTTACAGAAAACATTTACGTCCGTCGATTAGCTAAGTCGATTTATCTTAACGATGGGGCTAATTTATGAATTTCTATTTTAATGTACCGTATTTTGAAATATGAATGATCCCATTTGTTGGATTGATGGCCGAATATCTGGTGACGGAGGTAATAACTATGTATTCGAAATAATGGTGTCGTTACATACTATTATTTTCAACAAATATATAACAAATTTGTTTTGATTTGATCAGTAAAATGATATCTATATCTGAAATACCTTATATGATAAGGGAAATCTACGAAACAATGTAATGATATATTGTAACAAATAATGAAATATTATGGAATATTTAAGGAGATCAGCAATATATCAAAAAGTACTTTACTAGAAGAGTTCTCTCAAGAGATACAATGTAATACTCTTGTAATATTAGTGTTAATACATTCTATATATAATTATTATATTTAATAATTTATTATAATTATTTATATCTATTAAATCTATTAAATAGATTTAATTTATAACCTATTTATTGTAAATTAATATTTTTCGATTATAATATTTAGTAATTAAATACTGTGTACGTATTTTCTGGAGCATATTTTAAAATATATCAACATTCTGAATTCATATTTATATATAAAATTCACTATTATTTTACTACTCATTAAATATTAATCGTAATTCAAATAGTATGTGAACATATGATTACAGAGAATATGCTCTAAATGAAATTGTATAGTAATGTAAAGTATGAAATAATGATGTCTTTAAAAGTATAAATTAATTACGTCAATAATATTAGATTTTCGAAAATATATTATTTGTAAAATTAAAAATACTTACACATATATATATAATGTATAATACACTATTAAATATGAGGTTGAGCAAAGATAATATAAATAATAAATCTTAATTTAAAGTCGTTCGAAAGAAAAAATAAATCCACTATTATTATTTGTATTTAATTGTATATGAATAAAAATAAAAATCTATAATATATTATAATAGTAATATTTATAAAATGATGACGATACATATCATTTCGATATCAGAATATGGTGGGAATTATGCAGACCTTGGAGGAAATGAGAGCATCTTCATACAAGCTAGTGTTAGTCTCGCAGGGCTCCAAGCTTCTGAGGATAAGACTGGACTCTTTCATGAGATGCATCGACTACAAAACTAGACTAAATCTTAGAGAAATTGCCGTCAAAAATCCGTTAGCCTATTCATATATATATATATATAATAAATATGTTATTCGATTTTAATCTTGTTTTATAATATAAAATCATAATTCAGATAACTCTATATACTACTATATAACAGCATTGTACTATATACATATGTGTATAGTATAAGTAAAAATAATGAAATAAAAACATGAAAAATCGGTGATAATTATTGTAAATACTAACCTCTAAAATATATGCTTTATATTCTATAAAACAAATATTTTTAATAAATTAATTATATAATTATTGATACCTATACGTAATACATACTTTAAATATTAAATTAGGTAATACTAGTATAACCATTTATTAGTATAATGAAATCAATACAATATTTATGACCAATATTTATTGACTACTCGATAATAGTACTCAACTATTAATAATGTATATTAAATATATAACAACATTTAATAAGTTCACGTAATGCTGGTGTATAATGTTTATGTTATTTATTTATTTGTTGTTCTCGTTCTGTATTGTTATGTGCACCTACGAGTGGTGGTCACACCTTTGATAAGTGCATATAAACCTTATAATCATTATCATATATTTATATATATATATATATAAATATATATATATATATATATATATATATATATATATATATATATATATATATATATATATATATATATACATACATACTTATACTACAGTTACGCGACGAACAAAGCGATGTTGACCTACTACACGTGGTTCTGTCACTGGCGCAAGTACCGCGAGAGGGTGCTAGCTAAGGTAGTAGACCGCCTTCAACACCTGAAGAGGGTGCCTAAAGCCGAGGGTTCTCGTCAGTACAACGTCAACGTTATCAAGTGCCGACGGGAGATCACAGACACCAAACTGATAAGGGTTAGTGAGCGTAGATAAGGGTTAGTGAGCGTAGATAAGTAACGCGCTTTCCGAAGGTGTAATGTTTGCAACATGTTTTACGTATGATTATATATATATATTGTTATTTTTGTTATTTTTATTTGGTGGAGTCCTTTCATCCCATCAACGAACTTAGTGCAAGTTTTCACTTATAACCATATATGTTTCTAATGCCTCTAATAACCATATACATACTCTGAACACATACGGTAATGTGATTATACATAAAATAATAAATACATATAACATGAATGACGGATATCCGCTATTTGATAACATATATTTATATATATATATATATATATATATATATATATAATCTGTGGTAAGTTACCACTGGTAACTTATAAATAAATCATTATTGTGATATTGTAATCAATTTCTACACCAATTTAATCAGCTTCATAATTAATTATTGATAATTTTATATTTTACATTCACATGTTTATGTTTAATTTTATATATTAAATAGTATAACAATTATGATAATAACTTTATGGATGAGATATTGATTATGTATTTACCATAATTGTGAAGTCATATATTTTCTTAAATATATATTTTAATGCAATTCCATTAAAATATTAATATATTATAAAATTTAAAATAAATCTATTGTGAATATATCTCATTATAATATCTCAATACATAATTATACATAATTCCTATAATCTCGGGGTTATATGAGATATTTGTTCAATAAGGGTAAACTGTGAACTGTGAACTGTGACCTCTTCAAATAATACAATAAACGGAAATCATACACTCATATATGATTGTATACATAATGTATATGTATACATTTATAGATTCAATTGCGTATAAATATATTCTCTTTACTATGTAAATGTTACATTATAAATGCATTTCATGATTCATTAAATGGTATATATATATATATATATATATATATATATATATATATATATATATATGTAATGTATTTACAATAAATGGATTAAGTAGAATATAAGAAATGAGTTGAAACAATTATATTTCTTATTAAAATATAATTATAAAAAAAATCATATTAGAATAAAATAGAAAAATCAAATAAAATAGAATGACACAGTAATATAATTATCGATATATCAATCAAAGAATACATATAATACAAATACCAATAGAATGTGGGCACGCAAATTACTATATATAGTATATAGTATATTACTATAGTAATGTATACAATAAAATAAATAAACGTATATGCATTATATAACACTCCTTTCACGAGCAGACTCTTTCGAGAACAACTTCAAGGGTTCCCATCCTCATCACAACGCCAGACTCTTGCGAATACATCGACGTCGAGGTAAACGACCCGGATCTTGATGACCTTGAAGGATCTCCTCTAGACGTTGAACTTCACAAATTCGTGGATTATACTAAAGTTGATAAACGCAAAGTTGACCGATCTAAGAAAAGTGTAAATATATAATAATTTTTAATAAGTTATATATATTTATATATATATATCTCATATAGGTTTGGTAGACACACATATTTGTTTGACAATTTTATATCTACCAAATAGTTAGTGAAATAATTTACCAATTTCGATATAAAATGTTCTTAATACATTATTATATTATGAATATATATGATGATCTGATATATATTACATACTTATATATAACAAATTATAGGAATATTATAGATTACATGATGGATGAAATGTCACTCTATATTTATTGGATGCAAACTTTTATTTATTTTATAATCTATTTTGTAGTATTTATTTTCACAGAAATACATTGTATTACTCTTAATTGAAATATGTATGCAATCCTAGATTGTCTATCAATAGTATTGATTCATATAATTGACCATATAATTTAAATTAAATCATATTTTCAGAAAATATATTTGTTTATCATTTATTATTGATTATTTTTATAATAATATATTATTGAATATATTATAATAATGAATAACAATATAAATTGTCAGATGTGTTTCTATTTTTTACAAATTATCTACTAATTGAATAAATATTGAACCGTCTACCAGAACCTTTATATATATATATATATATATATATATATATATATATATATATATATATATATATATATATATATATATATATATATATATATATATATATATATATATATATGTATACGATTATTATCTTAATAATTATATATAATATTTTAATTAATATTTTCAAATACCATTGTTATTATTATTTGAATACTATATTACCATAGTATAAAATAATAGTACAATAAAAAGTATAAATATACTTAATTAGTATTATAAAGTTAATTTATTTTGTTTTCAATATTATTAGGAAATTTATTATTATTTATTATATTTGTATTTGTAATGAAGTATGTTATATTAATTAAATAAATTTCAATAAAATTGTCATTAAATTGAAAATTAAATATATATACTAATATTACTATTAATAATTTGTATTAAAAATAGTAGTATTACTAATTTTACTATTGATATCACCGTGAGTTAATTAACCTATACTTAATATGATATTATAATCCAGCGGAAATTGTAGGTGTGAACGTAACTTTATTGTCTATTGACCTACCAATCTTAATCATGCTTTTCTCTGACCGATACTCCTAAACTCTCTTCTATATATTCCCCTTCTGCTTATTATTACAAAATAGTACTCTAAACAAAAGTATTATACCTCTCCTGTTCTTCCAAAATCTATGTTTAGTCTTTGATGACAAATTATCCTTTAAGGGGATCTTTAAACATAATATATCATTGCAATTAATATGATATATTATGAACACAAATATATTAGACAATATTTTCATAAATAATAAATAAAATTCAGAGATATGTTATCCGAAGAAAAAGTGTGCGAAGCCAATTGAATGTGATGCGCCCACTGTGAATAGAAGTTCAAATAAAACCAGGGATAGGTTATTTGAGACTATAGAAATGACCGAGTTAAGTGCCTTGGCTATTGAGAGGAGAAAGTTACGTGATTATAGTTAATTTATTTAATTAAGATCGGTTAATATAATTACAGCACGTGTAAACTGCATTATTTGACAAATAGTCAAATATTATGCTTGAAATAAATTTTATTTGGCATAATTTATATTATAGAAGATACTTTTTCTTTATTAATGGATATCTTAGTTATTAGAATTAATAATTATTCTATAGACACTCTTGTATCCGTAAAACGTGTGGATGAATTCAAATATCTAGGTAGTTATATTAGTTCAACTCAAATGACGTAATCTTAAGAACTATGAGTGGTTGGGCAACCTAGAATAGCCTTAACATCATCTGGAAATCCAACCTTTCAAGTAAACTCAAAAGAAACTTAGAGCTACAATAGAGACTGTTATTGTATGGCTCTATCACTTAAACTCTGACTTCAACATTAGAGAAAAAGTTGATGGAGCCTATACACGCATGATGCGAGCTGCACTAAACAAGTTCTGGAGAAACCACGTTACAAATAATGATTTGAACGGAAAAATTCCAAGAATAACAGATACAATACGCGAATAAAGACAGAGGTCACTGCTGTAGAAACACAATCGAAGTAGTGAGTAATTTGCACTTCATTAATATGCATACCTGTAATAAATCTATAACGTATATATCCAGATAGAGGATATTTAAGCCGCGCCTATTGAAATATCGGTGTACCTGTTTCGTTAGTATGTGATTCCTCTCCTCCTCCCTCTTATAGTTCGTTGTCAATGATTAATCATTCGTTTGGTTAGATACTCGTTACTGTTTGTATAATGTATAATGCTTTGTATTCATTAATACCATGTTAACTTACCGTGCTATACTTAAGTTTAATAATAATGCAATATACAATAAATTATATATGTTAACCTTAATAATTGTATACTATTGTAATATTTAATGATGACATATTACTGATTAATTTATCGGATATATATCATTTTTCACTATAATCTTTACATTATTTAAATAATAAAATATATTAAATAATTAAATTCATGTATATCAAAAATATTCAAATATAATTAATATTCATTAATTTATATTATTATTGAATATGGTTATACAAATTACAATTTATATTTTATACTAATGATAGTTAATTTAATTAAATTTAATATGTAATTGATATGTTTAAATTGACTATAAAAAAAATGTTCTAACATTTTTTATTCTTAACTATTTTAACTTTTAACTTCTTAACTCTATATTAATTGTTGATGATACAAACTAGTGGTATTACTAGATGTGCTATTTAATAAATATATATTCAATATCTATAATATCTTTCCCTATTATAGGAATCGTTAAATAATTATACTTTCATGAAATTATACACAAATTACATTACCTCGTAATACCACAAAACACTAAGCTCCTCACAGATATACCCCTTCTGATACAAAGATAACAGCCGCTCCTGGTGGACCTCCTTCAAGAGTTACAACCATTAATATATCGGACCAGAGGAGAAACAATAGTCCTGTACCGAAACCTCAAGCCTCTTTCCCGATGTTAAACTTCCCGCATCCCCTCCCCTCTTCCCACCGCCGTTACACCTTACCCCATTGTTTCCCCAGCACCGACAATATATAAAATACCATCCAGATGTGGTATAACTGTTCCACCCCTGCCCCCACCCTCTAGATCCGCTGGCATCATAAGGAAGAATAGAATACCCCATCGACCTCCAAACTACATTAATTACCGACCGCCTTTTTAAAAAATTGTTTCCAAACAATTCATCGCCCTTATTATTAATAAAAATAATCTTTTCGACCCGTTTCAAAGCACTTTTTGTAAGGGTCATTCAACCGAAACAGCTCTTCTCCATATTACTGACACAGTACTATCTACCTGAAATAGCAACTCGTGTTGCCAGCTAATCCTGCTTGATCTCTTATCTAATGTTGATACACAGGACGATAACATATTAATCTCGCGGCTCACTTTGATGGTAATATCTGTCTTAGCATTAAATGGTTAACTTCATATCTGACTAACCGCAATATCTATATTATGATTGACTATCTTACTCGCATCTTTCTCCACTTTACCACGGTATTCCCCAAGGATCCGGTCTAGGTACATCCCTCTTTTCTATTTATATCCGCCATATTGCTGATCTAATTAAGAACTTTCCAAATATACACTACCATATTTTTGCTGATGATATTCAACTGTTTACCTTTTTCCCTATAAATTATCATAATCCTACCAAATATGAATTAATCGAGTGTGCTAACTGAATAAGATTATGTATAGTATTATACTAATTAATTCCTCGAAGACTACTGTAATAACATATCTACTTCTGATACTTCCATTCCAAACTTTACTATAAATAACATGATTATTTCTCCTTCCCATTCCTCCAAAAATCTATGATTAGTATTTGATGACAAACTATCATTTAAGAATCACATATTATCTATTACAAAATCTTCCAACTTTAATCTCTTCAGAATTAATAAATTACGTACATCACTTTCCAGAAACCTTACTAAAACTCTAATAAATGCTCTTGTACTTTCCCGACTTGACTACTGTTCTTCCCTACTAAATGTACTTACTGTTAAAGATACTGCTCCACTAAATCGGATTATTCGTTCCTCAATACTCACTACTTACTGTATAACACGACTGGATCACCATACTACAACATATCATCAATCATCTCGTGTGTGGCTACCCTTCTCCCTCGGGTTTAAATTACGTATAATATCTATAATCCATAAATCAATATATTCTTTCACCCCTATCTATATCTCTGATCTAATTAAAAAAACGTACAATATTACCTTCTCTTCATTACCAAAATGTTTCCCTACTTATCTCCTAGAACTCAAGTAAAACTTCAATAAATTCTAGAACTTTTAAAAATTCCGGTCCCACCCTATGGAATTGCCTCTCTCTTACCATTCATTCTATTGGATCCCAAAGAGATTTATAAATCTTATTTCTACTTTTCTCTCTACCTCTAATTATTAAATCATCCAATTATTATTGTTGTCCGTGTTATATTCAATGTATATTATTATTAAATTGTTAACATATTACTATTATCTTATTATTATTATTTTCTTCCCGCACGAGCTAAGGGGTCTACATGGCCGTGTGTTAGTGCTTAATAAACATTATATCATCATCATATATGCTATATAGTACATTGTAAATTATATTTTAATTTTATTTTAAATAGAAAACAGCTAATTTAATAATAATGTAAAATTTTATTTTTTATAAAATTGTTATAAATAATATTACATAAATATTACAATAGTATATTAACGATAACATTTAACAATAATACATTTCATATTTATTTCAACTTAAAGGTAATTATTAAACTATATAAATTAAATAACTATTACCATTCTAATTTCATACCATACCTGGGGTTTTTGATCTCGGTCATCAATTGATGACCGATCATTTAAGTTCCTGGAAATGATGAAATAACTCTACCAAATAAAAATAACAATAACAATAACTTAGATGAAGTTTTCACTTATAACCATATGTCTATGATGTACCATGTTGACCTCGGCATTAAAAAAAAACATATATATATATATATTATAAATTCCACCCCACACAATGTAATTCCCTCCCTACTACCAACTCATATATTAGATCCCATAAAAGATTTTTGAATATTACTTCTTCTTTTATGTATATTACTTCGTTTTTTTTTCGTTTTATCTAATGGATATCGTTGTATTATTATTATATTATCATCATGATATTCCTGTGCGAGCGAATGGGTCTATAGATGGTATATTGGTTTATTGATGTACACATGGCTCTATTTTAGTACATAAAAAATAGTATATAATCATCATAATCATCATATATATATAGAAAATGTATATTATATTTTCATATAAAATAGTAATACTATTTTTACAAACAAATATTTATAACTTAAACTATACATATAGTATATATTAGTCATTATATCACAGTGAATTATACTTTATTACAATAATCAAATTAAGCTATAATATACCTGAGCATATTACACACACATATATATATATATTATTGTTAAACATGTGTCTATTAATGTATATATGTATATATTGTTGTAGCCGAGTAATCACATGTGTATATCATACATATTGTTATATTATCCTATTGATGTATATATTATATATTGTCATATACTAGCGTATTATATACACAGTGTGTATTACACACACATATATATATATATATATATATATATATATATATATATATATATATATGTATATATATATATATATATATATATATATATATATATATATATATATATATATATATATATATATATATGTGTGTGTGTGTGTATATGTAATCCGCTAGTATATGCCAATATATAATATATGTAAATATATATATATATATATGTATTAAATATATGTATATATATAAATAACTAATTAATTAAACTATTAGTTCGTACTCACAAGCAGAAGATGGAACAAGTTGATAAGTTTTGGGCCATTATAATGATAGGACTAATGACTTTCTTCCTGGCCGTATTCTACCAAATTATCAACAACTCGACCCTGTGAAGACCCCAAGGTATTACGTAATAAGCCGGACACGTGACACGATGGCGTAACTCTGCAGCGCGGCCGCGCACACACAATAGCGTTCGTTATTCGATATCCGTGAATGGTTTATGGATTAGTTTGTTTAGAAAAGAAAATGATCGTTAAATAAATCTATACACGTAAGAGTTTTTATATTACTTAATTATAAATATATAATTAATATATCATATATATATATATATATATATATATATATATATATATATATATATATATATATATATATATATATATATATATATATATATATATATATATATATAGTATGTATATTATATAAAGTAATTTTACCGACATTTTAAATGTAATTAAATGATATTATATAATATATAATATGGATGACACAAAGAAAGAGATTGTATAAAGTAATATTTTGAAGACCTTTTGGAAACATCCAGAATATGTGAGTTAGGACCGAGAAGGACCTTCGTTTGTTTATTAACTTACCCATTACTTAATGCTTTACAACATGAATTAATAAATCTAATTTATTTATTTATTTATACTTACTTACTTACTCTTACCCGTCGCGCGGGTTGCTCGTTACATTTATTTTCCCTGTCTTTCATTGCATTTGTCATATCGCCAATATCCAGTTCCACATCGTCTTTACATTGGTCTAAAAAGGTTTTGTGAGGGCGCCCTACCTTCGTTTTACCATTATATGGATTCCATAGTATGACTTTTCTCACAATTTCTTTGAAACTTCTATAGCAGTAACCTGTATATCGAATTATTCTTTCGCGTATAAGATGTGATATTGGGGGGATATTACCATATAATTCAGTATTTGTTGGGTGATAACGCCAAGACTTGTTTAATTGGCTCTAAGCATTCTGTTATAAGTGCAGTCTAATTTATTTTGAAGTTTTTTTGCTAAGGTTCATGTTACTGATTCGTATATCAATACAGTCTCAACAGTAGCTCGGAAAAAGTTCTTTTTCTGCCTTAGATTTGCAGTAGATTTCCAAATTGTATATAGTATATTCAATGCAATCCAAACTTTACCAATTCTTGATGATACATCTTTTGCGGTCGATGAAATTTCACTGCCTAAGTAACTGAAGTTTTCTACCTGTTTAATAGTGTTTCCGTTAAGAGATTTTACTATACCTGTATGGTTAAGAAGCATGCATTCAGTCTTTTTATTGTTAATACATAGCTCGATTTCTTTAGCCGCAATGTATAGTACTAGAACTAGAAGTTCTGCACCTGTACATGTATCCGCAAAGCATATCTGCATAGTCTGCATTAGTAATTGTTACGGCAGGGTATCGTCTACTTCTGTATGAATGTAGAGTAAAGCCTTTTTCAGAATTAAGATAAATTCATTTTCGTAGAACGTAGTCTACACAAATGATATATAGTATCGGGGCTAGCTTGTCACCCTGTAAAACTCCTGCCTTGAGCTCAAAAAAATATGTGTCTCCATCGGGGGAATGTACCATGGATTATTATATAACATCATGATTGCCTTTATTGTCTCGATGGGGATGCCGTATGCTCTTAGTATTTTTGATATTTTACATCTATCAATGGAATTGATACTACAACCTGTGTTATTGAATTGCTAATTAACCTATATTATAATTATAATAAACACTATTGCATCCGTGTATAATCTTCTACATTTTATTACCGTGATCTTATTCTATTAAAACTTCTTTGATCACATATTCATAGGTTATAAATTTTACAAAAGTATATTGTACTATAGTAATATATTATTTTAACGTCACTCAAAAATCAGTATTACTATATTCTTAATACAACTACACAGACTACCTAAACGCTAACTTATATGTTTACATCACTATTAGTGATGGGAATGAAACACAATTTTAAGATTTCGAAATGGTTTCAGTTTCAAAGACAAGGATTTCGAAACGGAACATGAGCAATCTATTCTAGCAATTTCGCAATAGAATTCTTAAGAATTCCAGTTTCAAAATCCCCTAGCGGTATCAATTTAGGGTGTTCACATGAGAAATCTATTTTTTCAGTAGAATTCTTAAAAATATATACATTTGATAAACTTATAAGTTATTAGTTTATTATATTATCATTAAATAGTAATATATATATATATATATATATATATATTCATAATTTAATAATTATATAAGGAATTATATATTATAATTATAATTATTAATTAATTATTATTAATTATTTATTAATTATTAATTAAACGATCGTTAACGATTAAATAACATAATTGTAATCAATTATAATCGTAAACTATTATAAATAGTTTGACCCATATAAAGGTAAATACGTATGCATTAATACTCGTCAGTATACTTGTGCGTGTGTTTATTTACCAATTGCATAAATTATCACAAAATTAGAATAAATTCGGATTAGAACATTTATCAATAATCGCAGAAAAAAACACAGACTGTCATATTTTGGCAATTCTTAAGAATTCCATTGCGAAATTGCTGTAATAGATTGCTCATGTGAACAGCGCTTTACGAAAATATTTCGGTTTCAAAGACAAGGGTTTCGAAACAGTTTCAGCTTCAAAGATAATGGTTTCGAAACGGTTTCAGTTTCAATATATGTATTTCGATAATAATAAACAAACAATTTAAAGTTTAGTATTGAAGTTTAAATTCGAAAATATAATAAAAAATACATAGTCGGCATATATTTATGCTGAATTTATGTTAGTACTATAGTGATTCACTGTACTACTCACACATACAGCTATTCAGTAGTACCTGTTCACCTACCTGCTTAGCATCTATCATCAATATCAAACCTCTACAGCATATATCACCATATGATCGACCAACTCATTTTTACGAAAATCTCACCAGAATATCATAAACTTCACTCCCCAAATATACGCTCCTTGGCGATATCATTTCTTACATGGAAACTCCATAGCATCTTAGACATATATATATATATATATATATATATATATATATATATATTAAGCTTCATATTTAATAAATTATTAAAACCTACTTATATCGTAATCCTATAATTTATAATCATACATCTTCTATATATCTATATCTACTTACGGTATATCAATTGTTTCTATGAATAGATTAATACACAAAACAATAACATTAAAAGTAAGTACATAAACTTATCTATATTTAGAATGTGTCTATAACAATCCTATATTGTATTCAAAGTATTTGTTATCGATCTTGGAATCAGATATTTTAGTAATACATAATATAATTCTACTATAATTTATATACAAAATAAGCAAGTTTTAAATTTTATTTGACGTGTTAAAAAGTTTGTATTCATCATGTATTAAAATAATAGTAAACGTGTAAATGAGTTTATTTTAATCGAATAAGAAATATATCATTACATTTTATTTCAATATTTAATACATTTAATAAACATAAATACTATAAAACTTATGAATATGTATGAGCACTTCTCATTGAACAGTATATATATGAGGGTATTTGTGTATTCAGATAATAAGGGGGAAACAATGCACTGCTTCCCCTTGCCCACGTGTAACCCCATTCCCTAATATATATCCCCATGTGTAACAAGGGGATATATATTAGGGAATGGTATCAGAGGAATAATTATCGAAAACAAATCATCTATATTTTGTGAAGATACGTTTCACATTCAAGGATAAGTTTGTAGGTAAAGTAGAGGAAAGTAACCGAATACGGACACTCTCGTTATCGCAGAAACCATAATTTCTACAAAAAATGATTAATAAATAAAATATTCATAATCATATAAATAGTCTAAATAATTATTTTTAATTTTTTAATTATGAAAAATAGTGCTGATAATCAAATAAACTGATTTTTTTATTACGTTTTTAAATTTATTAAAAAAAATTTCAACTTAAAACCTTCTTCGTTCGTTATGATATTAATACCACCAATGAAGCTAAATCTAAAAAATGTATTATTTAGATACTTATCTTGTATTCTTAATTAATAAAATAATACAAATTAATTAATTAATTACTAATTAAATTATATTAAATTATTCATAAAATTAATTATAAAGTAATTATTATTTATTTCATTGGTTCATCAATAATATATAGTTAATCTAGTGGTATATAGGATGTCCGTATTCGGACATGGGTACCAAATACGGACACACCCGTTATTTTTAGAATAAAAGATTAAATACAATTTTAAAATCACAATAATATCTATAATCATATAATATAAATATATTGTAATTTTTGAATACAATCATTGAGTAATAAAATGTTAAGACCATTTATTGTTAAAATGTCAGTATTAGGTTATTGTCCTATATGCATTGGATAATGGCAATCACACGGAGGAGATCTATGCATAATATTTACAATATCAATAATACTAAAAATAACTAAATCCGATGTAATGGAATAATAAAGCAGTTTCCGTAACGTTGTAATATCAAACGCGTAACCGTCGTATTGTAAGCATTGTTAACGATATCATCGTATCGATGTTATAACTATTGTTATTGAAATAGAGTCAGGGGACATTATAACGGGATTACATCACAGGCGCTGTCCAATCGGAGTGTTAGCACCAATCATATACCGGTAGTTACGCTCAATAACATATTATACACTTTATATTAATATAAAATGATCGTTTGATAACATCGAGTGGTTATTATCATCTATTATTAATGAGGTCATGGACGACATGAGATATCGCACGACATATGTAGCAGACATATGTGTACAATAATGACGTACACGTATGTACGTCACAGTTACGTACGTACGTCATACATTGTACACATATTCTCAGTGCAAGAACACTACAGGTACTACCACTGTAGGTACGTATATCGTACAGGTAAATCACATGTTACCCGATTCCATGGTTACCCGATTCCAAGGTTACATATTTCTAGGTTACCCGATTCCAAGGTTACATAATTCGTTTGATTAAGCCACAGGTAATTGTGACAATTAATATAAATAAATATTATATTTTAACACGAGTATAGTTATCGTTGTTCTACATTAATAAACATAATATTAATGAAAACATATTTATTTATATATATATATATATATATATATACATATATATTCGAATGACGTATTACTCTACACTATACACTATCAGTCATATTTTTAGCAAGGACATCACCTAGGTAGTAGGCTAACTATTTTATTATAATATTGAACTCATATTATATTAATAGAAAAATAGTATAATATATATCTAATAATATATATTCGTTTACGTTTTACTATTTACAATCCCTTATTAATAATTTAATATCCCACATATTATATTAAATAGCGTACATCAGATAATGAATACACGGATATAGACCATCGATATAAAGAAAGTGGATAAGAAATTGACGCACGCAATGCATGTAAAAAATAGACACGTGAATGACACTTTTATCGATAAATTAACAAAATGGTATCAGTGATTTTGATTGGATATTAGTCATATTATATATGTCAAATATTAAAACAGTAGGCTTTTCGTCGAAATAGATTCAGGTAACTTCTATCTATATCAATGGATTTAAATTATAAATATCAATAAAATCAATAAAATAGTATTATATCTTCAATTTAAATACACAAAATTACGAGGAATGTTGATATTATGTATTTTAAATATATAATTTTATTTTTAGTATAGATAGTACATTACAATTGGTAGTAATTATCAATATATATATATATGTATAAATAAATATTATTATAAATAAAAAGTAGTGGGCCGGATAGTGGGTTTCAACTGCAATGCCCGTAGCGGATTGTGCCATACACTACATTCAATTGCTTATCCACTTTCTTTAAATCGATGATATAGACGCGCGTGTACACAGCAATACATTAATAAGGTAAACAGAAATATAATGAAATAAATAGCGTGATATATGACTGTAACGTCATGCATTGTACACTGTATACCGTAGTCATAAAGCTAGAGAGATAGCTTTCTCTCTAGCTCTATGACTGCGGTGTACGGTGTATACTGTGTACTACTGTATACACTGTACGCGTGAACGTGTGCGCGCGTGTACGCATTGTTACACGATGGCGGGTGTTTACCACGCCCCTTACGCTACAGGTAAACACGGTTGAATGGCGGGTGATCAAAACAATCGTAATTGCGATAATTGGTTTCGCGCAAAGACTGTCGTTGTATCCGTTGTATCTCCATACATAGAACTAACGGTATTTCTATTGTTGTATATTGTTATATATACATGTTATTATATCTTCTGAGGTTTTCATAAGGAATTCTCGAACATGGAGACTAATAGTAAGACAATATCTACAGAGAGAGGCAATAACCACGGTTTGTAATTGTGTTCAACTTGAGTTCAGCTAGTGTTATCATTATTTTGGTATTGTGTCGAGCGGGTATTATATATAAGGTATACTTTGTTTGATTTTGTACTATACTTGTGTCGACATTGTGTTGAACTCATGTTATATGCGTGTGTTGAATAACTCTATTGTGACTAATATGAACAAAAACAAAATAATAATTACTATTATATTATCTTAGATACATATATGTATCAATAATATTATATGTTATCCATATACACAAATACACACCTACACACATACACACATATACATACACACACATGATGATGATATATATATATATATATATATATATATATATATATATATATTTATATTTAAATATCAATTAATTAATAACACTTATAGGAGTATTTTATAAAACATAATAATTATACATAAATAATATTTACGTAATATAGTAATTACATATTAATATTTAGTAATGTTACACCATTACCACTTATTAATATGCACCTAATGCGCCTACCTGTTTAAATTAATCCATTCGATCACATATATTTATATCACTAAATATGCAAATATTGATTTTATAGCACGTTGTTATATAATGTTGAATATGCGTTACTGATTATTAATTATTATTAATATATCAACTATATTTCTTGAATACATATATTACAATATGTACATTTTCTATGGATAACAACTGTTTGTACCGCTATATAATATCAACGAGTTATATGTTGGTATATTTCAGTTATATTACCTATGGTGGTAAACTGAATATTGATTAATTTTCATTCATAATTTAGTATATAAAGATGTTAATAATGGTGATGATTATATATACAGAGAATAATATGTGGTTCCTCATTTAATTTACAGTATTAAGGCAAAGTAAAATAGTAATAGTAATATTAATAATAACTTAATATATGCTATATATAGCGTATACGCTATTGTGTATAATATTATATTATATTAAAGCATAGATTTTAATAGCAAATCGTTAAATTTCATAGCATAGCATAACCTAAAATAACATAACCTAACCTAACCTAACCTAACATACTTAACTTAACCTAACCTAACCTAACCTAACCTAACCTAACCTAACCTAACCTAACCTAACCCAACCTAACCTAACCTAACCTAACCTAACCTAACCTAACCTAACCTAACCTAACCTAACCTAACCTAACCTAACCTAACCTAACCTAACAAACTTAACATAACCTGACCTAACCTAACCTAACCTAACCTATCTTAACCTAACTTAACCTAATCAAACCCAAACCCAAACCCAAACCTAACCTAACCAAACCTAACCTAACCTAACATACTTAACTTAACCTAGCTTATCCTAACCTAACCTAACCTAACATACTTAACTTAACCTAAAATAACCTAACCTAATCTAACCTAACCTAAAGCCAAACACCAAACCTAACCTAACCTAATCTAACCTAACCTAATCTTACCTAACCTAACATAACCTAACCTAGCTTAACCTAACCTAACCTAACCTAACATACTTAACCTAACCTAAAATATCATAACCTAACCTAACCTACTTGACCTAACATAACCTAAAATATCCTAACAAATTTAACCTAACCTAATCTAACCTAATATTCTTAACCTAACCTAACCTAACCTAGCTTAACCTAACCTAACCTAACCTAATCTAACCTAGCTTAACCTAACCTAACCTAACCAACCTAACCTAACCTAACATAACCTAACAAACTTAACATAACCTAAAATAACCAAACATAACATAACCTAACATAACATACTTAACTTAACCTGACCTAACCTAACCTAACATACTTAACCTAACCTACAATATCATAACCTAACCTAACCTACTTGAACTAACATAACCTAAAATATCCTAATCAAATCTAACCTATCTTAACCTAACCTATATTAACCTAACCTAACCTAATCAAACCCAAACCCAAACCCAAACCTATCCTAACATAACCTAACCTAACCTAACATCCTTAACCTAACCAAACTAACCTAACCTAGCATACTTAACTTAACCTAGCTTATCCAAACATAACCTAACCTAACATACTTAATTTAACTTAAAATAACCTAACCTAATCTAACCTAACCTAAAGCTAAACACCAAACCTAACCTAACCTAATCTAACCTAACCTAACCTAACCTAACCTAACATAACCTAACCTAGCTTAACCTAACCTAACCTAACCTAACATACTTAACCTAACCTACAATATCATAACCTAACCTAACCTACTTGAACTAACATAACCTAAAATATCCTAATCAAATCTAACCTAACCTAATCTAACCTAGCTTAACCTAACCTAATATAACCTAATATTCTTAACCTAACCTAACCTAACCTAGCTTAACCTAACCTAACCTAACCTAATATTCGTAACCTAATCTAATCTAACCTAGCTTAACCTAACCTAATCTAACCTAATATTCTTAACCTAACATAACCTAACCTAAACTAACCTAACCAAATCTAACCTAACCTAATCTAACCTAACCTAACCTAACCAAATCTAACCTAACCTAATCTAACCTAGCTTAACCTAACCAAATCTAACCTAACCTAATCTAACCTAGCTTAACCTAACCTAACCTAACCAAATCTAACCTAACCTAATCTAACCTAGCTTAACCTAACCTAACCTAACCTAACCTAACCTAACCTAACCTAACCTAACCTAACCAAATCTAACCTAACCTAATCTAACCTAGCTTAACCTAACCTAATCTAACCTAATATTATTAACCTAACCTAACCTAACCTAACCTAACCTAACCTAACCTAACCTAACCTGACCTAACCTAACCTAACCTAACCTAACCTAACCTAACCTAACCTAACCTAACCTAACCTAACCTAACCTAACCTAACCTAACCTAATCTAACCGAACCTAACCAAACCCAAAACCAAACCCAAACCCAAACCCAAACCGAACCTAACCTAACATAAAATAACTTAACCTAACCTAACATAACATAACTTAACCTAATCTATCCTAACCTAACCTAACCTAACCTAAACTATCCTAACCAAACCTAACCTAACCTAACCTAACCTAACATAACCTAACCAAACTTAACCTATCACACAGATATAGAGAATCCGGAAACTACAGGAGGTTCCAGTTTTTGTTCTGCAATACTGGTGGTCCTCAGTATATTGATCATAGTATGCACGTTCCCTATAGCACTGTGCATGTGTATTAAGGTTAATAACCCGTGTGTGTATACGTGTGTGTGTATGCGTGTGTATGTGTGTGAGAAGGGCGGGGCAGATCATTCGCCGCAGGTGTGTAGTGTACTCCGCTTAACGTAGATGAATCATATTACTTATAATTAATATGATTACAATAAGAATATATGTATATTTCATACATTATATCGTATATTATACCTACTAGGTGTACTATAGTAAATGTATACAGTTACGCTGTAGCCATTTTCATGTGTACGTTCACATCTTCATTGTATTGACATTTAATATTGACATTTAATTAAACTATAGTTTATATGAACACATATATATATACGCGTACTCAATGATAACATACTACACAGATAATAGCGGAGTATGAGAGAGCGGTTATATTTCGGTTAGGGCGTGTATTACCAGGAGCTAGAGGGCCAGGTTATCATACATATATATATATATTTTAATATATGTTTAACATATGAGTAGTTTATAATTGTGTAGTATATATATATACTTACTTTACTTTATTCCTTGACTGGCGAATCGTAAGGGAAATCAATAAGCTGGCTGTTATACAATGCCGTCGTCATTCGTTGCGGTCGTGTGGCTTCACCATTAAGTCAGACTGAGTCATCTTGCCCCATTATTTGATATCATCAATCTATTTTTCTTTTGGGTCTACTACATTTCCTATAAACTTTTTCTCAACCATATCTTGGAGGATTGTTTTCTGAGGTTGTCATTTATAATTGTATGACCGTACCATTTTAGTTTTCTTCGACGGATGGACTGTAATATTGGTTCATATATGTACCAATTAAACTTATCATCACATCTTTAATATACTCATTTGTCTTCATTTCTTTGTATGTTATTCCTAGAAGTGTTATGTGAGATTTGTTTTCAAAACCTTGTAGTTTTTTTGTTGAAAGGGCACTTATAGTCCAAGATTTGCAACCATAAGTTATAATAGATAATATTAGAAAGCTATAGAGATTATATTTGAGCTTTAAACATATATATTTGCCATATTGTAGTTAGTCTTACCATAGCCGATGTAGCTTTAGCTATTCTTATTTTAGTCTCAGAGTCGCTTGAGCCATCTTTTGTAATTGTAGCACCGATATATTTAAACTGGTCTACTTCTTCTAGCTTTTCTCCATATAATTGGATGTTGGAATGAAGATTTATGTTGTTACTGTTGATCATTATCTAGATCTTACATCTCGAGTGTTTGCAGTTCATCGTTAGATCGAGCTTTCAAGTCTATATCATCGGCGAATCTGAGATTAGATAAATTTCGGCCACCAATTTATTTTGTAGATATATGTTCATCTTAAATTCAATCCATAATCTCTTAAAGAAATAAATTGAAGAGCACAGGAAATAGTAGAAATATGTGTACAGGATATCCCTGTATCACACCAAGAGTTAACTCTTGGAGTTATTACCAAGAGTTAACTATTAAGACAATTGTCTTGGATATCTGACATTGGATACTATTAAATAGCATTGCGCTTGTGGAATATGATTTTATCATTAAAGTTATATTATATTCGATGCCACATTTATTCAGAGTAGACCAGAGTCCCTCATGCCAGACTCTATTACAATCTTTTTTAAAGTCTATGAAATTATGATATAAGTCCTTTTAGTTTTCTAATTGTTTTTCAATTATATTTCTACAATTAAATATATGCTCAGTGGTTCTTATTACTTTCCTAAGACCTGCGTGTTCTTCCGAAAGTACTTCTTCAGCTTACGAGATTCATCTATTCAATATAATTCTTAATAGACTTTTGCTTAAGTGGCATATTAGACTCAGGGTTATATAATTCTCACACTTTCTTAGATTGCCTTTTTTGGAATTGTTACTATTAGGGTGTTTATAATTAATTGGTACGAGTGTAAACATTAACGATTGTGTCTCCACCGTATGTTAGTAACTTACCAGTTATATTATCAATGCCAGGAGATTTACCTTCTTAACGCTTTGGTATAGCATCTTGAACTTCTGATTTTAAAATTGATAATTCATCTAATTTCTCTATGATCTTAGTTTTTATAACGCTTTTGTGGTCAGGTCTGATAGGATAGTTATGAAGTTCCTGACAGTATTCTTTCCATTGCTTTAAAATTGAGTGTTCTTCGGCTAGCGGCTGTCCGTTATTATCTTCTATTATCGAAGTGCTTCTTGCTGGCATTTTTGTGAGGTTTTAGAGTTTCGTATGCTCTTTGTTATGTTATATACATATTTCATGTATTCATTTATTGATTTACATTGCATCTGCATCCACTGCTCTTTTGCTGTCTTTGTGTATTTGATATATAGTATATAGTATATATATATATATATTGTTATTGTTATTGTTATTTTATGTGTGTGTATGTATGTGTATGTGTATATGTGTGTATATGTGTGTATAATAGAATATTAACATTTGTGATTATCAATTTTTAGACAATCTATAAATAACAGAACTAGTAATAGGATTATTCTCAAGGGCATTATTAGGAATTATTATTAATAGGAATTGGAGTTCTGAATAAGATGAATTATAGGTAGCAGTGGTTATTGTGCATATTTAAATGTACCTTTCGCTGAACAATTAATATAGAATAGAAGAGAATATACTGTATTTAGATATGTGTATACACATATGTGTCATATGACTGGTTTTTGATATCATGCATATATATATATATATTTAATTAATATACCATTTTAATTACCTCTCTATTATACATAGTCTATTTATATATATATATATATATAACATGATATACTAAGTAATGAAATGTAATATATTTCTAGTCCAATTTACACTATAATTGTTATACCATTACAAAATAAAATTAAAAAGGAAATTTTTATAAATATTATTTTAAATATTTTATTATTGAATACAGTTTTATTGATCGTTTTTTTTGTAAAGTTAATTAATTTTTGTAATTTCCAGCAATTCAAATTCATCAATTATTCATTCATGCTATAGCATGGTGAATCATAGTATAGGCTATGATATATCATAGATTTGTATTGTTATCAGTTTATTAGAAAAAAATACACGTGACCAAAAGCTGATGAAATCACAGATTGAAATGGACACGCAAAATACACATCATTATTTACACAAATCACTGCATTCTAATGTAATACATAATAATGTTGCCTGTATACAATAGTTGTGATACATAACCCTTAGGAATAATCAATATAACTAAATACTTCGCACATATATAAGACCACTCCTATTGGTTTTAATATATATATATATATATATATCCAGTAGTTATTATTATATTAAAATGTATCAGACGTCTGCAATTTAATATATATTACCAACAAATAATAATTATTATTTAAATGTTTATCCAATTTCCTGAAATTATAATTAGAAATTGTAATTATACTCGATTATTAAATGGTTTTAATAAAGAAACGAGTAGTAATATAATAATTGTTAACACATGAACAATGGTAAATATAATTAATTTATATAGTAATATGAAATGATTATAAATAATATGCATGGTGAAGGTATTGCCACATATTACACAGAATCGTGATGTTTGCATTGTGTATTAATTCTAGACAATGGATATCCAATATCGCCTGTCTCCGTTGATAATGTAATATAATAATATGTAGGTATACCTATAGGTACCTATATACCTGTAGTATACAGGCTGCATACATGAACTAGTATACCAGTGATGTAAATAAGTCGAGGATTGGAACAACTATAGCCGATAGTCTATCGGGTGATTGACCTATGTAGACGAGGGTATACCCAATATACCCACTAATATAGTGATGTGTTGTATATAAGCCTCTTTTTGGCTATTATGAGAACAACTTTAAAATCGGATATAAAATATATTTTATACAAAATATAATATATTTGTATTAATATTAATGTCATATAGTTCATATCCAATTGTGTACGCGTAAAAACAATCATCAGAAATATCGTGATAATAATGTTAACTAAAACTCTATACCTAATTGGTATCATTATATTTGTCCTATACGATTATTAATATACAATTATAAATTTCTTAACAATTCTTTTTATTAATTTTTCACTATTTATTATTTCCTACATTCGAGCAGCCATTTAAATAGCTTATTTTATGTTCATCGTAAATATAAAGTTTAGCTAAATGATAACTATGTAACGTCAACTATATATAGGCTAGTTATGTTAAAGACAATGCATGGCGACAATGTGTCTATATGACACTACTATGTCTACTACCCATATGTGTAGGTATAGGTATACCTATATATATATATATATTGTTATTGTTATTGTTATTGTTATTTGGTGATGCTTTTCATCCCGTCCAGGAACTTAGATGAAGTTTTCACTAAAAACATATGGTTCTATAGAACATTATAATGTCCCTTCGAAGCCACTCTCATGTTAAGGCAACCATAGTTTTAATTATAACCGATCATTTATTCATACACAATTATATAAGATCACTTCTAAATATTATTTTAAGACCTATTTTAATGGTCCTGACGGGGTTCGAACCCGCTTCCTACTTCTCGTGTGTCATACGCCTTAGCCAACTGAGCCATATAGGCAGTTATAAAGATATATATATATATATATATATATATATATTAACCCCCCCCCCATCGTACCCCTATCTCTATAGGTTTGTTCTTCATAATACCGTGCATAGATAGCATTATCAGAGTGGACCTGAGAACTATTTCCTTCAACGTACCACCTCAGGAGGTTAACATCGACACGTGTAGTGCTACTCGTGTGCGTGTGTGTAAGCGTGTGTGTAAGCGTGTGTGTGCGTGTGTGTGAGTGTGTGTGCGTGTGTGTGCGTGTGTGTGCGTGTGTGTGAGTGTGTGTAGTGCTACTAGTGTGCGCATCCTCGCCTAGTTAGAGGTATCACTGCATGACGGATTCACTTCACCAATGAATCATTAGTAATGATATAACTGTATGTACTTCTATGCCCATATTAGGCATGGAGGGGAGCGATTGTCAAAACGCTATACTATATGTATTATAACTATATAGTTTATGTATCATAACATACATTTAAATTGAAATGATATTGTTTATTGCCTATTTAATATTATTTCGTTTCTATAATTGTATTTGTATAAATCGTACATGTGACTTCATACGCTATATAGTACACTCACGTGACATAGTTAAATATATGTATTATAGTCACGTGTCTTCATGCATTATAGTCACGTGTCTTCATGCATTATAGTCACATGTATTCATGCATTAATGCTAAGTAAGTATATCAGTGAGCGTAACATAGTGTACTATAGTATACTACTTAAACGCTATCTCATCGAAGTATACTATATATAGTACCCGAAGTATACTATGATAATATCGATTAATATATATATATATATATATATAATGTAATCGATATTGGCATACGAATCATCATTATAAAGGGCCACATCTATATATATAGAGGTAACAGTAGTTATATCTCAGTAGAGTATTCGTGATCTAATGTAAACTTTAATAATTTAAATATTTAATGGATTGACTATATATTTAATATGCTATAATATACTATAAATTCCTAAATATATTATATATAATATATATATTTATATATATATATATATATATATATATATATGAAAGTCATTAACTTTTTACAATTCTAAATCAATTAAAACATAGGTAATATATGATCTTATAATAAAGATGAAAAACAATTCGCGGAACAGTGACGTACACACGCATACGCACACGCATACACACACGCATACACACACGCATACACACACGCGCGCCTATATATAGACCTCCGTACTACGTACGTAGATCCTGACTAAAGACTCGGTAACGATATCGGTGGACGCTGTGGTCTACTACCGTGTAGCCAACCCTATGTGGTCAGTGATCAACGTGGAGAACTGTATGAGCAGCACCTATCTACTGGCTCAGACCACCCTCCGCAACTATCTGGGTATCTACACGCTGTCCGAGATTCTTACCGAGAGGGATGTTATCAGTCACAAGATGCAGGTAAGGGGGCGGGACGAGCAGGAGGTGTGGGAAGGAGGTGGTGAAAGGAGTTGTGGAGTAGGATCAGGAGGAGGGGCGTATCGTGATGGAGATGAGGAGGATGAGGAGTAGGGTATGATTGTATAGAGATTAACGATGGGGGGTAGGAGTTATGCAATGGGCATTACCGGATACTTTAGAGTCGGTCACTATAGTGAATGATGGATTATAAAGTAGGCCGATGTACAAATATGTATAATTCATAGGTTTAGATCATCGATATATTCAGTGATTCAGCG
>OZ025241.1:60477697-60655197 GCA_964019155.1 Osedax fenrisi | reverse complement strand
TCAGTATCTCACAAACCATAAATCATACAAAAAAAATTGTAATTAATAAAATATTCATAATTATATAAATAGTCTAAAAAAGTATTTTTTATTTTTATTATTCAAAATATTGCTGATATATCCAATAAACTGATTTTTTTATTACGTTTTTAATTTATGAAAAAAATGTCAACTTAAAACCTTCTCAATATACAAATGTATACATATAAAATATAAGACTATATTATTAAAAAATAAAGCATTCTAAAATTATATATATAATTTCTATATTTGTTATCAAATATTCATTAAGTTATAGGCCAGTATCTAGATGTCATATAAGTCCCTATTACGGACACTCAAGATGTCTTAATACGGACACCCTATAACCAATCAGCGCGCAGCGTATGAACTATTCTGATATTCATAAAAATCGCGTGCGTTATAATATTAATACAACCAATAAAGCTAAATCTACAGTTTTTATTATTTAGATACTTAAATTGTAATATTAATTACAAAATAAATTATTAACTAATTAAATTAGAATAACTTTTTCATACAATTAATTATAAATAATGTAATTGTAATTTATCTGATTTATTCATAAATAATTATTTATCTAGTGGTATATATAGGGTGTCCATATTCGGACATGGGTACCGAATACGGACACCCCTGTTATCTATGGAATTAAAATATTAAATAACATTTTTAAATCACAATAATATCTATAATCATATAATATTAATATATTGTAATTTTTGAATAAAAATAATGAGTCGTAATAAAAAATAAATAAAATGTTAAGACCATTTATTGTTAAAGTGTCCGTATTAGGTTACTTTCCCCTACAAACTATAGTTAATATAGTAGAAGATAATTAGAATTATTGAGTGATCACTCTAACAAAATATTACATTTTGTTATTAAAATACAAATTAATTTAAATATATACATATATATGATAAAACATATATGTTTTATATGTATATATATATATATATATATATATATATATATATATATATATATATATATATACAATAAAACTAATAGAAATAGCAATGATTAGATTTATAATTTGTTATTAATAATGTTAATAGATAGGTTATGATAATAACATGATACACAATATTATATGATAGATAATATATTATCTATAACATTATAAATTTATAAGTTTATAAGTTTAAACTAAAGGATACGATAGTATTAATACTATATTTAATAAATATTACAATAATAATAATATGTTTACATGGTACAAACTCAGGCGGTACAGCTCCCTATCTATCCTGCATACGGTATTTATTTAACCTAGATAAGCAAAATGTAAATAAACAAGAGATTAGTGTCGAAGTATTTATTTAAAATATGAATAAATAATGATTTTATAAACTTCACATTCTTAAATTATATTAAATCTTATTGATTGTAATTATACACACACAAAAACATTATACTTATATTAAAAATCGTAATAAATATATATATATATATATATATATATATATATATATATATATATATATATCTGTATACATATATGTATACATATTAATAATATTGTTTTTTACATTATTATTATATATTGAATAATTATAGATATTAGTATTGAATAATATATGCATTGATGAAATACTAAATAATTATTTGATATATATATATATAATTTTATTGATGACATATTTTAAATACTTTCTATTTTTCTCTTATTTCATTTGCCAGATTTTGTTTTAAATTTAATGTAATCTTTAAGTAAAAGATAATTAATTAAAAAATATATAAATATTAAAATATAACTTCAATTTTAGTATTAATCAGTAAATATACAAATATTAGTTACAATAAATGTCATTATATAGACATTATATATGAATAAACATTGCATATAATGTATTTTCAACCAAATATGTAACTTAAGGTTACTAAATATAGTAAGTAGGTTTGATGTGGTATACCTAGTACTAGTTGGAAAATATATGGTATTTATATACATTCAAATTCCTGTGTGACTCATTTTGCTAAGTCGTCAAATACACAAGCTGTAGGACTTTGGTGTGGATTTGAACCTTATTCGAACCATTCAAATATGTCTTCACATAATATATAGAAGTGATCTTATATAATTGTGTATAAATCAATGACCAGCTTACGTTAACATACCTGCAGGTAGTTATATATATATATATATATATATATATATATATATATATATATTGTTATTTGGTGGAGTCCATTACCCATCCAGAAACTTAGATGAAGTTTCCACTTATAACCATAGGCTATAATGTCCCTTCGAAGAAACTCTCGTATTAAGGCATCCATGGTTTTAATTAAATTAAATTTAATTAAAATTTGTCTGATGCCTTAGCCACTGATCCACACATGTGTGGCTAAGGAGTCAGACACACAAGCAGTAGGACACGGGTTCGACCCTGCCCGGACCATTAATTAATTTTATAAAATGGGTCTTAAAATATTATTTAAAAATGATCTTATATAATTGTGTATACATAAATGATCCATGAACCATGGATGCCTTAACACGAGAGCGGCTTCGAAGGGACATTAGAGCCATATATGGTTATAAGTGGAAACTTCATCTAAGTTTCTTGATGGACTCCACCAAATAACAATAACAATAACAATATATATATATATATACATGTATATATATATATATATATATAAGTTTAATATATTCTTGATAGTCAACGTGATTTGCGAAGTCTGCATAATCTCATGTTTATTAGGTATATTCCTATATACCTATACATTATTATATGATAGATAATATAACATTATAACCCTATTATCGGATTATAACACTAAAGGATATATTTTAAATATATCCTAATATATCCTAATATACTAAAGGATATATCGTATACGATAGTATTAATACTATATTTAATAAATATTACATAGTACAATAGTATGTTTATATCCTTACTCGGTACAAACCTTAATTAATGTTGAATTTATAAATATACAATTTTTGTAATAAATAATAATAGTTATTTAAATTTAAATAAATGTTGCAATTAACAAATATAGAAAAAACTGTAATTTTTAATATAATTATATATATTTTAAATATATATTTAATAAACATGTATCTAAATGTTAATATTATATATCATTTATTAACTAAATATTATCTCTATATATTTAAAATTAATGATAATTAGTTTATACAATGGCAAGAAATATAAAAACTTTATTATTACTATTATAATATAATATCATTATTTGATAATTGTATATTAACGTAATATTATTTTATATTAAAATTAAATCTTTTATCAAATCTATAAGTAATATTTATTTGAGAATTATATGGACAATATTAGGTTTATTTTTCAATATGATTGTATATTATTAATAATAATATTATTTTGTATAATTTAAACTTTAATATATATATATATTTTTTACCATGGAAAAACCTATTTTACAGGACAAGATATGATTGGTTTTTAAGCGGTTATTACCATAAAAGTTAAACATTTAATTAACCCTGGTATATATATTCAAGGGTTATATGGGTTATGTAGTTATATTATAGTATAATACAAGTATATATATATATATATACACTTTAAAATATATTAATATAGTATAAGATAAAAAATAGTATTACTAATTATGTAATGTATGCCATTACATATATATATATATATATATATATATATATATATATATATATATATATATTAGTTACATTTAGTATATTGTAAATTATAATTTGTAAGCAAGTTTAAAACATGGTTTCAATCAAATTATTTACGTAAAATTGAAAATAAATTATGATTAACTCTATAAGTTTTTACTTTTTTTTATTCAAGTTTGATGTTGTTAAATAATAATAATTAAATATTTGATATTAACACCCATGTTTATATAGAACTCCTAGTGTACTTATTTATTTTATTCTTTTAAAAAATGATAATACATAATCTATCAGGCGTTTTAAAAATATTATAAAGGTAATAAGAAATATTTAATTATTGTATTATATAATATAAATATATCTAAATATAGTTATATTGGAATCAGTTAATGTTATCATTATTTAAGATTTTCTATCAGATATACAAGATATAAACCATACAAGTACTTGACCAGATATACCAATAGAACTTAATCGATAAATAATTAGTTGGTCAAGAAGTATCAAATCACCTGACATATCTAATAGAATTAATAGTATATGTTTATTAGAGTCATTGTAAATATGTAAATTGTTTGTTATTTAATTGTATTGAAGGTTATTTCAATGTCATGGTGATAAAGGTTGCATTTTATTTATGATGTCGTTAGATGTATTATTTCTATATAATTGTTTTACTTCGTTCAAGAGTATTTGTTATAATATATTGAGTGATGGGTCTATAATTGATTAGTAGGTGTAGTACCTACATCAGAGAATAAAGTGGATACTTTAATGAAGGTAATAATGTAGACAATTGTTATCGAGTCCGGTACTAGTAATGTTAAAAGAGGACTGTGCATAATATCAGTAATATAATGAATTATAGATGGAAGGATTATTATAAGAATATAAATTGTAATATGATCTAGAGAAGTTGATGAATTGTATTTTAAAAGAGGAGATTTTATTAAATGAATATCAGGTAGGAAAAATGTGTTCCATATGGAATTAATTTCATAAATTATATCAATATTTGATGAATTAGAAGGAATAGGCAAAGGAGGCTAAGATAAATCAATAATAAGTAAATAATTTAATTTATGTAATACAATATTGTGAGAATATATGAATATCAAACAAATCTAAATTATTATAAAAGGGTTTTAGAATTTTTAAGTCTTAATAGGTAATTCAAATATATATTTTATTTCAATACATACATCTAACAGGATTGTATCGAGTTAGGTCGCTAGTAGATTTGGATAGTTTCCATTTATCAGGAATATGCCTTAGATTCCGTCTAATAGGTCTAAAAGATGAGGTGTACTATGGTGAAGATGGACGATTCATAGGAGAGGATTTTATCTGAAGAGCATGGAGATCTAATGAACGGACAAATTCTATTTCGAGACATTGGTAGGGATATGTAGTGGTTTTAAATGGATTCAATTGATCTGATAATCTGAATCAATTCATAATTGATATTAGATAATATACTTTGTATACTTTGTTTTTAATTAGGAGGACAATACAATTGATGTGAAAATTAATAAGAATAGCAAAGTGATCACTGATAAGAACATCACTGATACTTAGATCAGAAATAAATGAATAAAAACCCTTATTTAGAAGTAGTAATACCAACCTAAAGTATATTGCTATTAATACTCTCGCCTTTCAAGTCACGGGTCGTCGCGATCAATAACTGTGGGAGTATTGATATATTATTTAACTGTTCACAAATAAGTTTTTTTTTAAATAAAGAAGAAAAGGGTTATCTTAATTATAGTTAATGTTAACATAACCTAATAAAATAGTATTATGTATTTAAATATTGTATACTATATCATTAAAGTCAGAAAATAAAGTATACATTATAAATAGTAGGTATATATTGTGTTGTTATTTTTATTTGGTGTAATCCTTTCATCCCATCCAGGAACTTAGATGAAATTTTAACTTATAACCATATGGCTCTAATGTCCCTTCGAAGCAGCTTTCATGTTAAGGCATCCATGGATGGCTATATACTAATTTTAATGAGAACCGATCATTTTTGTGTACCCAATTTAATATAATATTACTTCTAAATAATATGTTAAGACCTATTTTAATTATCCGGACGAGGCTCGAACCCATTTCCTACTGCTTGCGTGTCTGACACATTAGTCAACTGAGCAACCTAGGAAGTTTGTAGGAATATAAGATTCAGTTCAACAAGGTTATGTGGTAGAATAACTTGATGTAATAATGTTAATATAATTCTAATATAAAATAGTGCTGTCGACGTAACTTCTATCGTTGCGTCTAGTGTATGAAATAGTTTATATTTATCAGGAGTTATTAGATGCACTCGAGTCGATGACGCCATACCCATGTCAGTAATCCATGTAACAGCTATTGCTATAATGTCTAAATAATGATCAGAAATTTTGTTGTTGAATATAATTAATTAATTACATTTAATTGCGTACTATAGTAATTATATAGCATTACATTTAGTTAGGTATATATAGACCTATAGCCTATATAGGCTATAGGTAGTGTTTATGGTAGCAATGTTAGCGTAATATTTATGGGTTATACTTTTTCAGTTTTTTCATAGTAATTATCAAACGATGTGGTATATATCATATATTATTCAGAAGATGGAGAATTTAGTCAATACGAGAATAAGTGTAATCACAAATAAAACGAAGACATTTGGATAAACTTCTCATGTTCAAAACCACTTACAATTAGAAAGAGAAGAATAGAGATTATTCACCCTGCTCTACAACATGAATATATAAAATATAACAACATAAATTATAATAATAATAGATAATATATTTATGATAAAAAATAGTATTAACAATACGATAAATAACTAATCAAATTACATAATAATATTAGTACGATCTCGGAAAAATAGTAATACTGAATATTTGATAATATATATATAATACAGAATATTTACAAATAAATAGTAAGTTCATAATATAAATATATATTACCAGAACTAAAATAATTAGGTGTATTCAATTTAATTAAAAGTTCAACATCAAATAATAAATAACATAACAATGAAATAGAGTTTATTTACGTATACAACATGGATACTAATAATTTAAATACGTATAATAAGAATATTAGTGTAGACACTAATATGCATATATATATATATATATATATATATATATACTATTAATTAAACTATAAATTAGAAAACTTTTTTTACGGCGATAAATGTAATTATTTGATTTCTAGCAGTAGCTACATATACTTCTTAGAGTAAATATACGCTGTACGTATATGTACGTATATCGTATGATGTATATTGTAATGTGTACAGTGTACAATAGGGTAGATCATTTTTGAAAGTTTTGCTGGTTCACTCATAGTAGGTCATAAATGTTATATTACAAATATTTGTGAAGTTTCATCACATACTATTTAATAAAAAGGTAAAGTAAAATGAATCTATACCAGAACTTCATCTATTACAAGAAAACCACTGATCGAATATGACACGTACATTAATTTAATTGATTTAATTTATACAATTTAGGATCCTATACGTAGAATCATATTATTTTCTGCCAAAATTCTACATGAACATTATTTAGGTAGATCTACGCGTGTTTTTCACTTATAATATTGTCCACGACTTTATACTTACCTTTGCTTTATCCACTTATGGCTGCAGAATCAGTAGATTTGTACCTCATCACGGTCCTTTTGTTCATATATATTGTATAAATATCATTTATCTGTGATGGTTATAGAGTTATTTTCCATGTGTCCATCTATTTAGCATAACCAACGTCCAATGTTTTAGTTTAACTGTGTCTTCGTTGATGATAATTCAATGATTTATTTCTATAACTTTATTATTTTTATGTGGAGATTATTTCATTCGATAATATAATGTATGCTGGTTACTTGTATCTCATTCTCTATTGCGATTTGTCTGATCTTTCTAAATATATTATTTATCGTCTTATATTACTTTGCAATATACTAGGATATTTTTTTTATTGATTTTAGTCTTTTTATTTTATCACATAAATCGAGAAGTTTATTTGTAATCTATCCAATGCTTTAGTAAGACTTTGTAATTTCATGATATGCTGTATTCGTATCTTGATTAATAATTACGTGGGCTTCAAATATAACACTTATTTCAGTTTTATATGTCAGTTCTTTTAGTAGGTTTTGAGTTTGTCTTCCACAATACATCTTATTCGCGTTCTCTTTATTTCTTCTTATAAGATATAACTTTAATTTGAAGAAGGAATAAGGTTAGTATAACTAATCTAATATCAAATATTCCAGAATAGACTTTCTATACCGAATAATATTTATTATAATATTATACTAACTTCTACTTCTTATATTTTATTAGGAGTATGTTTATAGGCACAAACACATACATGACATAATGTGATATTAGCTAAATGGTTCCTTTCACACTATGGATTAGGTAGCACTATAGGTAGACAGATATGTAGAACTATAAGTATACAGGTAGAAAATATAGGTAGAAAAACAGGTAGACATAAAGGTAGAACTACAGGTAGACATACAATTAGAAATACAAGTAGACATACAAGTATACAAACAATTATAACTACATGTAGGAGTGCAGATAGACATATATGTAGACATATTAAGTATACCTATTCACTGTATTCCTATTCACTGTATATCTACCAGTGTATATTAACACTCTTCTAAATAAAAACGAAGAATAATCTCAGCACAAATCAATATAAGAAAACCTACCGCTATATGGGATTTGTATAGGTTTATTCATTAAATATATGCTACTTATATTATAATATTATAATCACGCATTGCAGGTGAATCACCCTATGGTGATGTTAATGACTGGGTATACACACATATAATAGTGAACGCTATTCTCGAATCTATGTTATTTAATATAAAAATTATAATATTAATAAATAGTGCGAGACTCACACTGTGAATACTACCATATATATCTTATAAGGCGAAACCTGCAGGTAGGCTAACTATAGTATCTAAACCCCACACTAAAACTATACGTTAATACTCACGAAGCATGTATATATAACATATGTGTATGTATACTGAATATATTCTACCTATAGGTATTTTGTTTATACACTACGGGGAACATTTATATCTTATTTTTATGTATCGTTTAAAGCGGGAATTTCCATGTTTAATTCATAACAAAATAATCCATTATACCTATTCTATATAGTAAATGATATACCAATGGTTAATTATATTTATAAAGTAGGTGTATACTTAATTTATTAATCATATATATATATATAATATTATATTTTCTAAGACCAATTGGGAGAATATTTTAAATTGTATTAGCCATAATTAAACATTGCTTATATTTTTATGTATGATATTAAATATTATTAAAATAAACAACATATATTTAACAACTATTCAAAGTATCCAAATTCATAATTAAAATATCGGATATATTTATTATTATTTTTTTAAATGGTAAGAGGACTACATACATATACTATAAATAATTATTAATTGCAGACAAATTCATTATATATATATATATATATATATATATATATATATATATATATAGAATATTCATTCTATTTATAGAATTTAATCTATTTATATATAATATATTATATATATGTGTGATAATGTATATACATTTATATCAAATAATATATATTAGGATTAATATATAAGACAAATCTATAATATAAATATAACGTATGGTGGTTTAGCACACGCGAATACTACTTTAGGCTATATGACCAGTGTTCAATATAGATGTTGCATTATGTACAAAGCCTTTGTTATGTATGTGTATAATAAATACTGTCGGTGTATGAATAATCAATATTATATAATATTACTAATACAAATAATTATGTAATATCATTATATTTATAATAATAGTAAATATATATATATATATATATTATATATACACTATCAAAACAAAGCAATAATTATTGCTTTATGTTTATACAATTAATTACATGTTTGTATTTATTTAACGGCCTTATTTACCCTAGGTAAATTACACTATGCTTCCGTATAAGGTAAACTACGAATATACACACGAAATATATAATATGAACGTTGGTCTCGATATAATTCCGATAAATATGAAACACAATGTAAAGGGAGGACAACGAAATGAAAACTAGCGACATTATAAATTGTGTTCGAAATTAATCAATCATATGTGATATGTTTATATATATAGTATTAAAGTATTCTATATATAATAGGTAATATTAATAGACATTCTAAGTAAATTAAAGAGTAATATTATATATGTTACCAAAATATTAATAAAAATAATATATATATATATATATATATATATATATATATATATATCTATAGAAATAGATGCAACATATATTACAGGTTAAGAGTACAGGTACTATACAATGGCATGCGTGCATCATTTTTTACAATATAAGTACACATTAATATATTGATTAAACACTATATAATATAATATATACACGCATAGTATACACTTCATATATATATATATATATATATATATATATACATATATATATATTACGTTCGAGTACTTGTTTATAGTAAAATAAATATAATAATACATTTTAAATATTCTCATTTCATACATATAGATACGGGTAATAGAGACATTATAATCTCTCATCGGTATTCTACTAATAATACCTCACCATATATATGTTATAGAATACATCACTATGAAATCGAACCGGCTCTTGATGAATATAAGCTATAGCCTCTCGTTATATTAGTGCCAAACCTCCACGAGTACTTGGTGTTATACAGTGTTAATATAGTTTACTTTAAATAATATATATATATATATATATAATCAACTCTCGATATATCAGAATTAATTATCGAATTCAAGAGGATGAAGAAGTGTGTCTAATATTTCGAGCTTCTGAGATATCGAGTAATTCTTATATGTATTTATACCTATCGGTATTATATAACGATATACATATATATATATATATATATATATATATATATATATATATATATATATATATATATATATATATATATATATATATATGGTTCCATCCCTATGGAATTCCCTCCATGCCTCTATTAGATCAATCCATTCACACCCGTCCTTTATTATACACCTCAAAGCTTACATATCATCGATGTAATATATTCACTTATTTAATCATACAATATTACTATTTTTATAAATTATATTATTTTATCGTTTTGTTTATTTATTTATCTATTTATTGTTTTCGTTCTATATTGTTATATGCACCTACGAGGGGTGGCCACACCTATGATAAGTGCTAATAAACCTTATCATCATCATCATCATCATCATCATCATCATCATAATATATATATATAAACATTCCTATCATTATGTTGTAAAATGATCATAAATTATGTGTTATAATATTATGTTTTATATACTAAATGCACAATATATAATATAATATTATAATTATGAATAATATAAATTAAATTGTTAGATACATTTATTTTTTATTTATTTTTGAAATTTTTAGTTATATTTGAATATAATTATTATTTAATCAACATTCAAAAGATTATATTTCATATAATTTAAAATTATAATAAATTTTGTGAATATTAAGAAGATTTTGTATACTAATAATAACAGTATTCCCAATAAATTATTACGTATACGTATATAACTATAGTTATCTCGGGAATTATTTGTAATGTTTTTTTTTATTTCAGGTATTTAAAATCAATAATAGATATATCAGCATAATTGGTATATTTACTGAAAACCCATTGGCTAGAATACAAATTATAATGTAGGCGTTGATCTGATAACAAACTGTTTTTCTGAAAGTGTACTTTATACGATTAACAATTATATTTATCTCAATTATATATCATATATATTATATATAGAAATATATTTCTAGTAATATACTTATGGTAAAATCTATAGATATAATATAGTAGATATATACCATAAGATTATAGAGTAGAGTATGTGTACAATCATGTAATATTATATAAATATATTGTTATAGATCTATAAATAAAGTAGGTATACCCTATAAATATATTCTATAAATATCATAATTAATTAATAATATTTTTATATAAATTATTATTTATTATCGGGGACACATTGAAGTTATTAATAATTTAATATTATCTAACTGATTATGAGTATATATATATATATATATATATATATAGGTATACACTATAGCTATAAACTATAGCTTATTGATGTTGACATACCTATATATATAGATATTACATTCGTACTATTGTATTTACAAATAAAACTAGTTTCGAAACTTTAGTGACAAGAGTGATAATATTCTATTAAATTATATTGTAATAAAACAAATGTTATATAATAATAATAATAATAATAATAATAATAATAATAATAATAATAATAATAATAATAATAATAATAATAATAATAATAATAATAATAATAATAATAATAATAATAATAATAATAATAATAATAATAATAATAATAATAATAATAATAATAATAATAATAATAATAATAATAATAATAATAATAATAATAATAATAATAATAATAATAATAATAATAATAATAATAATAATAATAATAATAATAATAATAATAATAATAATAATAATAATAATAATAATAATAATAATAATAATAATAATAATAATAATAATACTATTATTACGTAATATTCATTTATTAGTAGATTATTTGTATAATATAACATTCGTAAAATATTTAGCTGTTATCTTTTATATATATAATCTATTTATATAGGTATATATATAATCTATTATTATAGGTATAGGTATAACTATATAAATATACTTATATACATATAATTATGGTATTAGTATTATTTTTTTTAATAGTTTTGACATTTTTGCAATATGAAGCCTATAAGCTATATATATATTAAGCCTTTATTAAGGTTAACCTATACAATTATTGTATTTGTACCCTAAGCTATCGTTGACTAATACATATGCATGCCTGTACGAATATGTTATCTATAGATATACCGTAGACCTATATATCTATAGAGGCAACAATAGTAACATATTATTAAATAGTTATATATGTATACATATATATATATATATATTCATACAACTACAATTGGTTTTTTCTATATTATTTCACATAATTATTGTATTATTAAATTAATAAATAATAAATCGTAATTGTAAGCCTGGTAAAGTTGTCATGTTCAATGTTAACACATAATCACGTGATAACATAATCACGTGATACTCTGAACAGCGATCACGTGATAATATATAGTCAAGGACATGGCCTTGCTATAACCACATATCATTCGTTGATAATATGATATCCTAGTTAATTATTTCCACGTTAATTATGTTATCTCATACATTAGATTTACCTACCTATTAGGAACCGTGGTCAATTATGAATCCTGATTAAATAGGAACAATACGTAATTAGGGATCGTGGTCAACGAATACTCCTGATTAATTAGGAATAAAATATAATTAATATGTGTATGAAATATTTATTATTAAACTATCAGCAATAGCCGAAAATAACAAGTATATTGAAAAGAGAATCATATTTTCACAGATGTTTAGATAACATTATAGTAAATATTTTTCGAAGACGCCTTAGAAAGATATTTGGTTATAATTTATTAAATAATTTAAAAATAGGTAAAAGATAATATAATATATATATATATATACATTATATACATTATATATATATAATACAAAAGTGAATATATCGTCATTAAGATATGAGGTCGCTAACATATAGTATACATACCACCTGATACATGCATGTTCGCTTCACGAATTCTATAAATAGAACGACGTATTCTAAACGAAACACAATTAATCACGCGTGATGCACCTAGAAATCTCGTCAACTACGAATAACAACTACGAATAATATTATCTGGTAATGTTATATACGATGAGGTCTGATATTTATTAAGGGGGCGACGTTACCGATAAATATAGCAATAATATAATTCACCATGTTAAAATATAGGATAAATAGGCTTGGAGTATTAATATGTATATGGTTCAATTTCTTATCTATAGTACTGACCTATATTTTTTCTATATTTAGCTAATAAATACCGTTTTATGTGCAATAAAACAAAATGTTATATAAATATATACAAGTAGTTTATAAATTTATAATAATATATATATACAGTCAACTCTCGGTAAGTCGGACTACTGATAAGTTAGACTTCTCGATAAGTCGGACACATTTAGTCGGTTTGGTTGGATTTGTATATAGTTCCATGTTAAATTAATCGGATAAATCGGATAAGTTGTATTGGATAAGTCGGACTTTTCTATAAGTCGGACACATTTTATAGTAATTTTTATGATTATTATACTGGATAAGTCGGACTTTTTATAATTTGTCAGAAATGTTTACTTTAAATAATGAATATTATAATTATAGTAAGTATATTATAATTGAATACAACATTTGATGTTGCTGATAGTTGCATAATTCCATATTTCGGTAACCATTTAACTCGCGCTGCGCATTTCATGTCGTATTTGCATGATATTCTTAATCTCGGATAAGTCGGACATCTCTCTAAGTCGGACACTTTTCCAGGTCCCTTGCGAGTCCGACTTATCGGGAGTTTACTGTATATATATATATATATATATATATATATATATATATATATATATATATATATATGTATCACATATAATTATAAATTATTAGATATTATTCTAAATAATGTCAATTATATATTTTATTTTATAAATTTATAAATTTCATTTTATTTATTTTAATCTATATATATATAAATATATTTCCAATGCAGAAGATTTTATCAAAAAATATTCAATAATAAAAAATATATTAATGTTTTTGTAACATTACTTATCATAAAAATAAATTACTGAGTAAATTGATGTTGAAAAATAAAGTAATATTTTTTTTTAATATTTACAAAGTAAAAATATAATTCAACAATTTTTAAAATCGATCTTATATTCATAAATTAGAATGAATTTATAATAACTAATATTTTACAATAATTATTATTTTATTTATTTACAAAGTATTTAGAATATGACAGACTAGTAGGTGTCATAAAACATCGAATTTTGATAGTTATATTGCAAATTTTTTAACGATTTTTTTTGTAAATGGAAGATAATTAATTATATAATATATGTATGCAATAAAATACAAATTTATTTATATTTTTTTTAAGAAAAAAACGAACGTCGCACTTAAACTATACATTAAGTATGTAGGATTACCTAAATACCTGTTGGGTACATACTATAGTGTATATATAGGGGACGGAACCCGGTTGCGAGTGTAGGGTTGCACGTTACTTCGATTAATTTAAATTAAATCATAAGTCACGTGACCCAGCATGACCTATATGACCTGATTTTTAAAATAACACAGATATATTTTAAATATTTCAATAAATCTATTTTATTTATTAAATAATATTAATTAGATTATTTCACAAATGTCAGTAATTAACATCATTAAACCACTTATATTTTGTATAAACAAATGGATTACGGAGATATATAACCATTATTAGTATGTATAATTCACTATAAAAAACGTATTTTTCATATAATAATTACTATTTCCAAAATAATGTCGTAACTTTAAATGTAATTATTACGTTATTTAATGATTGTCTAGTTAATTATAGTGCAATACAATATACTTGTATACTCCTATGTATATAATATATGCATATATGCATATATATCTAATGGATGAAGTAGATCACAAACTTTTATAGACACGAATAGTAATATAGCGCTTGAAGTTAAATCAAAAGTTATGGTCACATATGTACAACAAAATATGTACATTATATTAAATATGTATAGATATTATAATATTATAATATAATATTACATTGATATTATGTATGTTTATATTTATTTATAATACTTATTTTTCATATAGGTCATGCTGAGTCACGTGACTTATTATTTAATTTAAATTAATCGAAGTGACGTGCAACCCTACACTCGCAACCGGGTAGTGGCCTTAAACGGAATAGTGGTCATTTTAATTAACGCTTAAATGGTGCTAAATAGGATAACAAGTTCTATATACAATATGTAGATAATTAAAATGTCTATAATATAAAGTACATTTTTTTTAAATGATTAATTAATTACTCTAATTTATTACATAATCATTTTTTGTCAAATTTTGACAAAAATATGAGTATATATATTTATGCTTATTTATATGTATATAATTAAATCATTGAATCAAATATGGTGCGTATGCATCATAAATATAAATATTTAATATTACATAATTAAAAAAATATAAATCTAATACATTAGGAGATACCTATTGCATATTCTGATACTAGCGGCCACTACCCCGAACTTGCCTTATTTTAATTATTTTTTATGCGTTTTTGAATGCCAAACAAATCGTTAATATTATTCAGTAATATATAAAAGTGAAATAAAAGTATTCTAGATCTATATGATTTATAGCTAATTCAATAAAACTAAGATCTTAAAATTCAGTATTTATCGATATATTAGAAGTATGCTGAGGCATATACATTATCGGCCAATACTCCGATCTCTCCCCTACTATAGTAATAGGGATTATTGAAGTTGATTATAATGAATTATCTATAAGGAAATACTTTAGAAAATAGATATTTACACGATCGTGTAAAGTTGTAAAAGTTGATTAGTATTACGTAATCTGTATTACATAACATGCATGTATTAAGGATAGGTGCGACCTATAAGGATTGATGGTTAGATCAATAGATTTTTACATGTATTTAATATGAAAAATATTGGTCTATAGAATATATTAACGTGTTCAACTATTAAAAGTGTATTAACTTTTTTAATAATTACATTTTTTTATAGAATATAAAAGAAAATATTTAATATAAAATTGTGTTTAACTAATAAATTATTTTTAAATTAAATGATAAATTATGAATATTTTAAAATTTACTAATTATCAAATTTAAAAAAATATAAATATTATGCATAACTACATGTAGTTATATATATATTCTAAACTGTCTGATAATATCAATTCATTTAAATTATAATTGAAGGACTTGGTAGGTTTTGAATGAGTGAAATTATTAATATTAATTATATAGTAAATTCATTCTAAATATTTACAATATAATTATGAAAAATATATATAATATATATAGACAATAACTTATCACATTATGTTATTATAAATAAATAACCATCTATGAATATTGGTTATTTAAATTGATATATAATATTTATTAAATTATTTTAATTTATTAAATTTTAATTAATTTTTTTTTAAATTATGTATAAATATTATATACATTTTGTTTGAAACATCATGTTTTATTCTCAATTTCAGAGGTGGCACCTACCCTTAGGTGTATTAATTAATTAACTAATTAATGAAGCAATTACATTAAGCATAATTGTAATCTTTAATCTTTAATATACATTACGAGAATTAACCTCATTTATGTTTTATTATAATAATGATGTTGTCAATTTGTATTGTTTATAAATTAAAGTTATTGTCACGCCTATAACTCGATTGGAGGATGTACATATATCAGTGATTTTAATAGATATATAATTATATCAATGCATAACACATTATATAATATAACATTATTTAAACGATGATTTCCATGATGGGACATATGCTTAATACCATATAGAGTAATATTACTCTTAAAAATAACAAAATAAATTATTATAAAATTAACTAATTTATTTGTTATGTTAGCTATACTATACTAATAATATATACTATACTATATGTATATATGTATATATATATATAATTATAAACTAATATAATCGAATAAATCAATAGAGTAATAGAAATCCTCGTATTCCCTCGGTTGCTAGCAGCGACCAGCGTACACTAAGCCGGAGTGGCTCGGTAATTTTTTTTTGAAAATTGCTGCACATTTTTTTATATTAACTAGATAACATATTAAATTGAATACAAAAAAAAAAAATTAAAAAAATTAATTATTGGAGGTGCGCCACCTAATTAAAGTTTAACATGAAGAGATAGGAAGTTTAACATGGAGGAGATAGGTAATATTTGAAACTTCGATTTAACATCATTACAATTTTTTTTTTTAGTTTTATCTGCAATTATAGTTTTAATTATATATTTTTGTATAAGATAATATTTGTACAATATTTTTTTTCGATTTTCCAGGAAATTTCCAGGAAATTTTGGAAAAATACAAAATATTTTAATTTTAATTAAAAAAAAATTATTTATAAAAAAATATAAACATAAATATATATACATAAGTATATGAGTGTACTATTACATGAAATTAATTTTAAAAAAATAATGTATAGTATAAAATATGGTTATTTATTCACTATTTTAATGTAAAAATATGATAAATTTTATATTTGAAAAAAAAAAGTTTACGCACTATTACAAAAAATTTTTTTCAATCGACTGGATTAATAATAGGGTTTTTTTAAAGAATTTAAATCGTTAGAAATTTTTTAAAATATATTTTACTTTTTATCTTATTTTTTTATAAATTTTAAATTATTAGTTTGCTCTATCATTTTTTTTCTTTTGTAAATTTGTAAAAACCAAGATACAACTTATATTATAGAATTTAAAGAGCTTTGTAAAAATATAAATTATATTAATTTTAGATAAAAAAATATTATTAAAAAAAAAAATCCCAATTTTCCCCATATTGGTCAGAAATGCTGATATTTTTTTTATTTCTATAAATATTTAGATAGCTATATTTATAATATATATATTATGTTAATTTCATTATATAATATTCATTATTGAATGAGTTATGTTATAATATGTATTATAAATAAATTAATACATTCATAATTTCTATCTACAAAATTAAACATTTTTACTAATTTTTTTTCACAATTGTGGTCATAACTTTTTTTTAAATAAAAATTTAAAAAAACTAAGATATGACTTCTATTATAGAATTTGCTAAGCATTCCAACTATACAAATTTTATTATAATAGCATAAATATATAAAATCTCATTTTAGTACCAATATCCCATATTCGAATATTTTTATAGTTATTATTTATACAGTAAGATTAGCCGATTATATCCATATATGTTGTTATTTGTCATTTAGTAAATGGTTTGGGGTTATATAAAATATAAAAAGGTGTATTAGTAAGAAGGTTCGTGGTTAAAAAGTATAATAAAATGAATATAAATTTGAAAATTAGTTGTTTATAATGGTTTATAATGTAATTGTCATGTGATTTCAATATAGGTAATAGCGGTATTTTTTCTATAGAAAAATATTTATAGGTATTTTTAAAAGCTCTGGCGCACGGCGAATACTTCATGTAAAAAAAAAAAAAGTATACCATTGTGACAGAAATACTCCAAACATAAAATGCTAGAAGGTGCAGCAATTTTCAACAAAAAAAGTCCGAGCCGCTCCGGCTTAGCGTACACACGTGGCCAGGTATTAGCGTGGCTCAGTAGTTCTCCCCGTAGTAGTAGTAGGTGTGATGCGGATAAGTGCAACGTCGGCATATTAATCAAAGTACACACACACACTTCGCATAAGTCGTATACCATAAAGTAGGCGTATCATATACGACACACCCCTGACCACCACCACCACCACCACCACAGACTATTCATATCGATTACGTAACGATGATACAACGCCTCACCGCGGTTACGTAACCAGTAGGCAGTTGATTACGTAATATCACCTGCAGCGACGCACGCCTCACGAGCGACTCCGGCACCACAGCGGAGGTATCGCCTAGCTGACCGGTGTCGCCACCTACCGCCACGAACAACACCGAATCATGTGAGTCACGTGCCTGTATGTGTGCTAGCAACGCGCATTCGACGATTACCTGTTAGAAGATTACGTCGACTACAATAGGCATATATTGTGTATATTTTATATAATATATAATATACATATTATAATAGCGTATACGCTATATACACACTCTAAACATACGATATTGCCACTGTATATGTAAGCGGATATTTCAATTATTCATACACTACCTGGTATAATAACATAGTCTCCGTCATAAACGTACTTCGTATACCTGTATACAGTTCTCCTTCACTGGCCCAAAGTACATTCCTTAGCGTGACATTACCGAAGCCCCTCCCTCCGACCGCCCGCTTGACACGCCCATCGTTACGCCCCCTATGAAAGTTAGCCCGTCGCCACCCCCATCCAGTAGCGACGAACAAGAACCCGAACAGGTGTCATCGAGAACCCCTCCCAAGGTCATGAGTTCAGAGAAGTTGTCCGGTGTGGAAGACGATAGACGAGCGGAAGAGAAGCCGCCTCAGAAAGAGGCTCAGAAGGAGGCCAGACCTAGGCATATCGGAGGTTAGCCGTATATTTATAGGTTAACCCATCAGTGTTATATTATGCGCTCTTATATTTATATAGTATGCTAGATGTTAACTTATTGAAAGTACTTATACTTAATATATTAGTAAATATTATTTAGTATATATATATACTAAATATACTAATATACTTAAATAAATTGACTTGGCTTACAGGCATCTTGGTATGCTGCTCTTCTTTCCAAGGTCAGGAGTGGAACGCCAATATTCTCTCTAATGCCATCCGACCATCTATTTAATGGACGTCCTCTTGGTCGTGGATTTTTGAATGTCAACTTGTAGCTAGCATTAATCATATATCGGCTTCTTGCTACATGACCGAACCAACGAAGTTGTCTTTTCACAGTGACCTCTTCTATAGTTTCAACTTTGTTCAATGATTTTCGAATCGCTATATTACTGAGTTTGTCACTTCTTGTAACTCGAAGGATAGCTCATAAATACTTCATTTCGAAAACCAGTAGGGAATTGATATCTGTTTACCTCATTGTCCATGTATCTGACCTGTATATAGCTATTGCGAGAATGAGGGCTTTGTAGAGTATAATCTTGAGTTGTTTAGATACGTCTATTCTAGAAGTCCATATTGTCTCTCTCAGTCTGACAAATTGCCTTGAACGTTATCGAAATTCTTTGTAGAACGTCATCTGGACAATTAGGGATGAGGCTGCCCAAAAATTTGAACTGGTTAACTTTGGGGACAATATTATTGCCGATTTTGATGTCCTTTTTTCAATTATCAGAACTTCATATTTAAGTGGATTGATCTTTAGGTCCCATTTATGACAAACGTTTTCTAGCTTTGAAGTTGCAATATTTGCAATTTTTCAAAAACAGCCGATACTAAAGTTGTTTCATCTGCGTACCTGATATCAATTGACATTTCATCATCCAGTCGGGGATTTCTGTCTAAGCATATGAGACCCTCATTACATGTTCTAGGAATATATTGAATAGGCTCGGCGACATGATGCATCCTTATCTCACGCCCATGTTAACAGCGAAATAGTCTGTTAGTTGCCCACCAGCAATTATTGCACAGTTTGTATCGTTATATAGATTTTTTATTATCGCAACATATTTCTGAGGGATGCCTATCTGAATCATCATTTTTCAAAGTGCATCACTCCAAATTGTATCAAATGCGGTCTTAAAGTAAATCAAATGCAGCCTTCTCTATTATCTGCTTTATGATGAATATTGCATCTATTGTTACTCGGCCTGGCCTGAAGCCGAATTGCGAGTCACTCAGTGATTCTTCAATTATATGTAAGTATCTGAACATCAGGATTTTACAGAATACTTTTCCTGGTATTGATAATAATGCAAGAGCTCTGTAGTTTTCTGAATTTAATGTATCGCATTTCTTATGAATTAGGGTTATAATCAGTTTAGACCATTATTCTGGTTATTTCTCCGTATTTATTATTTTATTGAACAATATTGTCAGTATTGTAATCATCATATCACCCCCAGCCTTAATTCGAATGTTATTCCATACATTTGTGGCGTCTTTCTGTTAGATAACCTTTTGATTGAATTTTGCACTTATTTTTCGGCTATTGGCGAAATATGTTCTTTTACGTTTTATGACTCTGGTTCAAGCTTTCTCAGAGCATCTTCATCATGTGGAAACTGTGTGAAAAATAAATTAATATACTTAATATATTAATAACTTGCAAACAGGATCAATACATTTTAAATATATTCAAAATGTATTGATCCTGTTTGCAAGTTATTAGTATATTAAGTATAACCTATATGCAGGGTGAGTTAAATTCGGCCTTTTCGTCAAAAGGCCGAATTTTGCCGAATATAAGGATTTTCAAAGGCCTAAAATAAGTACAATTTTGTCTTTTTTTAAATTGAATAGTTATCCCATATTAAATCATTAAAAGTAATAAAATAAAATGATTAATAGTAATATGTATATTATATGTAAATAATACTACAAGTAATTATTAGCAATGTAAGTAAATAAATTCGTAATTATTAAGTATTACATTATATTAAATTTATGAAAATCAAAGACTATAAATATTGTTTATATAAATAGTTGTTTTCTTATACAATTAAAACTGATAGGATAGATATGCCACATATTAAGATTTGTCATCAATTTAGATTTTATGAATATAAAACAAAATCTATGCTGAAAAAGATTCATATTTTGAAAAACATATCAGACCTAATCAAACATTGCAATATCATTTCTCAGGAAAACAATCACCAACAAATGATATACTCATGATGAAAATATTATAAATTTAATATTGGATCATTTTCAAGATAACTATGTTAATAATGATATTTCAACACATGTAGTTATATATAGCTATATATATCTATCAAATTGAGAATAAAATCCAATTTAATATTGTTATAGATCTAGTTAGCATAGGTCAGAGTTTTAGGTCAATTTCAAAGATTATGGTGAGTTTATTTGTATGTGATACATAAAATATCAACAAGAGCAACAATGTAATTCAAAGAATTACAAAAGTAACCCTTACTACTATCAGAACAATTGTAACATTTAAATAATATCAAGGAAAGTTTAATGTTATGGGTTTGTAAATAGTAATGTAATAAATGTAATATATAATTTAATCTAAATATTTGTTAGACTAAATCTACTGATCATAATATTTATGATGATTATATGAACTTCATTCTAAATAATCAAATTTCAATAATATGTCATTTTGATGATATTACAGTTTATATTATGTAAGTACAATAAATAAAAATTAAAATATGTAACTAATAGAATCTAAATATTATAGGATCGAGGAAATGTAGTATGAGAATAATTAGATAGTGCAACCAATATAGAAAAATGTTTATTTATAAGGAACACTGGAAAAGATATAATGAATTTGATAATTAAATTAGTAATATTTCTCCAGAAAGAGATGTTAATAATGAAAGTAAAATGACCGGTGAAGTTAATATTAGTCTCAATGAATTATTCAACTTATCAGAATAAGAATTTGGAAATATAATTTGTAAGCACAAGTTAAAACTAAATAGTACAACGAGTGAAGTAGAAGTAGGAAGTAGTACCTAAATCTAATTAAGGTAGCATTTGATGTGATAAAGGATAGAATTGGTATAGATTTAAGTTCTCGTGAAACTATTATTGAACAAGATACTTTGTAAGGTAAATGCATTTCTAACTATTTATTTATAATATAATATATTCTATTAGTATTATGTTGCCTTTCTATTTAAGATGATTATAAGAATTTATTTTATTTCATTACCGGACTGCTATGTATATATCCAGGAAATTCATCCATTGAAGCAGATTTTTCATTAGTAAATTCGATAACAATTGAAGGAAAGACCCATCTTTCAAACGTTATACTTATAGTATTATATATATATACACTCAAAACAATTTAATTATTGAATACAAATATAATACATTTCTTATTTATTGTACTTCATTATTGATTTAAATACTATACTAATACCAATATATTTGTTGAATATAAAATGATTACAATGCCATGCTATATATTATATATATTAATTATATGAATTAACCATATTAAGTATATAGAGATAACTATATTGATCAAAAATAGAAAAGCCGAATTTAAGCCGAATATAAGGATTTCAAAAGGCCGAAAATAAGCTAAATTCGGCCTTTTTCCTTAAATTAGGTAAAAGCCGAATTTAACTCACCCTGCCTATAGGTCATATATATTACTTATTAAAGGGCACGAATATTATATATAAATATAATAATATATATATATATATTATAAAATATATATGTATATATATATTTACATATAATAATATTCGTGCCCTTTAAGTAATATATAAGACCTACTAAAAATGTATTGATCATGTTTGTAAGTTATTAGTATATTAAATATATTTATTTATTTAAGTATATTAGTATATAGTATATTAAGTATAAGTACTTTCTCTAAGTTAACATCTAGCATACCATATAAATATAAGAGCACATAATATAATAATGATGGGTTAACCTATATATATATATATATATATATATATATATATATTTATATGTATATTAAGCCATATATGTATCGTTTAGTATAGCTATATGTATAATATATATTTTTTAATATGTTTATAAATTTTATAAAAGTTTATAAATATTTATAATATATATATAAATATATATATATATATATTTAACAAATAAATAATAAGAATAATATAAACTCTATACTATATAGTCTATAGAGTATCTTCTTAATTGATACAATACTATTGTAATTCATTTCGTATAATATTCTGATGTTTTAATATTGTATGCAATTAAATATAATACATTTTATAATTTGTAATATACTTAATTATTATATCATAATTAATTAGTTATTAACATTATTAATTCTCGATATATGGTATAAAATCAATATTTATGTAAGAGCGAAGACATACGATATATATTTCTATTATTAGGTGAGATATATATATATATATATATATATATATATATATTAGGTGTTAATAGAACACCTATATATGTTTGTGTTCGTATGCTAGTCACAGATAATTACTACCTGTAGAAATGTATTTGCGTGTATATATGTATATATGGCCTATATAATCAAGGTGTATTACTTAAACTAACATTCATTCAATAGAGCATGCTTTATTGAATGAATGTTAGTTTAAGTAATACACTGTGATTATATAGGCCATACATTCATATATATATATAGTATATAGTATATATATTATATATATATATATATATATATATATATCAATACCTATAACTACAAGTTACGCGCGCTAAAGTTGAAGTTAACATCATGTGACCACTACCGACATTACCCAGAATGCGAAATCGACGACCACCCGGGCAGTACCGGATTTTGCGCATCCATTCTCACGTGTCTCAGCATCATCATCGTAGTGTTCACATTCCCCATAGCACTGTGCATGTGTATAAAGGTACGTACGTTAAACTAGCATCTTGTACATTCCCTATAGGGAATATATAGCAACGTTACATCTCGTACATTCCCCATAGCACTGTGCATGTATAGCAAGGCAAGTAGACTATATGTCATATAGTGTATAATTTATAATGTACACTATACAAGGGTACGGTGATGTTGTCCCTTGATACGCATGCACAGTACAATAGGGAATGTACATCGTACAGTGTACAGTATTTAGTAGTACACCTAATTCATTAAAGTACATTTAATGTAATTCATAATAACGTTATGTGTTATGTCATCTATGTAAGGTATATATATATATATATATATATATATATATATATATATATATATATATACACTGTAAGTCACAGTATACAGTCTGTAACATACATCTAAATAGAGTAGGTAGTGATAACCTATAGTTTTCTATATTTAGATGTGTTATCTATTCAGGTGCGCTGTTATCTATGCATTGTAGTAGTATCTAATGATTGTATAACAATATAATGTTGTACAGGTATACATGTACCTGTTAGATAACCACGATTATACAATAGGTTAACCTATAGCTTGATATATGTTGATATACAAAATCGATATAATAGTATGTGCGTATGTGTATATGTGTGTGTAAACACATACATGTGTATGTGTATGTGTTTAACATGCGTGTTATCAAACGTGTATTTAACATGCGTATTAACAATAATTCATCTCTTCACGTATATATTACTGTTGATAAGTTATTCAAAATGAATATTCACTAATACTCGACGTCACAATATATTGAGAATATATATATATATATATATATATATATTGAATACATAATTAAATTATTCATTATCTATAATTACACCATGCTATACATTATATTATAGATTATCAGCAATTATATAATATGTTGAAGTATATAATATGTTGAACTCTATCTCATTAATAATAATATATAAATTATATATTTGCACTCACACACATATATATATATATATATATATATATATATATATATATATATATATATATAATATGTATATATGTCTGGGTATAAGAGCAGAAATAGTCGTCAGACACACAATCAGTAGGATACACTTTCAAATCCCATCCCGTATTGACAAATAAAATTAGTATTAAAACAATATTTATAAGTGATCTTATATAATTGTATATATATAAATCTTGTTAAAGCATGTATTCCTTAGGAGTTTTATTTCGGAGTGACATTATAGCTATTTAGTTATAAGTTATATATATATACATTGTTATACATATAAACAAATCACAACAACACATAACATTTCTTATATGTAATAGATTATAGCTGAATACGAGAGAGCCGTCATATTTAGATTGGGTCGCGTTTTACCTGGAGCGAGAGGACCAGGTTAGTATAGTAGTAGTAGTAGTAGTAGTAGTAGTAGTAGTAGTAGTAGTAGTAGTAGTAGTAGTAGTAGTAGTAGTAGTAATAGTAGTAGTAGTAGTAGTGTAGTAGTAGTAGTAGTAGTAGTAGTAGTAGTAGTAGTAGTAGTAGTAGTAGTAGTAGTAGTAGTAGTAGTAGTAGTAGTAGTAGTAGTAGTAGTAGTAGTAGTAGTAGTAGTAGTAGTAGTAGTAGTAGTAGTAGTAGTAGTAGTAGTAGTAGTAGTAGTAGTAGTAGTAGTAGTAGTAGTAGTAGTAGTAGTAGTAGTAGTAGTAGTAGTAGTAGTAGTAGTAGTAGTAGTAGTAGTAGTAGTAGTAGTAGTAGTAGTAGTAGTAGTAGTAGTAGTAGTAGTAGTAGTAGTAGTAGTAGTAGTAGTAGTAGTAGTAGTAGTAGTAGTAGTAGTAGTAGTAGTAGTAGTAGTAGTAGTAGTAGTAGTAGTAGTAGTAAACCTGTAAACCTGTAAACCAATGGTTTATACACTTCTTATACTTGGTATAGTAGACAGACGTGTTGATCGATGGATACATTAATTTGAATTGCCGAAAACAATATCATAAAGATATGTTTTCAGCAATTTTTTAAAAACTGCAGTAGATGTGGTTGATCTTATTTTTTGAGGGAGGGAATTCCAAATAGTAGGGGCCGTGATATAAAAACTTCTTCTATTAATAGTAGTCATATTTAACGATAAAGGGACAACTAACATATCAAGATAAGCTTTCCTAGTGTTTATTTTATTTATACGTTTTGTTATGAGTGAGCAGATATAATCAGGGTAGTTATTATGGTAAGCATTATGAATAATAAGAGATATGTTATAGATGATGCTAGATTTTATTGGAAGCCAGTGAAGTGATGCTTAAGAGGTGAAATGTGTTTTCTAGAAAATTTCGGAATATTATAGATAACACGTACTGTGTTATTGAAAAGAACCTGCAGGCTATTAGTTGAGTGTTGTTGGATATTGTTAAGTAGTACATTGCAATAATCAAATCGCGAGAGAATTAATGCAGTAGCTAGTGTAATGGCAGTATCAGTATTAATAAAAGGGCGGATGAGTCTGATTGTATAGAGAGTATAGTTAACTGAACAAGCAATAGAACGGATATGTTGAGTGGGTGAAAGAGTTTCATCAATTATGAAACCGAGATTACGTATGTTTTTAGAAAAATGTATAGAGTGATTAGAAACGATAACAGGTGGAGTTGGATATGCTAATGATAGACTGTTAGGTGAAGAGATTTTGATGGTCTCAGTTTTGGTGAAATTTAGCGAGAGAGAGTTGTTGGTTAACTAAGTTGAAATATCATTAATACAGTTGGTTAGTAGCAAAGGATTGGAAATATGGGAAGAGATATTAGTGTATATTTGTAAATCATCAGCGTATGCATGGAATTTGATAGATGGGTAGGATCTGAATATTTTGAATAATGGTAAAATGTATATGTTAAAAAGTATGGGGCCAAGGACAGATCCCTGTGGAACACCGTGAGTGAGAAGTCGAGGGGTAGAGGAATGATTGTCTATTTTGATATAATGATGTCGATTTGTGAGGTATGATGTAAACCATTTGAGGGGGGTGCCTGTTATACCGATGGAAGTTAATCGCGATATCATACTTTTGTGGTCAAGGGTATCAAATGCAGAATAAAGGTCAACTAGTGTTAGAATAGAACCATCCTTATGCGATGATGACAAATGAAGATCACTAAGTATATATGTTAGGGCGGTCTCAGTTGACTTGTGAGCAGTATAGGCACTTTGGAATTTGTTAAAGATGTTATATTGGGAGAGATATGAAGTGAGCTGAGATGCAACAACACGTTCAAGTATCTTGGATATAATTGTAAGGTTAGAAATCAGTCGATAATTATTAAGTGATGAGACATCTAAGTTTTGTTTTTTGAGGATGGGTCTTATCATGGCAATTTTCATAGAATCAGGGACTATTCCTGATTGTAGAGATTCATTAATTATCCGAGTGATGTTATTGCTGAGTTTAGGAGCGAGCAAAATAAGTAGTTGAATGGGAATAGGATCAAGGGAACTGGCGCATTTAGTTGAAGTAATTAGCTTTAGAATATATGTAGGTGAGGGATAAATAAATGTATTGAATCTATTGGCGGGAATGTCAGGTTGGTTAACAGGGGAGACACATAATGTAGAGATAATATTCATAAGTTTGGAGTGGAAGAATTCATCAAATTTAGTGACAAGAATAGATGATTTATCAGATGGGAATGATTTAGTTTTGGTGCGGTTTAACAACATATCTGTTATCTTATAAATTGCCCTGTAGTCATTTTTAGCAAGGCTAATAGCATTGGTATAATATATTTTCTTCGTAGACGTAATAAGAGATCGATATGATTTTCGCTTAAGTATGAAAATATCATAGAGTCTAGTATTACTTGTGTTCTTTCTCCAGTGTTTTTCAGAAAGTCTAAGAGAGCGTTTAGAAGATGATAGTTCATTTGTATACCAAGGGTAGTGAGGTTTGCCGGAAACAATTTTGGTTTTTATTGGGGCAAGTGAATTAAGGGTAGTGCAGAGAGCTGAGTTAAAGGTATCAATCGAGGGCTTATGAAGGTTCATTAAATACAATGACTCAAATTTATCAAAAAATATGGAATGATCTAGTTTCTTAAGCTGACGGATATGAATGGTCTTAGTGGAAGTAGGATGTTTGTGGCAATTAATGTTGAATAAGATCAAATAATGATCAGAGATAAGATTGGAGATCGAAAGGTTAGATACCAAATGTGTATCGTTATGGGAAATAACTAAATCAAGGATGTTGCCGGTGATATGGGTAGAGTGATTAATATGTTGATGGAAGTTAGCAGATTTAATAATATTATGTAATATAAGCGAGTATGAATTAGTTTTATTAAACGGTATATTATAATCACCAATAAAGATTGTGGAAGGTGTAGAGTTAGTTATGAGGATTTGAAACTCATCAAGGAAGAGAGTAATGGATTTTGCTGGTGGTCTGTATGTCAATATGGCTGTAAAAGGTCTTGTAGATTGTGTATGAAAAGAAAAGGAAGCTGATTCGGAGTGATTGAGGGACAGGTCAGTAAGTGAAGTAAGTTTCAAATGAGGTTTGAATAGTATACCAATACCCCCACCAAAGTGAACTGAGGGTCGAGGTATATGTCTAAAGTATAGTAAGCCAGAAGTTAATAAACCAATGAGGGGTATGTCATCTAATTTCAGCCATGTTTCTGTGATAAATAGAATGTCTAGATTTTTATCATTGAAAAACTCAACAACAAAGTGACACTTATTTCTAATGGGTGAGGCATTTATAAGGGCGGCTTTAATCAATGGAGAGGGTTTAGTTTGTGTATGTTCAGTAGTGTTGGTAACAGTTGTAGGAGTAGTATTGGTAGTGATGGCAGTATTAGGAGTAGTAGTTGGAATGGTTGAGTTAGACATATTATATTCGGGTATTAATGTGGTAGGTATGATTGCTAATATTGATCGTTGATGGTTAAGTGTGTGTTGGGTAGATGTGGAGTTAACGAGTGGTGGGAGTTTTACTTTATTAATGGGATTGGTGAAGGTAGGGGATATTGTTCTGAGGTGGTTGTCATGGGTGATTATATGTCATTGTTTGGGTTGACCATTGACTAAGTCAATTAGTAGTTGTAGTAGTTGTAGTAGTAGTAGTAGTAGTAGTAGTAGTAGTAGTAGTAGTAGTAGTAGTAGTAGTAGTAGTAGTAGTAGTAGTAGTAGTAGTAGTAGTAGTAGTAGTAGTAGTAGTAGTAGTAGTAGTAGTAGTAGTAGTAGTAGTAGTAGTAGTAGTAGTAGTAGTAGTAGTAGTAGTAGTAGTAGTAGTAGTAGTAGTAGTAGTAGTAGTAGTAGTAGTAGTAGTAGTAGTAGTAGTAGTAGTAGTAGTAGTAGTAGTAGTAGTAGTAGTAGTAGTAGTAGTAGTAGTAGTAGTAGTAGTAGTAGTAGTAGTAGTAGTAGTAGTAGTAGTAGTAGTAGTAGTAGTAGTAGTAGTAGTAGTAGTAGTAGTAGTAGTAGTAGTAGTAGTAGTAGTAGTAGTAGTAGTAGTAGTAGTAGTAGTAGTAGTAGTAGTAGTAGTAGTAGTAGTAGTAGTAGTAGTAGTAGTAGTAGTAGTAGTAGTAGTAGTAGTAGTAGTAGTAGTAGTAGTAGTAGTAGTAGTAGTAGTAGTAGTAGTAGTAGTAGTAGTAGTAGTAGTAGTAGTAGTAGTAGTAGTAGTAGTAGTAGTAGTAGTAGTAGTAGTAGTAGTAGTAGTAGTAGTAGTAGTAGTAGTAGTAGTAGTAGTAGTAGTAGTAGTAGTAGTAGTAGTAGTAGTAGTAGTAGTAGTAGTAGTAGTAGTAGTAGTAGTAGTAGTAGTAGTAGTAGTAGTAGTAGTAGTAGTAGTAGTAGTAGTAGTAGTAGTAGTAGTAGTAGTAGTAGTAGTAGTAGTAGTAGTAGTAGTAGTAGTAGTAGTAGTAGTAGTAGTAGTAGTAGTAGTAGTAGTAGTAGTAGTAGTAGTAGTAGTAGTAGTAGTAGTAGTAGTAGTAAGAGTAGTATTATATTTACCTATGTAATATTTATTTACTTCGCAATGTAGTAATTATAATAAATATTATTTGAAGTGAAAAATCCTATTTAAATATGTTATCATAACAATATAAAGTGTATGATCAATAACATTAGTGATGGCTTGTTATTTCAGAACTACAATTACATTATATTCATTAATACTATTTCTGACGAATATACCATCATATTACATAACTACAGGGTTGTTCTTCATAATACCATGTATCGATAACATCATCAAAGTCGACCTAAGAACTATTTCATTTGATGTACCACCACAAGAGGTTCGTTGATGTATGACCATGGTATACGTGTATTGTTGTAACTATATGACTCAGATGTCACTGATAGATGTATTTTATGCCTGGTTGATTATGTGTAGGTAGGTTATATGTGCTACTGTATTTATTGCTTGGAAGTACCGCTCTATATAGTGCACGTTCGAGTTATGTTTAATATAAAGTTCAAGTTATAAAATGCATAGGAAATTATGCAAATACAATTAAATATTACATAATTTGTAAATACTATATATTTATATATATATACATATATATATATTAATTAATAATAAAGAATGACACTAATTTATTTTGTTAATGCAATTATCTAATTGGATATAATATTATATTTATAGCTCACTATAGTTACTCATTATAATTAGTAAATTAGACTTCTAAAATCTGTGAAACTATATATTATAATAATTTATATATATATATATATATATATATATATATATATATATATATATATATATATATATATATATATTATAATCATATATATATATATATATAATTAGTTATATGTGATGATCACCATAGAAACTATAAATCTGGTAATCATAGACTGGCACACTATAATTTAATATGAATGAATGAATAAAATCATTAAATAGACAATTGTCTAAGGAGGATCATTGAAAGCTATAAGTAGCTTTATTAAATCGATACCTCCATAATATATGAATATAATAGCTTTAGGACAGTTATACAATCATAATAAGACTTGTGTACTAGAATTCAATATATTAATAGTAGAGTAATATATAAAAAATAATAATAATACAAATAATAATAGGTCCTAATATTGTCCCTAATACAGGCGTATTTCATTATGTTTCATTTCATTATATAAATCAATAAAACATTATAATACAAAAAGTAAAGATAAAATAATTAAACAAAATTATTAAAATGTAATAAAATATAAAATGACCCAAATGGTATAATATAAAAAAATTTAAATTAATATAATTATTAAAATTATAAAATATGAAGACAATATATTAAATAACAATATATATAATATATATATATATATGTATATATATATATATATATATATATATATATATATATATATATATATATATATATATATATATAGTATATAGATAATGTGTATACATAATGTGTATTCAACTATAATGTATAATGACTATATATATGAAAAGTTTTGATATATGAAATCACGTGTACATTTGTATATGAATAAATATATAAATATATAAATATATATACCTTATATAGTAAATTAGCTTAGTTTACATTAATGTGCAATGTATATATACAGGTATATATGTATACATATATATATATATATATATATATATATATATATATATACATTAAAGGTAAACTAACGTAATTTACCCTATATGGTAAATTAGCGTAATTTATCCTATATATAGGGTAAATTACGCTAACTTACCTTAACGTGAAAAGTATAGGGTAAATTACGATAATTTACCCTAATGTAGAAATTAAAAGGGTAAATTACGCTAGTTTACACTACAAAGGGTAAACTGAGCTAATTTACCCTATAATACATAGATAATATTGTAATTTACCCTACATTTTTAACAGTGTACAAAGTACTTCACGTGGCCAAATCATCGATATAAAGAAACTTTCTTTATATCGAAGGGCCAAATACATACATATATAAATAAATGATATAAATGATTTTCTTTATATCGATGGGCAAAATACATAAATATATAAATAAATTATATACATATATAAATAAATGAGATACTTACATATATAAATAAATTATATACATACATATATAAATAAATGATATTGAATTTAATTGAATTGAATTGTTTATTTAAACACCAATATATATATATATATATATATATACATATATATAAATAAATGATGATAATAATATTTATTAGAAGAATTGTTGTTGTTAAATTTTTATAATTTATATTATTTACAATTATATGTATCTAATTTTTACTCCAAAGGGGCTTAACAAATAATATATAATATTGTCTGTTATTGTTGCCCATAGGTCCTACGCATAGATCCTTAAGAGAACTGCTTTTCTCTTCTTATTTGCGTTTTGATTCTCTTTCTTTTCATTATAATTTTTGATTTTATAGTTATTTTTTTCTTTATGGTTTTCTGTTTTCTTTAGTTTTTCTTTTCTTTAATACTCTTTTCTTTAATACTTGAATTCTTTTATTATTTCTTCTTTTCTTAATATTTCTTTATCCTTTATATTTTAAATATAGCATGAAGTTAAATGATATTCATACATATATAAATAATGATATACTGACTCCAATAGTGTCTTACCGACTACCTAGATATGAATCAAGTTGTCAATGTTCCTACCCATGAGTATGCATACTGTTGGGCATTCTCTCGACCTTATTTTTTGCAGATCTCATGATTCATGTAATTGTTTAATTAATTGTACCAAATCTGATCTTTTTACAGACCATTTCATCATAACTTTTACAGTTATCCTCCCTCTGCTTCCTTCTTTATGCAAGAATCTCATTCATTATAGAAAAATAAAATCTATTAATATTCCTTTATTTTCCTCTGAACTTGTATCAATTCTTGTATCCATACCCATGTCCCCTGAATCAATACACTCCACTCTCTCCCTTCTTCTTGACAAATATGCCTCCATCATATCTACTACTATTTCCCTGCATAATAATTGACCATGGTTTACATCTCATCTTATTAAACTCAATCGATCTCTACGTAAAACTGAAAGAACATATCGTCGTATTCCTTCTCCTGAAAACCTTTTATCGTTTACTAATCATCGTAAATTCTACAAATCACAAATCAGTAAAGCAAAATCTGCTTACTATATTAATAAAATCAATAGCCTTTCCACCAATCCTCGTGCCACATTTGCCGTAGCTAGAAAACTTATTGCACCTGATCCCCCTTTACACATACCTTACATACCAAATATTCCTAAAAATAAACTCTGTAATGAATTTTCTAACTTTTTCTCATATAAAATCCTATCTACTTATTCAATCATTACTTCCCTTCACCAAAAATATAGAATCCCTTGTATATTAATCAGTAAACCAATTGATAAGTATCTTTGTAAGTATATTTACTACTCCCTCAATATCTAACATTTATAACCTAATTCTAAAATCCAATTCCTCCTCTCTATCTGATCCTATCAATATTTATACTTTTAAAAGTGTCGCTAGTACCCTATCCCCTTATTTGCATACTATATTCTCGTCTTCTCTCTCCAATGGAGTTTTACCCCCCTCTTTTAAACATGCTATCATCACTCCCATTCTTAAAAAACGTCTTCCAACCCTAGTCTCTTATATAACTACCGTCCTATCTCCAAACTTCCTATTTTTAGTAAAATACTTGAAATAATAGTTGTCCATCAAATAAATAGGTTTATGTCACTAAACTCCTCCCATGATGTCATGCAAAGTGCATTTCGTAAAGGTCATTCAACTGAGACTGCCCTCCTTCAAATCTTAAATAATATATATACCAAAGTTCCCTCACTATGTTGTCAAATGGTTCTACTTGATCTATCTTGTGCATTTGACTCTCTTAGCTATGATATTCTTATATCAAGACTTGAGATGATTGGCATTAATAGTAGTGCCCTCAAATGGCTTAAATATTACATCCTAAATAGATCATCCTCTGTTAAATTCTGGGATTTCTCTTCTGATCCCCGTCCTCTACTCTATGGTGTCCCACAAGGTTCTGTCCTATGCCCACTTGTATTCTCCATATATATAGCACCTATAAGGTATATTATATCCAAATTTCCTAGCGTTTTCTATTATATATATGCTGATGATATCCAACTCTACTCATTCCTCTATACTTCTACTCCAGATAATTATCAACTAATTGCGTGTGCCTCCTCTATCTCCAATAACCTTTTACTAAATACTTCAAAAACTGCCCTCCTCAATATACATATGAACTCCCCATCATACCCTTCTTTTTACCTTGACAAGATTCTTATTTCACCTTCCAACTCAGTCATCAATCTTATTGTTATTTTCGACTCTGATCTATCTTTTTCTAGCCATATTGCTAAAATTTCTAAAGCTGCTAATTATCATTTATTTAGAATCAGATGTATCCGTAAACATAGTACTCGTCCCCTATGTGCTGTCCTTATTAATTCACTTGTAATTTCTCGTATTGATTATTGTTCTTCTTTATTATATATCCTTTCTGCTTCTTCCATTGTCCCATTAAATAGAATCATCAGCTCATCTATACGATCCATTTTCAATATTAAACTATCTGACCATTCATCTACTGACTCATTTCAAATTAAACCAAACTGGTTTCCCTATAGAAAACGATCCCTAATTAGACTCCTTTCTATTACCCATAAATATATATATTTTTACATTCCTTCATATATATTTGACCACCTCTTAATTCTCTCCACCACCCACAATACACGTTCAACTTCCAGTATTAATCTCATTATCCCACAGCCATCCTCCATTAAATTCCAGAAACGCTCATTCTCCTACGTTGTCCCATCTATCTGGAACGCACTCCCTTCATCTATAATATCTATTCAATCTCCCACCTCCTGCAATGCTCATCTCAAGTCATATTTATCCATTATCTAATTTCATTATATTATTATTAACTTTTATATTTAGTTCTTATTACTTCCACATTGTTAGTTAGTTTATTTCACTTTGTTGTTATTATGGTTGTTGTATTTTATTTGTATTATTTATTTTACGTGCACTTACGAGGAGTGTCATCACTTTGTAACGGTGCATAATAAACTATATTTCATCATCATCATATACATATATAAATAATGATATACATATATAAATAAATTATATACATGCATATATAAATAAATATACATACACACATACAAATATATATATATATATATATATATATATATATATATATATATATATATATATATACATTCAACTCCCAGTAAGTTAGACATATAAGGAAATGATTTAGAAAAAGTATCCTATTTATCGAAATGTCCGGCTTATATGCAACTAAGAAGAATCATAAATATAGCGTGTATAATATATTGCGTTATAATATATATATATATATATATATATATATATATATATATATATCTATGTTATAATTTTAAAAATATAAAATATAATATATGCAATAATAAAATATGTATGTTGAATAACGTGAACAATCATGTATGTGTATACATATAAAATAAATTGCGTATTTAATTAGTCAAAAATAATGACATTTGTTTTGTATTAGATCATTGACAGTAATGAAGTTAAAAAATGTTACGGTAAATTAATTTTATTTAAGAATACATTAAATAATAAAGTTGATTGCAATTAATACAATTTAAGTCAATTGTGTATACACATATAGGTTCAAATTGTGAACTAAGCACATTGTAATATTGCTTTATTAAAATATATATCCTAATTAGATAATTATATATACTATATATATACATATATATATATATATATATATATATATATATATATATATTGCTTAAACTTAATTATTATGAACTAACTTTATTATAGATAATATTAGATACAATATATAACTTGTGTATGATGAACTTCTATATGAGACATGAGTTAACTCGTGTCTCCTATATGTACTACCAGATAGTAATACTTCCACACACACACATGCATACACAACAATAGATTATATATATATGAGAGTCATTAACTTTATGCAATTCTAATTCAATTAAAAGATAGGTAATATATGATTTTATAATAAAGATAAAAATCAATTCGCGCAACAGTGACGTATACATATACGACGTACACACATACTCACACGCCAACACAACAATAGATTCTAACAAAGGACTCGGTGACCGTATCAGTTGACGCCGTGGTCTACTACCGGATAGCCAACCCGATGTGGTCAGTGATCAAGATAGAGAACTCCAAGACCAGCACCCGTCTACTGGCTCAGACCACTCTACGCAACTATCTGGGTATCTACACGCTGTCCGAGATTCTCACCGAGAGGGATGTTATCAGTCATAAGATGCAGGTAAGGGGCGTGGCTAAGTGGGTGTGGTCAATAGTTAGAGGGGGAGATACTCTATCTTGTATACTATACCCTAAATAGGCGATATATTATACTACAGTATACCAGGGAGTATACTATACTATAGTATACTATATACTCCCTGGTATACTATATACTCCCTGAGTATACTATAGTATTGCTGTAAACTATAGTTATATTTATAATAGTAATGGTGGTATATAATAACTGTATATTGTATGTAAATAAGTATACATATATGTATATATACTATATTTAGTATACTATATTTATTAAATTATCAAACTATATATATATTAATTAAATTTTATTAACCATATGTATTATAATAATAAAATATGTAATTATAATAATTACTAGTATATCAACTCATTTAATCTATAGATAATAATAATGATCTAATAATAATATATTATTAGTTTAATCGTATTTATTTATAAAATTATGATATTTATTTTATATCCTTATACTTTTATTTAACATGATATTTATTTTATATTTAATATTACCTGTATAGGCTAATGTAATAATAAGTTTCATGGTGATAATGGTGATAATGATGATTATCAGCTTTAATCTGGTGATGCTAACACGTTATCAAATACAAATAACGTTACGTTGACGTCAAGGTTACGCTCGACGAAGGTACCGATCCATGGGGTGTGAAGGTCGAACGGGTTGAATTGAAGGACGTCAGACTACCCGTTCAGATGCAGAGAGCTATGGCGGCAGAAGCAGAGGCTACCAGAGAAGCCCGGGCTAAGGTTTGCAATCATTGAATAATAGATATGAATACATATGTGTCGTATATATATATTAATATATAATATATAATGTTATTTCGTTTTCGATTATTAAAAATAATATTAAATGTATGATTTTTGTGAGATTTTATGACAAAACGTATAAAACAATAGAAAGATAATGACATATTTTCTAATTATAAATTATTGAAATACAATTATTGTATAAATAATTACATAACAAATAATTACAATATAAATAAAATAAACTGAAACAAAACTATGTAACAGTTTCATGGTACATGTAAATGCCTATATATAGGCATATAGAATATACGCTTATAACCTTGAAACCCTCTCATCATCACCAGGTGATCGCGGCCGAAGGAGAGAAGAATGCATCTCGAGCTCTGAAGGAGGCAGCGGATGTTATCAGCAGTTCCAAGTCCGCCCTTCAGCTGAGATACCTGCAAACTCTGACCCAGATTAGCGCTGAGAAGAACTCCACGATTATATTCCCGCTGCCCATGGATCTACTGGAAAGAGCGATTAAGTAAATGTGTATGTGTGTGATCTATATGTTCACCGCCCCCACACCCCCCACACACACTATTGTATTAGTCGTTGTTATTTTAATATATTCGGTTTCATAATATATGTACGTATATATATATATATTTAATTATATTTGTAAGTATATACACATTATGATACGTATTCTTTTATACACTCTCACTATTAATATTTGTAGACACTGATAATAGAGTTACCTATGACCCTTATCTTTAAGGTTATCTTATATAGGCTAACTCTCGTTTATCTATCTTATTGTGATATCGTATTAATCATAATAAATAAAGTAAATCAATATATGAATGTTTATTTTCTCATTAATTAGCATCAGAACCAATGATCATAATCATTTATGTCTTTATTGACATTTATATGGTAGTAGCAGGCGTTATTCGTAATAAAATGTTTACATGAATGATAATAAAACTAATTTAAATAATATTATATAAAATTATGTAATTTATGTATATATATATATATATATATATATATATATATGTATATTTATAAAATGATTAATGTTAGTATTATTTATGAAATTATTATTTTAATAATTTAATAATTATGGCATTAAAATTAAGTCCTATATATTTAACTTAAATACGAGTTAATATTTTAATAACCGCTAGTACATATATTAGCAATATATTGTAATGTTACATATTTAGTGGGACCTTTATTATGTTCCTCGTGTCATCAATTATTTTTCAAATAATATATAACTATTTTTTATTTTATAAATAAATTATAAAATGTTATATTGAAGATATACCTACGATGTATATCCTACTGTAATATCTATTCTTATTATAGAGTTACCTCTATTGTTACCACAATGTGGGTCCCCGCATATTATATTGCTTTCATATACGAAAGCAATCTAATATACTAGTTCTTATAATAACTAGTGTTAACTTCTTATCTCGTTTTGCATATAACAATGTTATAGAAATATTACTTAATTACTTAATTACTTACCCTTAACCTTACCAGGTCGAGCTTGCTCGTCAGTTAATAAAACGTCATCCATTCCTTTCTATTGCTCATCGTTATCGGTAGTTATTCACTAATGCACATTGTGTCATCTCTTAGTTGGTATTAATTATGGCATCTCATTATTGGTATTAAGTATGTCTTCGGAGGCCTTCCTCGGTAGCCTCGTCCGTGTAGTGGGTTATCCATAGTACCTAATACTTGGCTCACTACTTCGCTTCTGTTTCTCCAGCTGTAACCGGAGAAACTCAGTCGTTATATACAAGAACAGTCATATACAAAACCAGTTATATAGAAAGATGAAACGTTATATCCCAGATGGTATTGTGAATCTTGCTATTTATTAACAATATGGAATATTTTGTATACAAATATATTATATAACGTTAATTTTCTTATATATATAGATCATATAAATTTATATATTTTATATATAGATAGATTATATAAATTATAAAGTTTATATATAGATATATTATATCGATTTATAGAGTTTATATATAGATAGATTATATAGATGTATAGAGTTTATATATAGATGTATATAGTTTATATTTAGATTATTTAGATTTATATATATATATATTAATGTATATGTATATTTATTTGTACGCGATTTAATAACTAGTAACCATGTTATCCAGATATTCCAAGGGGTTAACGTAAAGATTATAAAACAGATAATAAATATTTGCATATAATATAATATACATAATTACACTGAATACATAATTATAATATCATTATTATTAGTTTCTTCAACGATTATGTATAGGAATGGCAATGATACCCGGAACACTATATAAACCTATAGGTTAAGGTTAACCCTATGTGGTTGCGTACATGGGTTAACCTATTCCGATACCCCTTGTTATTGTTCTCCTTCAGGTAATGGAATATAACTATATCTCTACTCGCCATCCACTATGTGCACTTGTTATACTACAATAGAACATATACTGAACACTCAACTTAACTGGTAATTCATATCCAAGCTAAACACCACCTTAACATTCAGCGAGCTTTTATTATAAGCTTTATATTAATTTCTCTTTCTGTACCATTGCATTTACCAGTAATTATTCCAAAGTATTACTTTATCAGTCAAAACTCCACGCTAAGGAATCACATGTCCGATCATTACTATAAACTATTATTGTAAGAATACATAACGATACCTATTGGTATACCAATGGTATAATACCATACTATTAAAACTATTAAATAACGTTAAATATATTCTCCATATTTATACATATCAGTTATGTTAACTCAATTATGATAATAAGACTGACTGGCGAGATAGGGAATATAGCATACGACATAGCCTACCTGATGTAAACCAATTAAAAACTAGATTCACTCATATAACTCATACTTAAAATAGTGCAACGTAAACATATCGTAACTGGTTTAATCTGGTTTAATTCGGTTTAACTAGTTTCGTTAGGATGCCAATCATGCTGCGTTTACTGGCATGTTTAGAGGAAACTTATATTCCTTAATCTTTAAAAATGGTAATATTGTTGTTTGAGCACAGAGATGATGGCAGAGAGGATTCATCAGCCAGTTAACAAAACAATTTGTTTGGGATAAAATCATTATGGAGGAAGACCTCCTTGATTGTATTATGCTCTCCACATGCTCTCTATAACTAGTCCACTCGGGTAATGTTCTACTACATATATCCGCTACTTTAATACATTGAAATTTAATATATGTTTGTTAATAATATTCATCATACTCTTTAAATTGACATAACCATAGCATTATAATACTGTATTGACATTGTTATCCAACTATATCGACGATTAATATTATTCTGTAGAATTATAAAATAACATATACAAATCACCTGATAACAACTTCGCAATCCCACAAGGCGATGTACTTTCACTAATACTTCACTAGATGTACATGCTTCCACTATCTAACCTTATTAACACCATCCCTAACTTCCAGTACTTCCAGTACACCATGTACGCTGTTGATATATAACCATAGACTTTGAGGGGGCCTCTCTCAAGGGCCCCCCTCAAAGTCTGTGTATAGAACTCATTTCCTACATAACTGACTCGAATTCAATAAATGATTGGCTATCGTATAACCCCGTGATATTAAAGTTAGCCAATCAGAACTAATCAGCATAGAATTTAACTTCGACATCCCCTTAAAATCCTATTAATGTACAATTAACATTCCCCACTTATCTCCACACTTAAATTTAAATAAACTGGTTTCATCCATTTTTTAAATCCTTCCATTGACTCGATAACATGATAACATAACTCTACTGAAAATATAAACACCATAACAATAATATAATACACGTAAAATTAGATATTATACCAACTTACCTAATAGTTAACTCCTCACCCGATGACTTGTATATTCCAGACTCAACTACTACAACTAAACATTAACCGCTACAAAACCCTCTTTACTAACTTACATCGACCTCTTTGCTAAAACAGACCGAGTACGTCAACTCTGTAAGTTACAGAGTGTAACCCTAACTGTATACAGTCTTATAAGACTACAGCTATAATTACCTATATGGTATTCTATCTCCTAGAATATTAACGTTAACACCTTCTTTCAATTATATAAAATCCTCACAACAAAAGAGCTTTATTTCTCAATAATGCTTGTATACCCATACCACCTGGCTGTAGATTCCGATCTGCAATCCTACCTTATCTCAAATAATAATAATATCGTTGTGTGGTAATCCGGAATTATATTGAAACAAGTTAATGCATCTTGACACATTCAACCATATAGGGGAATTATGTCTAATACGGACCAGTGTGTAATACGGGCCACTGCGATATCTCAGTAACTATTGTTCAAATCAACAAAAAATATATACACGATTTATTCAGTTTCAAATTTCTATTAATAATGAATATTTATTATTTTAATATGTGCATTCATAATTCTAATACTGATCATTATATCAAAAAATAGTTTACAAATGAGAATTTACTAAATAATAATTTATTTATCAACTATTTTCGTTGATAAATCTACTATTAATTTAAAATTTCAAGGCACCATTGGAAAGTTTAATTAAATACGAAGAATATAAATGTATAAATTCTACTTTATATTCAATATTAAGTGTGCGAGGGGTTATTTAACAGATGTATCAAATATTTGCAATACGGGCCACCTAATGTTAGTAATACGGGCCACATGACCAATGAAAATGCTTGATTCTATGTTACTATTTTATAATATCATATCACTGAAATAAAATGTAATATAAATGCGTGCGACATCGTGCGTGTATTCATACCATATAAAGAAAGTTTATTTATATCGAATATTCATATATGCGTTTATTGATAGATCGAACTATTACGAGAGTGGTTATAATGAATGTGTACATTATTATCATAGAAATTACAATTAGGTGATTCTAATATATATCCTATGATTATTACACACCGCATGTATGCATATTCACGTATACTCATATGTATGTTAATATATACATACATATATACACTGTATACGCATGAATGCGTACACAGTTATAAATTAGGGTACAGCGAGTACCTTTGTTAATGTGTAAGTAGTGTCCCCATAGCAGGACCCTAATTAGGGTACAATTTGAATAAATACGATCAGTATCCTAAAGATGATAAAAATGTACCCTAAAGAATATTAGCTGGTTGTACCCTATTTATATGATACCGTATACCCTAATACAATTGTATAATATTTAACGTGATTGAATTGCATGATATGTAAATTTAATAGTCACGTGCATTAATATTTAACATAGCTGTACACTAATAAATATATAGAGTATAGCATATAATATACCCTAATGCATTTAACAGTCAGGTACCCGCATATTTAACATATATATATACCCTAATAAATATGTATATTGTACCCTAGTGATGACGACCCTTTAAAAAGTCGAGTACCCTATTTAGGGTACATGGTAAATGTTGGTGATATTTTAACGATCTGTACCCTATAAATTGAATTCGCTGTACGGTACAGCCCATAGCCTGTACCCTAATTGTTAACAGTGTATGCGCATATACTCATATACGAATATCCATATGTATTGATAAAGGCATATTATATGTTTAAATATATATGCATTTATAATATTGTACATATATTTGAATATATGAGAGGGAATATGTGTAATCGTATATGTACGATTGTATTATATATATATATATATATATATAACTTTTGTAAATGTGATATTATTTATAATTATATCAGTGTATCTATTTCAATATTAAATAATAAAATCATAATTGGTATCTATAGATATCTATAATTATCGATTATAATCGATAATACATATTATATTGAAATATAATTGATATAATATAATAAGTATTAATGCATAATGTAATACATAATAAAGCATAATGTACATTTTAATATACAGTATAATTAATATTATCTAAAATTAGTGAGAATGGAAATTATTGTTAGCTCATCGATATGGCATATAATACATATCTATCGAGACAGTAATTATATTTATGTGCATTGTTTGTTTATAATATAATTGTGAAAGAAATTCGTATACGTAGATCTATAGATGTTACAATGTATTTCATTTGAAGTAATTATAATATGAATTACTGATGTATTAATGTGTGTATTAATAATAGATATATAATGTATACAATGTATTATTATTTCTATGGTATTAATATTATAAACCATATGTTAGGTAAATAGTTTATATATACACTTATATGCTTATGATTATATGGTATTATTTATAATATATAATTTATAATAATTATATATATATATTTGTCTATAAATAATGAATTTTATCTCATTCCTAATTTCCATTAATTATTATATGATTTTATATCATATTATTCTACATATAGGTTGTATATATTTTCATCGTTGCATTAATTTCCTAAGTCAGTTTATAGAAAATAATTATAAAATGTAACATAATCTCTAGAAACACATACGTATGAATGATTACATTATTCAGCATAGTATACATCATATAGAACAATTAAAGTTACGCTCTATTGATATTCTATAGAATTTATTTAATTCATTTTATTGTTACTTTTTTCATTGTTATTTATATTTTATTTATGTTATTTAACTTAATGTCTAACTTAATGTAGTTAGATTATAATATTTATATATTGCTCATTTTGATAACAACATTTTTGTTTATTCATATCAATTATTGTTGTATTTATTTATCGAAATTTTCATTTATTATTTATTTTAAATTATATACACAATTTTCAAATGTATTCAGTGAATACTATTCACTAATACAAAACATATATAATTAATTATAAAAATTAGTTTATATTTTTTAATTATATTTTAATATTGTTAAATTCTCTATATCCTGCTTCTCTATATATACAGTATACTGTACATTGTACAGTGTACAATATAGATAGACATATATAATGCATCGTAATATTATTAATTTATAGATAGTAGACCCTATATATATATATATATATATATATATATTATGTGTGCATAACGCCGTTCGATATACAGGCACACATTATAACATATAGTTCAGTACAAAGTTTTATTTTATATTTACTATTCTAAATAATATTATATTAATAATCAATAATACAATTAAAATTCACCATATAATTCAATATATTATTATGCAATACATTTTGATTCATTTGATTTCTATAGAAATCGATATTTTGTTTATAAATATATTATACATGTATCCTATATTTTAAAATTATAATATTATATATTAATGTAACATATTCATCTAATATTTCTACACCTAATACCATATAGGATCTCTAAACAGTTCCTAGATGGTATTAGGTATAGAAGTATTATATATAATCACTCTATTAACTATACCCTCACAGTATATTGATAATAATACATATTAGTAATCGGTAATAATATCATTTAATAATTATATTCCATATTAAATATATAACAAATATATTAATTATCATACTTTGTTTTCAAAAATGAATTAAAATTAAAATAAATTAATGACAAACATTCATTAATAATGATTACAATAAATATAATTAATTTTAAGATTTGTAGTGAACTTGACTTCAATTCAACTACTACTATTATTACTACTACTACTACTACTACTACTACTACTACTACTACTACTACTACTATTACTACTACTACTACTACTACTACTACTACTACTACTACTACTACTACTACTACTACTACTACTACTACTACTACTACTACTACTACTACTACTACTACTACTACTACTACTACTACTACTACTACTACTACTACTACTACTACTACTACTACTACTACTACTACTACTACTACTACTACTACTACTACTACTACTACTACTACTACTACTACTACTACTACTACTACTACTACTACTACTACTACTACTACTACTACTACTACTACTACTACTACAACTACTACTACTAATACTACTACTACTACTACTACTACTACTACTACTACTACTACTACTACTACTACTACTACTACTACTACTACTACTACTACTACTACTACTACTACTACTACTACTACTACTACTACTACTACAACTACTACTACTAATACTACTACTACTACTACTACTACTACTACTACTACTACTACTACTACTACTACTACAACTACTACTACTACTACTACTACTACCACTTATTTTAATTAAATTATGTAATCAATTATTTACTTTATTCCTATATATATATATATAGAAATAACGTATCTAATAGATACGTATGTTACATTAGTAGGTTGCCGTAGTTCACTATAGTTCACCATATATGGTCAAAATTAGTTTAAATCACTGAAATAAATTAAAGTATGCGTGATAAGTATTCTTATAGCGTGAAAATTGTATCATCAATATAACAATTCATTTGACTGGTTGAAAAATGATAACTAGTTTCGCCATCTATTGCATGTTTTACCCGGCCCGTATTAAAACCACCTGGCCCGTATTACAAACATTGTTTGCAATACGGGCCGGTTACATTTTAGACGATACATAACATTTTTACAAAAATTGAAATTGTAATGTTATTGATGTTTATAATATCTAAATCGTGATAAAATTTCATTAATTTCTCATCATAAATAAAAAAGTTATTTGATAACATAAAAAGTGGCCCGTATTATACATAATTCCCCAGCTCTAATGTCCCTACGAAGCCGTTTTCGTGTTAAGGCATCCATGGTTTTAACGAGATCCAATCATTTATTTATACATAATTATATAATATCACTTCTAAATAATATTTTAAGACCTATTTCAATTTTCCGGGCTGGACTTGATCAGCGTCCTACTTATTATTTGTCTGAAGCCTTAGCCAACTGAGCCACAAAGACAGTTTATATATGAATCAATAATTAAATATTATAAATATTATTACTCTTCAGTTTTTGTATGTAGTAGGTGTAGTATAGTGTATTACTGGTAGTATTAGTGCAGTACAGCAATGTAGTATTTAGGGTAGGTACACTTATCATTATTTTCAATATTTAACTCATATATAGTTTATATTATAAACTACATTAATCTTAAAAATATTTGTAATACTATGTATATAAATATATATATTTTTTTTGTTGGTTGTCCTTTCATCACATTCAGTAACTTAAAATAAGTTGTTTACTTATAGCCAAATTTATCTAATTTCCCTTCAATTCGCTCTCATTAAATAATAGGTATATTTAAATACAAGAACGCTCATCGATTAATATAAAGTATATTTAGAAGTAAACGGGTATAAGCCGATAAAAGCTAATATAAAACTACAAATCAGGTTGTAAGCTATAGCTGTGTATATACAGAGTAATGTATATAATATATTCGTGATATTTGAATACACTAGAAAGCCTGCATATATTAACTAGTAAACGATATGCAATGAATATATAATACCAATTCATACATGTGCAATGGTAAAGTATATAGGTAACATTATATTACGGGGTTAATCTATACGGCTTTTAGAGTATACATTAAATATATATATATATATATAATATAAATCGATATAATATATATATATATATAGGATTTAAACCTATATCATATGATTTAAATATCATTGAATGAACACATTGCGTAGATGCATATTTATGAATATTTATTAGTAGTATAAAGTTGATATACTATAGTGGATACTACTATCAATACTATAGTCGTCATGTCAGGTATGTAGCTATTACAATGTTGAACTTTGTTGTCTGAAGTAATCGTCACAGAACAGATAGGAACTCAGATTGCCGACGTCAAATCTTCCCCGTACCTTCATCGTGTATATAGGCAGTCTGTGGGTGAGATAACGGTAGTGTTAGTGTGTACGAGTGTGTAATTGTGTGTATTTGTGTGTTCGTGTATGTGTGTGTGCATGTATGTTCGTGTGTACGTGTATGTGTGTGCGTGTATGTATGTGCGTGTTTGTGAGATATGTATACTGTATAATATGGTGTATGCGTGTGTAAATAAAGCTTTATATTTAAAATATTTATATATAAATATATATATATATTTATATATCATTACCTTTTATAACATAATATACTTATATATAGATTATAATTATTAATATTCTATTATCTATACACGAACCTCTTGTATAGATAAGCGATGAAATTACCCGTAGCATCTCTTTTTATCATGGGAAGATGCTGTTTAAGATGATATATGCAATTAGGCTTCAATTGTATTAAGTTATTGTTTACTTTTGAAGCATTTTAATAATTATACAAACATTAATAATATAAAAGTCATAAATATATCACTATAATCATTATTCACATGATGGATGATGTGTTACTATATCAACTTAATAATTACATTATAATAAATATATTAATATATTATATTTTTGAATGGGATTCACACAAGAAGGATACACTAATGTTTGTTAATTACATGTATATAATTATTGTACTAAATGTGTATAATATATATATATATATATATATTTCCATAATTTCTGGGATGTGTCACATAATTGCAGAAGAAGAAGAAGAAATCCTACAAATAAACGAAGATCTAAATATTCAAAAAGGACATTTCACATCAGATTTACTTTCAAAATGGATCCTTTTTATCGATCAAACACATAAATAATGGAAAATCATGTGGACTAAACGAAATTTCTGCTGAAGTCTGGAATCTAGCAAACTTTCAGAGCATACTACTACATTTTTGTAACAGCGTATATGATCAACATATTATAGAGATATGTACCGAAGGTTGTATACTCCCATTTCTAAAAAAGGGAAACCTCTCCATAGTAAACAATTATTGAGGGATAAATCTCAAATCTATCGCAGAAAAGATATACAACTTAATGCTACTAAATCGGATAAGACCAGAAATAGTACAAAATCGCAAAAAAAACTAAAACGGTTTTCTTAAAAACCATCAATATATGGACAGATCCTCACTATCCGCGAATATTAAGAGGTGTAGGGGAAAGTAACCTAATACGGACACTTTAACAGTAAATAGTCTTAACATTTTATTACTCATTATTCGTATTCAAAAATTACAATATATTAATATTATATGATTATAGATATTATTGTGATTTTAAAATTGTATTTAATCTTTTAATTCCATAGATAACGGAGGTGTCCGTATTCGGTACCCATTTCCGAATACGGACACCCGTGTTATTATACGGATACCCTATATACACTAGATAAACTATGTAGTAATGATGAATCAATCAGCAAATTACAATTACATTATTTATAATTAATTTTATGAACAATTTATTCTAATTTAATTAGTTATTAATAAAATTAAAAAGTTGTTAATAATTTATTTATTTGTATTATGTTTTAATTAATAATACACATAGAGTATCTAAATAATAAAAATTGTAGATGTAGCTTTATTGGTGGTATTAATATTATAACGCACACGATTTTTATGAAATTCAGAATAGTTCACATTGTGCGCGCTGATAGGGTGTCCGTATTAAGACATTTAGAGTGTCCGTATTAGGGACTTATATGACCTCGAGATATATGCTCATAGCTTAATGAATATGTTATAACAAATATAGAAATTATAGATATCATTTTAGAATGCTTTCTTTTTTAATAATATAGTGTTGTATTTTATATCGATATATTTTTATATTCTCGAGAAGGTTTTAAGTAGACATTTTTTTCATAAATTTAAAAACGTAATAAAAAATCAGTTTATTGGATATATCAGCAATATTTTTAATAATTAAAAAATTAAAAATACTTTTGTAGACTACTTATATAATTATGAATATTTGATTCATTAACAATTTTTTTGTATGATTTATGGTTTCTGAAATACCGAGAGTGTCCGTATTATGTTACTTTCTCCTACACACTGCGAGCAACGATTACCGCTAATGAATAAAGTAACAACAATTCTACCAGCAACACTAATATTTATATACTTTTCTAAAGCATTTAATTCAATACATCGTGAACAAATTATAATGATTCTCAATGTATATGGAATATTTAATAACCGTTCCGTGGTCACCAGATAGTGACACTCAACTTTTCGATATTACAACAGGTATAATTTAAAGAGATACGATTGCCCTTTCCTCTTCATAATAATTCTGGATGTTGTATTGTGGGAAGTACTTGACAATGATAAACACCTTGGACTAACCATAGATATGTAGGTACCTATAGATACCTATATATCGTAACTATATATAGTAAAGTATCGGTGGCGCTAAATAATATGAATACGATATGGAAGTCAAATATCAAAAAGATAAGCTGAAGAAAAACTTCTTTAGAGCTGCAGTTGAATCAGTTACTGCCTCAATAAGAGAACAACGACTAAGATTTTGCGAACACCCAACATGAATTAGTCAGTGATGTTCTATCGAATAGAGTATACTCTATAAATATATATATATATATATTTATATATATATTATATATATTATATATATATATATATTCTTATATATATATTATATTATGTATAACCTTGGTTTCTTCTAGAAATGTAGTTAATAATGTAATGGCGTTCCTAGAAAACAAATAGAAACATGGACACTGAAAATTAAGTATTTTTATCATCATTAATTATATAAATAAATATATATATATAATATTATCGCTTACTTATATAATTTAGTTGAATAGAAATATAGGAAATACATTAGTACTAACTGATTTTCGTGAATCTGTTTCTATGAGTTGTGGTTTTTCAAGAAAATTTATAATTTGTCCTTGCTCATCTAATTCAATAATTCCAGTTTTCGGTACGTCTAATAACAGTGAAATAATATAAAAAACCAGATTACTAGTACTTATATAATAATACATTATAGAATATGTGTTATATCATATTGTATAATGTATAGATGATATCAATTGTATATTATAATGTAATCGTATATAAATGTATACATATAAATCATCTCAATACAAAGTGTTATTTTTTATACACAATAATAATAAATATAAATATAAATAACGAAGTAATATTTTGTAGTAATATAAAAATTGTTTTATATAAAAATATAAGTCAACAATAATGTTGGAAATAAAAAACTATAGGCCTATAAACTATATAACCTATATATATATATATATATATATATATATATATATTATTAATATAGTCTTATAATAATATATTACTTTTATAATAATACTATTCATTATTATACACAAACTATTACATCTATCTTACACACTCCTACTTCTTTAACTGAAAGTTACTTGAAATAACTTACTACTGCAATACATACCATGGTATACCATATGGTATGCCTATAGGCATATCATATGTATTAGTGTTAGTGTGTGCTTATATTGAAGTTATATAATAGTAAGGATTAGTCTATAATACTTATAATTTATAGTTATATAACCTAATAACCCACTAATAAAGTCATTTATCAATTATTATGTGAAAAATATTATATTAATGGTCATTATTATGATTTATATGTGAATTATATGTATATGAACATGTGTGTATACTGCATAGTCAGAGGTTAGATGTTCATGAACTAGTTTATATAAATTTAATAAATTTAAAAAAATGTATTTAATAAATTTAATATAAATCAAATTGAAGACCACCTCAATTATGGATTCACTGTAAATGTTATAAGTAAATACTCACTGTAAATATTATATATAATTGTGACGCAATTCCAACTGGAAACATATTGCATCATATGAAATACAAAACATTTGCTTGGGTTTGTATTCTTACATACCTACTTTTATATAGTAAAATTAAGTTTGTAAACAAAACCTAAAATTGTAGTGAGTGGAGCTATGTGCAGTCGAACTAGCTATGCACACTGTGTATTGCATAGTATATATATATATATATATATATATATATATATATTCACATATATATATGTGTCTATATTTAATTATAAGTTGATCTACTATTCAAAATATATATATATATATATATATATATATATATATATATATATAGTCTAGCATGTAGTTTATATAGCCAGGTAAGCAAATACTAGATTAATTTGAAAAGTGATACGTATACCCATTTACACTAAAGTGATATTACTATTATAATGATTAATCTGAGTAAAATATATTTGAAGATTACTATTATTTATAAGAATTATAAATAGATCGTATATATTTTAATATATACATATTATTATATATATGTATACCAAATATATGTTATATTACATATATATATATATATATATATATATATATATATATATATATATATATATATGATTTAAATATATGTAATAAACTATATTTATATTATAATATATTTTATTAACACATATTTTGTAATGTACTAATTTAGAGATAGCCAGTTATAAGTTATAACTCAGTGATACATACACAATAACATAAAACTTGACCTCTATCGTGACATTCAGCGTATACCGCAAGAGAAGCAGTAGCATCTTGCTCTTGTAAACTCGTGTATTTATCAAAGAATACTTCCATGTCAAAGTCATCGTAAAACAGCGTGTCTCTTAATAACATAATTCAACATTAATATAATATAATTAATTAATAAAATTAATATAATTTATTGATTTATGTTATTGTATATGATATAATATCACTTAAATTCTTATTAATTTAAATATATTAAATAATACTAATAATAATAATAATATAATGGTTTATTGACTCAATGAAAACGATAGACGTTTATATGCATCAAGTTGATATAATATATTATGTATTCTATAGAAAAATAAATAAATAGATACATAAATAATAATAAATGTTAAAAGAGAACATTATAATGATAACATATGTGAATATAGTCGATATTTAAAAGTTACAAAAGATGATATGGATATATACACAATAAATATATCTACACAATATGTAGACTTCAGCATCGGAGTTCACACCAACAAATAGATAGCATGTTTTGTACACCTATGTTTATAGCCATACATAGGCTGTTACAACTTTTTTGGTTTTTTGAACATTTACTAACTATAATAAAGCTAATAATTTTTAAAGAAAATTATAATAAGTTGAACCGATATCTGGCTATGGTAATGTATTACCAATAGGCTTCCTACATCAATTACCTACAGTACACCCGGTTATTACTACGATATCTAGCTGTGATAAGCGGGCATGATTTATTGGTGGCTTTAAAGTGGCTATCGACTATAATAATAATAATAATAATAATAATAATATATAGTTTATTAGGTAAACAACAAAATAAATTTAAAAAAATATGGAAGAAAAAATAGATATTAATTGATACCCAAATCGACATGGTACACAAATTAACATTGGGTTTACATTTAATAACAAAACGCCTTGGTTTATGCATACCGACTTAGGTATACAATGTAGACTTAGGTATACAATGTAGACTTACAGTGTTGTATACACTATAACATATACCTACACGCGGTTTTAGCTTTTAGTAATACCTTCGTAATATAATATATTTTAAAATATATATAATTTCAAAACTATATAGTTTAAAATCGTATATGAGACTAACCCTGCTATTACTAGTAGGTTATTTTCAATGTTAAAATGTTTAACCGCAATATTAATACAGGCTACAGCACCTGCTCTGTCCTAGAGAATATAAAAACGTTATATATATATAAATTATAGATATCATATAAAGACATATATCATTAAATAGTAAACACACTTATATAATATTAGTTGAGTAATGCTATTATTACTAGATCACTTATATATGAGTTTGAATGTGTGTATATATATATATATATATATGTATGTGAATTGTGTTACTATTCTAACACGTGACCTATAGGTGTGTTATAACATAGAGTAATATGAGCACACGATAAACACGAGTGTAACGCAAGCAATGTAGACAGTGTTCAGTGTGGTGTTAGTAGGGGAGCTGGAACGATGGTGTATGTAGGGGGGATCAATCAATCGAAATAAAGGTTGTGGTAAAAGTTGAGGGGGGGCAATACATAGTAGGTCCACCTAGATTTTAAAGTGGGGGGACGTATTCACCCGTCCCCCCTGTTGCAGCGCACCTATGTGTTAGTAGTGGTACTAAAACCACTATATATACCACTATAGTGGTACTAACATCATTACTAGTGCTCTTGTCCGATACCATCTTCAAGTTTCTAAACTCAGAAGACCATTTTATGAAGTCATTTTCAAATTTATCATTCACCTTTAATTATTGATAAAAAATTAATCTTAAATATATATATATATATATATATATATATAATATTTATTATCTAATAATGTAATTTTAATTAAAACAACGCTTTTTAAATTCAATAAAAAGTTAATATCTTATATAAAATTACCTCACGAAATATTTATAAATTCCTTAACATAAATACCTTTTAATAATTAATAATTCTTGTATCACAAAATTGTTGATACCGACTTCTATGGAAAATTTACAATATTGTTATTTTTATAGATCAACTTACAAAAAATTTACATAATCAACTAGTTTTATTCTATCCACATTTTGTATAGTAAGTGTACTGTAATATATACTATACTACTCAAATAATGTATTTATTTTTTAATAAATATATATTTATAAGGGTTATACCATTTTTCACATATTCCTAATGTATTACAGTACACAATCATTATTTTATATAAATATATATATATATATATACATATAGCAATACATCTCTAAATAAATAAAAATACATTCAAGTTTACAACACATCGATCAATAACTAATATACCGATGACGTAATAATGGTTACGTCACATACCGATGACGTCATAATCATGATTATGCGCATGCGCGTTATTGCGTAACTAACAATACAGTGAACCGTGTGATCGTGCAGTCTTCGCATCCATCTCGACGACAGAGGGACGCCGGCTACCGGAAGTAAAGCTTTAGGACAGCCCACCAGGTGGCTATACTGAGCAGAGGTCACGAGGTCGGCTTCCAGTCGAGTTCCGTATCCGGCTGATAACAATAGAACGTTCATCTGTTGACGTATTGATATGATGTGTTGATGATAAAGGGGAGATATCAGTGATAGTCTATCACTGATAGTAGATATTATCATATAATGTAATATTATGTAATCAATATCTTAACAAATAATGTAATATTACTTTTTGATATTTATTTTTTTAATTTCTTTCGCTATATTAATAATAATAACGAGTGGCGTTATTAATAATTAAATAACAATAAAATAATACACACATAAATAGTTTAAACAATTAAACTAGTTTTAATTTAGATTGACGCTGATTTTGTATTGTTAATGTAACATATGTAACATGTTACTATAATGTATAGAGGAGAATATGCAAACTTCGTGTGGTTTTGTAATTCGCCGGACCCCAGTGTAAAATAAGTCAAATAAATATGACCATTTTTTTTTATATTTATATAAATATATATATATATATATATATATATATATATATATATTTATACATAATATTTACATTATTAAGATAGCTTCTTTATGTTAGTTATAAATAAATCAAATTTTATATTAATATAATATATATATTAGTTTTTTAGTATATACGTATAGTAAGCTGGAGCGGCTCGGTCTTTTTTTGTTGAAAATTGCTGCACCTTCTAGCATTTAATGTTTGGAGTATTTCTGTAACAATGGTATACTTTTTTTTATTTATATGTAGTATTCGCCGTGCGCCAGAGCTTTTAAAAATACCTATAAATATTTGTCTATAGAAAAAATACCGTTATTACCTATATTGAAATCACATGACAATTACATTATAAACAACTAATTTTCAAATTTATATTCATTTTTATATACTTTTTAACCACGAACCTTCTTACTAATACACCTTTTTATATTTTATATAAACCCAAACCATTGACAAATAACAACATATATGGATATAATCGGCTAATCTCACTGTATAAATAATAACTATAAAGATATTCGAATATGGGATATTGGTACTAAAATGAGATTTTATATATTTATGCTATTATAATAAAATTTGTATAGTTGGAATGCTTATCAAATTCTATAATAGAAGTCATATCTTAGTTTTTTTTAATTTTTATTTAAAAAAAAGTTATGACCACAATTGTGAAAAAAAATTAGTAAAAATGTTAAATTTTGTAGATAGAAATTATGAATGTATTAATTTATTTATAATACATATTATAACATAACTCATTCAATAATGAATATCATATAATGAAATTAACATCATATATTTATTATAAATATAGCTATCTAAATATTTATAGAAATAAAAAAAATATCAGCATTTCTGACCAATATGGGGAAAATTGGGATTTTTTTTTTAATAATATTTTTTTTATCTAAAATTAATATAATTTATATTTTTACAAAGCTCTTTAAATTCTATAATATAAGTTGTATCTTGGTTTTTACAAATTTACAAAAGAAAAAAAATGATAGAACAAACTAATAATTTAAAATTTATAAAAAAATAAGATAAAAAGTAGTAGGCCTATACGTCGTATAGGCCTATATTTGTTATGAAATAATACAAACAAAATACATTTATCATTGAATTTCTAAATTCGTAGTTTTTCCAAGAACATCTATTATGTGAAAATATATTATTTATTTAATCATTACTTATTTAACCCATAATCATAATATTCAATATAGGTTATAATAGTTAAAATTACAAAACTACGGTATTACATATTAACATATAATACATTAACTTTAATTATGTTGTATTCAGGTACTCCATAGGACAGGAAAATGTAATAAATTATATCATCCAATAAATCAATAAATAAATAAAAAGTTATTGATTATTAATTTATTAAATATTAATATTGCTTAATTCTATATAATTTACACATGTACAGTTTTTCTGATAGATATTGACATATAATATACCAAAAATGTAGGATATATATGTAGGACATCACACGTTGTTCAGATAGTTTCCTATATGATTGTAATTATGTATATAAATATATATATATATATATATATATACACATATATATATTAATTGATTGATTGATTTGTTTTGTATTTAAAAAATAAAGAAAATATTGATAATCGAAAAATTAAATATTATTAACATATTTTCTAACACAAAAAACGTTGTGAAATAAACATGGAAAATACAAATAAACAATAAACAAACAAAATAAAACAAATTACAGATACTGAATAAATAAACAAATAGTAATACAACATTGAAAATATACTAAATCAATATTATATATATATATATATATATATATATATTGTTATTGTTATTGTTATTTTTGTTTTTTTTTACTTATAGGTATATATATATATTAATAAATGGTGATAAGAAAGTTAATAGAATATCACTGTATCCATAACAGACAAGTATCAATACAACTTATCATTAAACCTATAAATTAGATATCTATTTTACTTATATAAAAAATACATTAATGACCAGATATTTGCAAAATATTATATTTTACTATAGTAATATTAGTATACAGAATATTATATATATATATATATATATATATATATAGGTTATATTACAGTTAATATCCATAGACTCTACAAATATAGAGTATATAACCATAGAGAACATATAATTAATATATCTTATTGGTGGATATATGTATACCTACACCCGACCGGTATAATGCATCATTTGTAGTTTTATTTCGATAATATAACAATGAAATTCTTAAAATCTAGTCAAGAAATATTTGTTGATCTAATTAGTTTAACGAACTTTTAATAGCCCTACAAATATATAATTACCATATTAACTGTGTGCACTATATACATGATTGTAGGGTTATTAGTGACATGTAGTTCGTATCAACCTATATATATATATACTAAATACCTTATAGGGGTCTAGTATGGTATATTTAAAATATATATTATTGTATAGTCTAATAAAATATATTATATACTATAGTATACTATATATAGTATACTATGTAAATAGATACAACATTTATAGTGCTCTCAATATCACAAAATATTCAATGATATTGATGAGAACATACGTTCTCTATAGAGTAATATTTAAATAAAGCTTATGTTATTTTCTGGATTTGTTATGGATCCCTTCAAATATCTACACAACTCTGTAATCTTCTAATAACTGATTAAATACCTTGGTTAACCATTATGCACTATGTAATAGACTAGTAATGTAAATGATGACAGTCAAATCTAAAGCATGATGCAGTCTTATTATCTTATTATCAGTATCAGTTACCTAAAGTCTACCCTCAGCTCGGACTAGTTTTGTTAGAGTATCAGCTGATATCCAGCCGAGTAATTTCAATACGCTTGAAAGCAAGTCCAATTAACATCACGATAATACAAATATACGCCCCTACATCCACATATAATTATGAAGAAAGTGAGCAATTCTATAAAACTGTTGATAATACTATACAAGAATCACATACAAAATATATATTAATTGTGCTAGGTGATTTCAATGCAAAAATTGGAAGTGATGCAAATGAGGATGGGCTGAAAGCGCTGGGCGATTAGGAATGGGAGTAAGAAATGATAGAAGCTAGAGATTACTAGAATTTGCTGAAAAACATAGACTGGTAGCGGCGAATACATTATTTCCACATAAAAAGTCAAGGTGTACTACATGGCACTCTCCTAATGGTGAAGTACATAACCAAGTAGATTATATCTTAACGCCACAACGTTTCAATTCTAGTATCATTCGCACCAGCACAAGAACATATCCAGGTGCAGACATCAATAGTGATCATGACCTTGTACTATGTAACATGAAACTCAAAATTAAGGTGAATAGAAAACCAAATATCACACGAATACGATTCGATGTCAACAGGCTCACAAATGGAAAGACTGAAGATAGTTACAAAGACTAATTGGAAAAACAACTTAAAGAGTTAGTTAATCATAAATAAGACCTTACCACATCTTATAAGAAAATTGAAGACATAATAATTGACTCAGCGACAAGAACTATAGGAAAATATAGAAGTAAAAAACAACCATGGTTCACAAACGTCATAATTGATCTTTGCGATGAAAGACGATATCTTAAAGCAGCTAAAAATAAGAATAATATAGAACTTATTAGAAATATAGAAAATTAAATAATCAAATACGCAAAGATATGAAGACAGCAAAAGAGAAGTGGATATAGATGCAATGTAAATCAATAAATGAAGACATGAAATATGGACGACAACAAAAGAGCATACAAAACTCTCAAAAGCCTCAAAAAAACGCCAGCAAGAATTACTTCGATAATAGAAGATAAGAACGGACAGCCGCTAGCTGAAGAATACTCTATTTTAAATGCAATGGACAGAATACTGTCAGGAACTTTATAACTATCCTATTAAACCTGATCATAGCGTCATTATCAGTCAGAACACAGATAATGTAGATGAACTACCAATTTTAAAATCATAAGTAGAAGATGCTATACAAATACTAAAAGAAGGTAAATCTCCTGGCATTGATAACATACCTGGCGAGTTACTAAAATCGGAGGAGACGCAATCGTTAATGTTTTCACAGAATTATGTAAATTATCATGTTTTAACAAAGAATGGCCAAAATAATAGACAGAGACCCTAATAGTACCAATTCCAAAAAAAGAAAATCTCAGAAAGTGTGAGAATTATAGAATTCTGAGTTTAATATAACACTCAAGCAAAATTCTATTGAGAATTATATTGAAAATATTAACATCACAAGCTAAAGAAGTAGTTTCGGAAGAACAAGCTGGTTTTAGGAAAGGAAGAAGTACCACTGAGCAGATATTAGATTGTAGAAATCAAATAGAAAAACAATTAGAAAGCCAAAAGGACTTATATCATAATTTCATAGACTTTAAAAAAGCTTTTGATAGAGTTTGGCATGAGGGATTCTAGACAACTCTCAATAAATATGGCTTCGACTCTAATATAATTTTAATGATAAAATAATTAAATCAAAATTCCACACGCGCAATTCTGTTTAATAGTAACCAAGGTCAGATGTTCAAGAAAACTTGTTGTGTGAGACAGGGATGTCTACAATCTCCTGTGCTCTTCAATTTATTGCTTAAAGAGATTATGGCTGGAATTCAAGATGAACATGTTCATATATATATATACATATTTATATGCATATATCTACAATATCAATTGGTGGCCGAAATCTATCTAATCTCAGATTCGCCGATGATATAGACTTTATAGATGAACTGCAAATACTCACAAACACTCTGTCAAATAGTGCTAGTCGGTATGGAATGTAAATTAGTGCAGAAAAGAGTAAGATAATGATTAACAGTAATAACATAAATCTTCATACCAACATCCAATTATATGGTGAAAAGCTATAAGAAGTAGACCAGTTTAAATATATCGGTGCTATAATTACAAAAATGGCTCAAGCGACTCTGAGATTAAAATAAGATTAGCTCAAGCTACAGTGACTATGGTAAGGTTAACTACAATATGGAATAGCAAATATTTCCGTTTCATACTCAAATATAATCTATGTCGCTCTATAGTATTGTCTATTCAAACTTATGGTTGCGAATCTTAGTCTATAAGCGTCCTTTGCACAAAATAACTAAAAGGTTTTGAAAACAAATCTCATAGAAAATTACTTTGAATAACATACAAAGAAATGAAGACAAGCGAGTATATTAAAGATGTGATGATAAGTTTAATTGGTATATATGAACCAATATTAAAGTCCATCCGCCGAAAAAAATTGGTACGGTCATACAATTAGACATCCTCAACAAAACAATCATCCAATGTATGGTTGAGGGTAATCGCAAATGTTGTAGATCAAAAAGAAAATAGATTGATGATATCAAAGAATGGAGCAAGATGACTTAGTCTGACTTAATGGTGAAGCCACACGACCGCAACGAATGGCGACGGCATTGTATAACATCCATCTCATTGATTTCCCTTACGATTCGCCAGTCAAGGAATAAAGTAAAGTAAGTAACTATTATTGAAGGATAGTTGGTAGTAGGGTTATAGTTTTTGATCTTTATTATGATAGAGTCAATCTTATTATAAAATGTTTTGGAGAAGAGATAGTATAATTGTAATGGAGAAATGTTAGTTATAGATGGTAGTAATTCTGGTTTTGGGGGATGATAACAACTTATTAGCCAATCTTAAAATTCGACGGTTATCAGAAGCAAGATCGCTTATAACCCTAGTATAATAGCTAGATTTGGCATAGGAAATTGATAACTTGTAGATCTTACGTTTCTCAATGAATGAAGCTCTAGAAGATGAAAATTTAAAGTATAGTTATATTCTTTCAGATTTACGAATTTATCGTTTCAAGGATATAAGGTGGGAAGTAAACCATGGGCCCCATGGCATGGGGTATCATGATGTAGAGTTACTGATATGGTTTTTGAAGGCGCATATTTATCGAGTAAATGGGATAGTATAGAATTTAATATAACTGGTGAATAATAGTATATATATATATATTGGTATAAATGATGCATGCATAGCATCCTATATGTTAGAATATATTTTTACTTTTTGATAAATTAATTCTATAATTCTTTTTATTATATAATAAACCATATATATAACCATACTATCCATGTATATTAAATATGTAATGTGTATACTAATATATGGCATGTATATATACATAATGTATTATAATAATATATTATAGGTATACCTATAGGTTACATTATAATGTATACATTACTTTACCAATGCAGAGGTATACAATCGACTATATACTACTTGCAAAGTATAATGTATGCATACCGATCGGGGTCTACTACATAACAATAAGGAACTTCAAGTCATTGACATTAGTCTATTATCGTGTAGTTATTATGTGATTAGTAGTCACTGCAGTGATTACTCGTGACTCATTAGTCATGAGTCATAAGTGATTGGCATATCGTAGTCCTGCATAATATAGGCGTTTTAGCACAGTTATCTATATCATCTATAATAACAACACTTATAATATATAGGGTATACTTTATAGGGTAGTATATATTATGTACAATGTACATTGTAAATGTACAATGTACATGCTAACTTATAATATAGAGAAGTATACGCACATATATGTCTAGCATACATAGGTACAAATACACACACACACATATATATATATATATATATAACACTACAGTGTGTGCAGTGCCAACACCTCATGCACCCTCGTGGTTGTAATACGTATTATAAATCGATAACTAATTATAGTCACGTGATATGTGTGTGTTACGCAATACTCGTCAGGTGACGATAACACCACGTGGTCTCATCGCCCCGCCCACTAACTCATTGCTCGTTAATCAGGTATAAATTATACCGTATAATACATCCCCGTCGTCTATTACATCATGGGCTATGACGCAACAGTGTAAACAACTCCGTGTTTGTTGTATCGGTACGATTACGTAACTAATTACCAACCGTTGCGCATGCGCGCCGTCCGCCGGACGGCGTCCGGTGATTCACACGTAACCCGGATGCGTTTGTTTACGTTGAGTAGATGCTGATGCGGTCGGTAGGGGGCTATACCGGTGGTCGTGGTCGTAGTTGTTGTTTAATTAACTGGTATTCGTAATGAACGCTGACGTGAGAATAGCGCTCTAACTAGCTATACGCGTTGTAATTCGATAGTGTGTTGTTTACAATGGATGTACCGTATACACACGTAATATGTATTACATACTGCGATGACTCATCGCGTCCTGCATACGTATGTATATAGCTATTTCAATGGTGCTTATATAACATATAGTATATATATATACTTAGTGGAACAATGTATTTATAATTGTACCCTAGTTAGTGATATTATAAACTGTGTAATAATATATACGTACATTATATATGTGTGTATATACATGGCATATAATATACGCATACACTATATATATATAGTATATATATATATATATATGTATACGTATACGTTAAGTGTGGTGTATTATACCCATGCATGTTATTAATGAACTATTAAACTTACGTTAGTTTACCTATAGGTATATATATTGAAAACAATAGAATATTTATAATAAACAGAATAACAACAGTTGATATATTACTTTATGACCTAAACATATAATATGATACCTTGATAATACAAGTTATGTGTGCTATGTCGTATAATAACTAAGTTATTACGCTTTTAACTCGTAAAATATAGAATATGTATAAGTATTTAATAAACAATATATTGTTTTTATATATGTATTAACATATATATATAATATATATATATATATATATTATAAAATAGAGCAAAATACTATAAAACATAGTATATAGGTTTCTATATTATATAAGAATATAGTTGAATAATAACTATTACCTTAATTACGCTGTCGTGATAAGCATGCGTCACTCTGTCGTGTGATATTGTCGTTAAGTCGAGGTGTTCTTATAACGAAATAGATACTTGATATATCGCGTATACACACACACACTTTACATATCTGTATAAGTAGACCTAGGAAGGATTCGCTACGCCCGCCCTACGACGATGCACTAGTTGGGAGATAATAACTAATTTGTGCAACGAAGCGTGACCCCCCATTCAAACAAGTCACGTGGTAATTAGACTGTACTCGCAGTCGTCCCTCGTCACGGTGACTACAACCATTACAACCATTACTACTGAATACATCATTATTATTACGATATGATCAGAAACTATTATTATATATCTGTGCTATTTATTCGCATATATACAATATATACATATATATATATATATATATATATATATATATATATATATATATATATATACATATATATGTGTGTGTATTTATATATATATATATATATATATATATATATATATATATATATATAATAATACATTATACTAATTAAGTATATATTACATATTATACATATAGTATACTATATTATACTATATTATACTATGTATACATAGGAAATATATAGTAATACCAAGTTTAATAATAACTATTACCTTAATTACGCTGTCGTGATAAGCATGCGTCACTCTGTCGTGTGATCGTGTCGTTAAGTCGAGGTGTTCTTATAACGAAATAGATACTTGATATATCGTGTACACACACACACTCTACATATCGGTATAGGTAGACCTAGGATGTATGTAATATGATATTACAGTATAGTATAGTATATATATATATTGATTGATTGATTGATTGAAATATAAAACAATTGATTATGTAATTGGTACAATATTAAACTTATATCTTATGGTATTATATCTTAAGATGACCTGAATATATCTACTATATGTATGTATGTGTATGTGTGCGACACTGTGCGTATGTGTATGTATTTCATGTGAATGTATTACGATATTGAAGAGTCTATTTAGCTTATTTGTAGTCCTATGTGAATATAACAGAAACAGCATTAGCGAAGATATCCAGCGATATTCTCACCAATCTCGATAATACAAATATCACAATCCTAGCACTACTTGACCTCTCCTCCTTGTTAGACACTATTGACCACACGATTCTCATACACCACATTACATCTATAGGCATCTATAGTAATGCATTACTGGTACAGCAAACAAATGGCTATCCTCATTTATAACTAAATGAACTTCCTCAGTTTTAGTTCACTCAACCCGTTAATCTCCTGTCTTGTAAAATATGGTGTTCCCCAAGGGTCAGTCCTTGGACCATTAATAGGGACCCTTCTCCACCTAATCTCGAATTCTTCAGTTAGCTTCCATACATATGTGGACGACATATACCTACAACTTTATGTAAAATGCACAAAAATAAAAACTTTACACCTGCCATTATTTCCTCTAGTATTACTATCATTCATAACTGGCTAACAATAAACTCCATAGTCTTTAATCCAATTACAATATAGGCTATCTTCCTTCACATTCCACTCCTAAATAAATTGTTACCAACTCCAATCAACATTAATGGACATCATGTACTCAACGCATGTCACACATCTTGGTGTTATATTTAACAATACTTTTAGTTTTTATAGACAACTTTCCCACATAACAAAGCTGTTAAACTATCAACTACATTCACTACGCCTTATTCGTCATTAAATATCAATATACACGGATATTATTATAGATTCTGCCAACATTCTACCTATTCGACTACTGCAATTTTATCCTTTACAAAACCCCCTCATCGTATATTACTAAACTCAAAATTCAATATAATTATATAGTCAAGTGTGTATTCAACATATCAATATACTCCCATACTCATATTCCTAACTAAACTCCATTAGCTACCTGTACGCAATAGAATCCTATATAAAACTCTACTACACTCATATAAAGCAATCCACCATGACTCTCCTGACTAAATAGCATCCCTACTCAAATATAAATCCCAACTAGTACCACTACACGCTCTACCAAAAAGTTTCTACTTCAAATTCCTCCTAAACTTAACTTACCTTCAACTAACACTCGCGTCTGAGCAATATCCGTCCCATACTCATGGATCACTCTCCCTACATCCATCATTACTACACCATCAACTCCAAACTTCAAGAAACTACTGAAAGCCTATTTATTTAATCTGAAACATAATCTGAAACAACTTCTATATGGACGGCCGATTGCTTTATAAGCACAGTTAGCAGTCCGAAAAACGAAAAATGTAAAATATTTGTGCATTTTCTTGTTAGGGTTATATTTATTTTATCATAATAAGGCAACAATAACTATGCCATTATAATAAAGGTACGCATATATTGTTTTTCTTCCAACAATAATTGTATATATAAATAAAAAAGAAGTGATTCAGTAGAGCCAGAAAAGGTGTATATATAAAAGTATTGTATACAACTCAGAATGTCAGGCTACGAACCCCCATGGAGGCATATTTTATATCTTATAATATATAATAATTGTTATAATATATAAATATATTAAAATAATATATTCTTCTAAATAAATTGATTAATGATATTAATTTTATTTAACTAATTTACTAATTATATATATATATATATATAGTTTATTATTTAATTATATATATTAGGTTTATACAATATAGCTCTATATAAACACACACACACATATACACACACACATATATGTGTATACACATACATATACACACACATATATATATATATATATATATATATATATATATATATATATATATACAGACATGTGTGCGCATTATTAGTTATAATTAAATATAGAACATATCTCAGCAAATATTAAAGTTATAGCGAAAGTTTTATGTAAAATGTCCATCAAACAATAAATCTTAATATGGTCTATATAGACCACATATTATACACCAGTGTTTCTTAATCCTTTTTTTTTAAATTCCCTTTTTTTATTTTTTTGCCCCCATCCCGCTTCAATATTTATAAATGTACATTAAATGTACATTTAATACGTATTATTCATACATTTTATAGCAAATAATATACTAGAATGGCTTCCTTAATCCTCAAGTGTAGAAGTATAAATATAAAGTAAATGGGACCATGATTTATATATATATATATAATATGGTCCAACATTATATATATTAATAAATATAATAAATGAACACATGTCTTATTAGAAATGTTTATTAGAAAAATAATGGGATTAACGGTGCATAAATGAGATCTGTGTGCATTGTGTTTCTCAGCGAGTTCTTCAATGTATTTATCTATTGAAGCGAGCAGCATTCTTAAATCACCTTTATTGCTAATGTATAACTTATATCTTGATTTCGTTAATAATTACATGTTCGCGCTTAAACCTATAATATTAGTTATGTTATAATTATAACTTAGAATAAGTTGTAATAAAATAATATATATATATATATAATATATTATATTACAAATAATTAAAAATTATAATACTAAATATAATTACCTTTTCTAACTAAATAATAAGTTGGAAAGCTAATAAATATAATTTTATATCTTTACATATGTTTGGATATTTAGTGGCATTTTTTAGCCAAAACGAATTATAATTATCTGTTTGGAATTTAATTTTCAGTTCCTCATTGTATTTTATATTATATGATACTTCTTGTATGTCAGTAGAATAAGAAATGCATTCATTGTTTTCAATTTAAAATGGATTTATTTTAGTGAATAATTATATGGAGGTATCTAAAAAGGTAAAAGATATCTTAAGTGGGATAGTATCCTACATATGGGACTGTATCATACATATTTTAAAAGATCTTCATTTAAAAAATTATTATAATTTTTATATTTTAATAATCTTGGAAAATTATCCAAGTTTGTTTTGACTAAGTTCTCTTTATACATAATTAAGTTGTTTTTAAAACTATTCATAATATAATTTAACTGTATTACATTTAATTAAACTTAAGTTAACTTAGAATATTCAAGATACACGTTAAATATGGTTGAGTTTTCGAAAATATCAAAAAGGTATTCCAGGTTAAATTGTATTCTATTTTTTTTTGTATTAATTTTGAATACATATTAATTAAGTATTCCCGTTAGGACATCTCCATCTATAGAGGACATTTCTAAAACCTCATCTCGAGGGACTACGCGTATAATAACTTATTCAATATTTAATATATTAATTTGATATTTTAATAATTAATTATGTATTATTGTAATACATATTTTGGCTATTTCGAATTATCAATATTTACGAAGTGAGATAAATAATCAGTGGTGGGTGATTGTATAACAGTTCCTAATCCTGACACCCATGTTTAATTATCGACCTCTTATGTATACATAATCCATATACCTTACGTATACCAACTTGGTATTATCAAGCATATACTCATGTAGTATATCATTTTAGTATTATCACGTCCAATCAAAATCACGTATATATAGGTATAGTTGTTATATTTTTATTTCATTATATTTATATCTATTATTTTTATTTATACTATTATTATAATATTGTAAGGTTATATTTTATAGTTATTTTTCTTTTTTGTTATGTTATTTACTTTGCGAGGTGTTCCTAGTGTCATCATCATCATCATCCTATGTAATTATATATATATATAGTTAATGAATTGTTAAAATCTCGTAATTTATTTAGTTTAATGTATATGTAATCATCGTTACTATGATGAACACCCAATATGTTGATTGTATATAATATATCACATTTGTATTAATTTCACATTAATTTGAACATACATTTTGTTTATATTCATTATCATATATATATATATATATATATATATATATATATATATATATATATTACTCTATATATAGTATCGTTAATTAATAATGTATCCTTATAGTTGAATTACTTTGCGAATCATAAGTACATTAATTATATATTCATTTGTTAAAAACTAGTATGCATTTTCTATATTATATTTTATATGTATATGTTTCCATTAACTTTATATTATATGATATTATAAATTGATATTATAATTATATATTCCATTATATTAGTAATACAATTCATTAGATATTTAGATATCGAGTACCTACATACAAAATATAATAGAATTATCAAAATATATATAGTAATTTTAATTATAGTATTGCAATCAAATATAGATACATTTTATTTAAACAATTGTTACTTTCTAATGCTGACTATTCTTAACAATTAAACGGAGGTCGCAGTGTATGATACATCTTAAGACATCTTAATACTTGTGTTTAGTATATATCTATATAGATATTATTTATGTGATATTTTAGATATATAATTAATCTATAAAATGTCTTCAAAGTTCCCTTAAGGGTATTCCACTACCAGTATTTACAGAAATAATGTCCGAGATTCCTGCTAGAAAGCGATTTTCTAGCAATTTTTAGTGAGATATCCCTTTACTTTCGGGTAAGTTGTCAGATATATAGTAACTTTAAAGTTTATACCCCCTTTATATATATGGTTATCATATATATGATATAGGAATATATATTCCACGTAAATATTAACTTAAGTTTTTTAATGTCCTACTATATTTATTTCACCTAATTTCACAAATAATTAAACACATCTTTGTAAGTTTATAAACACGTGTACGATATACATGAATTCGATAAAGAAAATTTAATTCGAAATAATATATATTTAAAAAATGAAAAAATCATATTTCATTCATAATATATATTATGTTCAATAAATCCCGATAAATACAATAACAATGTTTTATTGTATTTCGTTTGTTAATTTACTTTCGATACATTGATAACTGTCGAGGCATTGCTAATCACCGGATAACACAGCAAGAGTTGTCTGTAGTCGAATAAGGTGGGGGTCATCTGTATTTAAATTCAACGCTATACTACATATAGTTACTATACCAGTGAACTATATTACATAGTATATTATATATAGGGTTTATATTACAGTGTTTTTTAACTGTATATATATATATATATATATATGATACAAATTTATGACGATGAGGCACAGATAAATACTCCTCTGATTCATGCATAGAACAATAAATAACATAAACAAAAACAAATATATCAACCATAACCTTATAATAGTATAATACAAATTAAAATAATAAAAAGAAAACTAATGTAATAAAAATATAACAAATATAATTTCATGTATACTATTTAAGGTAGGGTTCAAGTTTACTATTAAAGAAAAGATAATAGCTTAATGTAATTCATCAGCTGGTAATGTAAGGGTATTCGCTGGTAATGTTGGAACAATATATGAGAATGCGGGTGTCTTTACGGAAGATGGAGTAAGCAGACAAGAGTTGGTTTGATATCGTGTCGCTTAAAATACAAGTGTATGATATGCTCTTATAAATTATTATAAATTAAAATATTGTAAAATTATTATTACTTATCCTTATTTTATTGAATTATGTATGCTATTTATAAGCGTATATAAGCGCTTATCTTCATAGTTGTTAATTAGCATTGCTAAACTGAAAACAAATTATTATAAAATTAGCTAATAATAACCTATGTGCTTCATAATTCATAATTGTTATATATATAATTATATTATAGATTATATTCGATTGGTAATTTATAAATATATATCTAAAGAGATAGTTTAGCATATGGTTGAGTATATTATAAAGATATATATATTTATATAATATATATTTCATTATATCTCATATAGATTTCATTAGATATTAATTATATAATTATTTTCTATCCTATTCATTGAATTGTACTACTACCGGCATATATATATATATATATATATATATATATAGGCAACCCTGAAGCTTCCTTCATGTGTTGATTATCATCATTACTAATAGTATTCACTTGTTCGATGTATTGGCTAATATTATTATTATTAAAAAAACATAATAATTTTAAATATCTTTAAAGAGTACAATTGTTATATAATATATTATGCATATGACATTATTAAGGTCAAATACCTCGTAAGTCTACTGACTATTTTATTTGTCCGTTTTTTTTATTATAATGATTACAATAATAAAATGTATCTTATCTTATCCTATATATATATATATATATATGTGTGAAAGGTAGACATGTATAATACTCATTATAAAAAAAAAATATGTTAATTAATAAATAATTATTTATTATTGCTTAAGCATCTGGGTTAAAGTATGATATTGTATAGAGTATCGGTAGGATAATAGAGATAGTAAAAGATAAATAATAGTATGATAATGTAATTTATTAAAAAAAAATTATCAACAAAATGTTACTAATGAAGATTATAGAATTTATAATTTAAATATTAATGTTATTATAATTTAATTGCCTGTGTGGCTCAGTTGGCCAAGGCGTCAGCACATAAGCATTCGGACGCGGTTTGAAGACCCGCCAGGACAATTAAAACACTCACGAACGAGTGTATACTATCACCATGGTTGAAACTTTACCAAATCGCATTCTGAGTTATAAAATAAATATATCGAAAATTTTAAAATAAAATAACATCAACATAATAAACATAATTTCAACATATTAGTTAATTCACATTTTAAACTGTACAGTTTCTAGTAGGTTTCTGATAGGTTCCTATATTACGTAATATCGTAAACTAGAGGAAAGTAACCGAATACTGGCACTCTCTGTATCTTAGACACCATAAATCCTACACACACAAAATGAATGAATAAAATATTCATAATTATATAAATAGTCTAAATAAGTATTTTTTTCAATTATTCAAAATAGTGCTGATATATCCAATAAAGTAATTTTTGTATTACATTTTTTAATTTATGAAAAAAAATCTCAACTTATAACCTTCTCTATAATATACAAATGTATCGATATGAAACATAACAACATATTATTAAAAACTAAAGAATTCTAAAAGGTAGACATGTATAATACTCATTATAAAAAAAAAATATGTTAATTAATAAATAATTATTTATTATTGCTTAAGCATCTGGGTTAAAGTATGATATTGTATAGAGTATCGGTAGGATAATAGAGATAGTAAAAGATAAATAATAGTATGATAATGTAATTTATTAAAAAAAAATTATCAACAAAATGTTACTAATGAAGATTATAGAATTTATAATTTAAATATTAATGTTATTATAATTTAATTGCCTGTGTGGCTCAGTTGGCCAAGGCGTCAGCACATAAGCATTCGGACGCGGTTTGAAGACCCGCCAGGACAATTAAAACACTCACGAACGAGTGTATAATATCACCATGGTTGAAACTTTACCAAATCGCATTCTGAGTTATAAAATAAATATATCGAAAATTTTAAAATAAAATAACATCAACATAATAAACATAATTTCAACATATTAGTTAATTCACATTTTAAACTGTACAGTTTCTAGTAGGTTTCTGATAGGTTCCTATATTACGTAATATCGTAAACTAGAGGAAAGTAACCGAATACTGGCACTCTCTGTATCTTAGACACCATAAATCCTACACACACAAAATGAATGAATAAAATATTCATAATTATATAAATAGTCTAAATAAGTATTTTTTTCAATTATTCAAAATAGTGCTGATATATCCAATAAAGTAATTTTTGTATTACATTTTTTAATTTATGAAAAAAAATCTCAACTTATAACCTTCTCTATAATATACAAATGTATCGATATGAAACATAACAACATATTATTAAAAACTAAAGAATTCTAAAAGGTAGACATGTATAATACTCATTATAAAAAAAAAATATGTTAATTAATAAATAATTATTTATTATTGCTTAAGCATCTGGGTTAAAGTATGATATTGTATAGAGTATCGGTAGGATAATAGAGATAGTAAAAGATAAATAATAGTATGATAATGTAATTTATTAAAAAAAAATTATCAACAAAATGTTACTAATGAAGATTATAGAATTTATAATTTAAATATTAATGTTATTATAATTTAATTGCCTGTGTGGCTCAGTTGGCCAAGGCGTCAGCACATAAGCATTCGGACGCGGTTTGAAGACCCGCCAGGACAATTAAAACACTCACGAACGAGTGTATAATATCACCATGGTTGAAACTTTACCAAATCGCATTCTGAGTTATAAAATAAATATATCGAAAATTTTAAAATAAAATAACATCAACATAATAAACATAATTTCAACATATTAGTTAATTCACATTTTAAACTGTACAGTTTCTAGTAGGTTTCTGATAGGTTCCTATATTACGTAATATCGTAAACTAGAGGAAAGTAACCGAATACTGGCACTCTCTGTATCTTAGACACCATAAATCCTACACACACAAAATGAATGAATAAAATATTCATAATTATATAAATAGTCTAAATAAGTATTTTTTTCAATTATTCAAAATAGTGCTGATATATCCAATAAAGTAATTTTTGTATTACATTTTTTAATTTATGAAAAAAAATCTCAACTTATAACCTTCTCTATAATATACAAATGTATCGATATGAAACATAACAACATATTATTAAAAACTAAAGAATTCTAAAAGGTAGACATGTATAATACTCATTATAAAAAAAAAATATGTTAATTAATAAATAATTATTTATTATTGCTTAAGCATCTGGGTTAAAGTATGATATTGTATAGAGTATCGGTAGGATAATAGAGATAGTAAAAGATAAATAATAGTATGATAATGTAATTTATTAAAAAAAAATTATCAACAAAATGTTACTAATGAAGATTATAGAATTTATAATTTAAATATTAATGTTATTATAATTTAATTGCCTGTGTGGCTCAGTTGGCCAAGGCGTCAGCACATAAGCATTCGGACGCGGTTTGAAGACCCGCCAGGACAATTAAAACACTCACGAACGAGTGTATAATATCACCATGGTTGAAACTTTACCAAATCGCATTCTGAGTTATAAAATAAATATATCGAAAATTTTAAAATAAAATAACATCAACATAATAAACATAATTTCAACATATTAGTTAATTCACATTTTAAACTGTACAGTTTCTAGTAGGTTTCTGATAGGTTCCTATATTACGTAATATCGTAAACTAGAGGAAAGTAACCGAATACTGGCACTCTCTGTATCTTAGACACCATAAATCCTACACACACAAAATGAATGAATAAAATATTCATAATTATATAAATAGTCTAAATAAGTATTTTTTTCAATTATTCAAAATAGTGCTGATATATCCAATAAAGTAATTTTTGTATTACATTTTTTAATTTATGAAAAAAAATCTCAACTTATAACCTTCTCTATAATATACAAATGTATCGATATGAAACATAACAACATATTATTAAAAACTAAAGAATTCTAAACATTATATACATAATTGCTATATTTTTTATCAAATATTAATTAAGTTATAAGCATATATCTGGAGGTCATAAAATTCCCTAATACGGACACCCTATATAATAATATAATATCAGATTCAGTTGATGACCGAGATCAAAAACCCAGGTATGGTAAGAAGTTCTATTGAACTTATAGAGATACCAACCTGCTCTTGGTAATGAGATAATTAATACAAAAACGAATAAATATAAATAAATATTTTACAATTCTATATTGTTCATTCGTGTTCTGTCTCATAAAAAATCAATACAATAAAATTAAACATATATTAATACGGACACACTATATATAGTACCCCCTATAGGGGTATATATAACCAATCAACACGTATGGTGTGAACTATTCTGATTTTCAAAAAAAAGTGTGTGCGTTATAATATTAATACTACCAATGAAGCTAAATTTAAAAATGTTATTATTTAGATACTTAACCTGTACTATTAATTAATAAAATAATAAAATTAATATATTAATTACTAATTAAATTATATTAGATTATTCATAAAATTAATTTTAAATAATGTAATTGTAATTTATCTGATTGGTTCATCAATAATATATAGTTTATATAGTGGTATATAGTGTGTCCGTATTATAACACAGGGTGTCCGTATTCGGACATGGGTACCGAATACGGACACCCCCGTTATCAATGGAATTAAAAGATTAAATAAAATGTTAAAATAACAATAATATCTATAATCATATAATATTGTAATTTTTGAATACAAATATTGAGTCATAAAATGTTAAGACCATTTATTGTTAAAGTGTGCGTATTAGATTATTTACCCCTCTCAATATGCACAGGAGTAATATAGTTATTGTGTTCTACAGAAAGTGAAAAGGAGAACAATGAGTTGGTTTGGCCATCTAGACACGACACATTGGCTAGTACTATTTTACAAGGTCATGTTGGAGGTATACCTCTATAGAAGGAAAAAGGGTTACTCTAAAATTAATTGGATGGACGAAGTTTATGAGTGAACCGGTATGTCTACCCGATCCTTACTTGATGAAATGAAATACCGTTATAGTTGGAAGAAGTTATGAATGACGCCATATCGTGTTACCACTACGACGACTCGTCATGGGACTAGTTAGCTAGTTACTTACTTAGTTAGTTAGTTGGTTAGTTAAGATAGACCCGGTTTCAGTTGCAGACACATTATTTTAACATATCTCAGTTTCCGAAAAGAAGCGTCACGTTTCAAGTTTGTAAACATAATAAGAAATATAATTAGCGATAAAAATTGAAATAAATAACCAGATATCATCTTACTTAATTTACGTATTACAATTTTAAAATATATTTAGATAATCCGTGTATAATAAACTATTTAAATAAAGTAATTTAAATAGTTTGTATACATTTTTATTTGTTGGTAACAAACTATTAAACCCAACACAAAACCTACATCTTGACTTTCACCATTCGGTCGCTTTATTTGATCTGATAAGACATTACCTGTTGAGAAAACCCCTATAGCTAGCTACAGGTTGGATATAGTAGACTATATATAGTAGATAAATACGTAATTTATAAATGCAATTGCTATATATATAAATAAATTCTATGTCATAGATTCTAGGAAATATGTATAAGATTTCGGCTCGGCTCGGCTCGGTTTCGTACGCTAAGATTATCTATTCGGCTGGTGCTAGATTTTTACCGAAAATGAATGACTCTGTTGGAAGCAATAATCAAAAATCTCGCATCATTGTCATACTTAATGGTTAATAGTTTTAAAGTTACTTTGTTCAAGTTTATATACAGATTAGTAACGTGTACACAATATATATATATTGTAAATGGTGCTTCATACTTTCCTATATTGTGAATACGATTACAGAATATTAGTTATTTTATAAATAAACGACACATTATTTAGTGTGTTCGGTACGATTGGTAAATTGGCACGTAAATAGCGTTATATATAATTACATCTATAGATTAGATCTATATATAAATAGATTGTCAGAGCTTTATTTAATAATTATATTTTAGGTTTATTTAATATTGAGAATGGTACGTGTATACACATACATGTACGCCGTGTCGCCATGGCAATACGGCGACGCTATTACCAACGAACGTTAATTACTTTTACGGGGAAGAAACACCTTTATGCAAGCCTATATATAGCATTATAAGGCTCGCTGTTCTACATCGTCAGTTTGTGTTGTATTTGAAACTATTGTAGCGTGTAGCGTTCCTTTTTATTTCTAGTGTACCCATTTCTAACATGAAGCGTACCGTTAAAAACTAGTGTACCCTTTTGTGGCAAGTAGTGTACCCTTTAAGGGTACGCTTCACTTGTAGCGTGTAGCGTTCCCTTTTATTTATAGTAGCGTACGCATTTGTGAAAGTTGACGTACCTTTATTTTAACAGTGTATGCACTAATCGCCAATACGTATATATATATACCTATGTATATGCTAATAGTAGATATATTGCTTACTTATTTAGTCCCTCGACCTGTTGATCGTAGGGGGGACATGACTTGACGGCGACACGCATACCCTTCTCCATTTTGTCCGGTTGTGAGAAGAATCGAGGACCTATATGCCTATATAGGCCTAGAGATATATCTTTGACTCATGTCAGACAATTTATAAATATTACTGTTCCAATATTTCTGAGGTCGTCCTCTTCTTCTCTTCCCTCTTAGTGATCCTTGTATGATAGTGTTGTGGAAACAATCATGTCTAATCATGTAGATATATAGTTAATGTTATATTTAAAGACACGCATATATATGTATATATTATACAGCCTATAAGTTCTATATATATGGGGATACATATAGAATAGTGTATGGTATATAATTAATCGTTATAATTCTTAAGGGACACCTTACGTAGAATACCATGACAAATATAAGTATAATACAAATTATAAATAAGCTATAATATATTGTAGTATGTGTTATAATAAAATATAATAATTGAATTCGATTGAATATATTAAAAATTATATATATATATATATATATATCTAATTTATCATTTCTGACATTATTCTGAATTCACGACATACATTGTTATATAATTACGTAACATCATAATAGGAAGCATAAATAATAAATAGCCTAGATATAATACAATAACGACGGCGCGACTATTTTGCGGGCGTATTTTATGACGCGACACGACCGACGTCTTCGATTCGTCGATATCGGGAATGTGGCGGGCGTTCGTCGCGCAGGTGTACGCACAGGTAAATTTAAATAAAAGCATTGTACATCGTACTAGACTATCTCGCGCTCGTTGTTATCTCAAGATTACGTGACGGTCAACTAACTACTACTAAGATGGTGGGACAGAAGCCTGCGGGTCCAGCTAGTACCTCTAATCAGATTGAACGGGATATCAACTGTTAGTACGGTGTGTATGTATTACTATGCAATTATAATATAATGTGTGTACGTATACTTGCTACGTGCTATAGAACATCACAGTTTATTGCAAACTTAAATGTATTAAAGTATGATAATTATGTTAATAGGTTAATAAATATTAATTACTGATATTATTATTGTTCGATTTGATTGTTTATAAGTTAAACTATATGTATTATAATAATGGTTATAGGTAGTATAGTTATATGATATACTATATCCCAAATGTGAATCTAGTTATTATTATAATCCAATTGAAGTGAAATTAAAATATTTAATATGATATTATTATATAATAAGTAGGTATAATATAACCTATATTATATTGTATACACATATATATATATATATATAGTATCATAATCCATATCGTGCAAGGCTGTAGTGTTAATAATGCGCATGTCATACACTTAGTAATGGGTATGTATACAAATAAAAGTTTCCGGGTATCGTGCTTCCTCATTTATAGAAAGTGTATATTATACACATATAGTGTGTTTTTATTTGTATGCCATATCTTTGTAAATATACTTTACATAATGTTATATATGTTATCTATGTATATATACCCTATAGGGTGTGCCCTCGGTTTACATATATTACATAGAGTGTTTCTTATTTATTATATTAATGATTCGTGTACTGTATGTATATATATATATATATATATATATATAATAATACATTATATATAAATATATATAATGTATATAATATATGCTATATACCATATATGTATACATGTTATATATATACCTACTTTTAAATATAATATATATATATAGAAATTATGGATTTGTTAATAAGATATATAGCTATATAAATATACCTATTGGGCTATTTCTGGTATACTATAGTATATATACTACGAGTTGATGATATTAATATTGATATGTTATGTAACACATTATATTAGTGTGTTAGTAACTAGTATCGTATTTTAATATTGCAATAATATAAAATATTATTTAATTTTAAAAAGTCTTAGATATTGATCAGATTTTATACCATACTTATAGGTATATATATACCATACTTATAAGCTCGTATACTTTATAATTGTCATGCCCTAATTCTAGAGTATATAGTTAAGCCTAATAAGTAATTTGATAATAATAAATAGTATGCATACTAGGAGTACATGCTACTAGCATGATGCTAGTGCATAGAATACATGTACCTATACGGTATAGGTATATGGGGTATATACGGTATATACCCCATATACCCCCATATACCCCATATACCTAATTAACACACTAACTTTACCTATAACTTATGTATTAGGTTTAGCATAGTTTCACAACTAATACATACCTAATAGTAATACGGCTTGTATACCCTTTTATATTTCATATCAACTATAATAATATATAATACCTAACTTCCTATTTATCATTTACATAGAATAACAAATAATGATGTAGATAATATCAGCAGGTATGTGTAGGTACATATGTAATATATGCAAACTGATTAAATAAATCATATTACTGATAGAAAATATATTTTAAAATTATATATACATTATTATACCTATATATATTCTAATCACTTTATAAATTATATTGATACTATATTTATTATTAGTTATACATATGTGTATTATCTATAATTATTAAATTAATATAAATATATTTAAATTTACAAATTATATTATAATAATGGTAAATGAATAATTGAAATTTAAAAATGAATCTATTAGCTTTATTCTATTAAATTATTAATAATATTTAGAATATATCCTTTTTTTGTTGTTATTAAATAGTGTATTCTTCATGTTGAAAATACAGCGTCTCGTATCTCAGATTTCGTCGTTATTTTTGTAATAACTCATCGCTATTACATAACACCGATATTACATAACACCGCTATTACATAACACATATATTACATAATACATCACACTATAGACATTAAACTGGTGGTTGTCTACGACATATTCGATACGTTCACTATTTATCCTCCTCCTCCTCTTTACGTGGGCAATATATCTCAGCGTGTTCTCCCCCGTGGTACTGTGACATCGTTTTCGCAAGTAGTGTATACACAGTGTATACACAGTGTATACACAGTGTATACACAGTGAATGAACAGTGTATGAACAGTGAATGAATAGTGTACAACAGTGATGTAATGTGTGATAGGAGACTGTTCCCCTTAGTTATACACCAGGGTGAGCTATCATTGTTTACATACGTGTGCTCCATTGTTCATATATATGTCGATATCTGATGTATTATCGCCATATGTATATGTTAACGATTACCGTCATCTTCAACATTTCATCTGAAGTTTGATATTTACATTATTTATTATTTCCAATACCGAATATATAATATAATATTACATTTTTAATAAAAAAAAAATAATAATATATTTATATAAATATATATTGATATTTAATTTCTTTAGAATATATATATATATATATATATATATATGAACGTCACTACTTTTGTATGATAATGTCATATATGACAAATGATATATCATATTATAATATATGACATTTTTAAATATCAATGTTGGTTAACAAATTAATAATATATATAATATGGATTATTTAAAATATGTTATGGAATTATTTGCATATTTAACTATAAATATATGCATATGTAAAATTTATAGGTAATATTTAACATATATATAGTTCATCTAAGTTCCTGGGTGGCATGAAATGACTCCACCAAATAACAATAACAATATATACATTAATATATAAGTTACATATAAGGTTTAATGAAAATCAAGGAAAGTTTCTATGTATCTATACAATAATAACTTTTACATATTACATTCTGTGGTAGGATTTACTCCTGAGTTGTATACTTTTCAGTGATAACTATTTCTCGTATTGATTATAGATAACTACTACCCCGGCTATATAGCAATCCGAACACTGTTTTACTATATAGTAATGTACACTTGTAGGCTGAATAATGTAACAGTTATTTCTAAATTTATATAGTTCTCTCTGCTAATAGATTGTACCGATGTACAAATTTTATATATCCATTTGAGTTTAAATATACAAATATATAGGAAATAAGTATTTATATTTTTTGAGTGAAAATGTAAATTATATTTTATTTAATAATATGATATTATTAATATAATTTATATAAACTTGATTATTTCAATATTTTATATTCACATATTAATATTATATATTAAATATACCATATTATTGAAACATTCTATATTATGTTAATTACAAATTACAAATAAAGGATATGAAATAACAACATATTACATATATGTAGGGGAAAGTCTCCGATTACCGACCCCTAAATGATTATTTGTAATAACTTATTCAATATTAAATATATTTATTTGAAATTTTGTAATTAGGGTAATATTATGGCAATGAATAATGTAGCTATTTTAAATGTATGATATTATTATATTTAAGAGAATAAACAGGGGGATCGGTAATCGGATACATGTGCCTAATACCGACCCCCTTCTCCTATTACCGACCCCCTAAAATAATCGTGGTATAAATAATTGTAGTATTATAATATCCAATAAAAATAGTAGATATACATAAATATAATTAATTATAACATGCACGCAATTTATTTTTTATTGAATTTATGTTTTAATATAATATTAAATTTAAATTTAAACTTTATTGTTATTATATTAAAATAGTGTATTATTTAATATTTATTTATTAATCAGTATTTATATAATCAACTGGAATCATGAATCATAAATCTATATCAATGATACACAAACAACCTACGACATATTTTAAAGTAAAATACTGATCTATTTTGATTGGATATTATAAATCACATGGTGTCGGTATTAGGGTAATTTAGGGGGTCGGTAATAGGAAATTATATTAAGAATGAAATATAGGTTACTATAATTAAGATATATTGGTTAATATTTATTTAAATTAAATTATTTTTATAATAGTTATAAACATTTTATTGATCTACAATATTATGTTCAGTATTAAGTTTTCTTTTAATTAATAAAGTATTTACAATGATTTAAAAAAAGTTATTATTCAATTATTTAAAAAGCAAAAACAGAATATTACATTTGATCAAATAACAATTGTAGGATTAAATATTTTTTTAAACAAAATACTCATTCATATTTTTCATTAAATTACTAACAGTTCATGTATATATAATTTATTGATATCTCTTATAGTTACTGAGATACGAGAGGGGATCGGTATTATGAGGATGTCGGTAATCGGAGACTTTCCCCTATAGGGGGAATATATATATACATAATATATACATTATATATACATTATATATACATTATATATATATATATATATATATATATATATATATATGTATGTATATATATATATATATATATATATATATATATATATATATATATATTGTGCATTATACATAACTAGTTATTACATCTATTAATCAGACAATTAATTGTTCTCCCATACTATACTGCAGAACAATCGTTCAATAGTAACACAATCGTATAATTAGCATCGAGAACAGGACTGATTAACAAATACGTCTGATTACGAATAATATTACCAAAGATGTTAGCTTTAATTATGGACTGGAATTACATTTGTGATGTAGATTTATATACTGTGTGAACATAACCATGGCTATACAGGTTTCTTTTTCAATAAATGTAAATTAAAAAATATATATATATCTTAATAGACTACAGTATACTGTATATATGAGATGTAGCATATACATATAGTCATTTTATTAAACAAAATATATATTGGTCTACACTGTACAGTGTACACACCTTTGAATTTATAATTAGAGTTTATATATATATATAAATAAATGCTATTAGTAAACATACTTCTTACATCATTCTTACTTCATACCATAACTTATAAATACATAACACAACGATACACACAACTTAGATAATCATATCGAATTAAAATTGAGGAAGCAGTTGATGACCACGGATATTACGAGGACAATTGTCCTTAGAAAAATCTTTGTGATAACTGAATTATTAGATCAAAGCACTAAGAAAGTTACGAAATAACTTCTCATCGGCATTAGAACCACCGGTCGCATGATGTAGTCCGGCGAAATGTACTATAACGCTGTGACAATACCACGTCACGGTCCACTGAACAAGGTGATACAACTGTCGGCCGATATATGTATGGGCGTGATTATAGTGATATTAGTGTGAGTGTGCATAAAATGAGCTGTAGAATTGTTAATATTCGAAATATTCGAATCATTGGGCAAGACATTTACATAATGATATGGCTACATGCGATGCATTATCGTTATTCATTAATGTACTTAACACGTGCCGATAATGCTAATATCGTTACGAATATAATGCATCCCGAAATAACTTAACTCGTGACGTCATTCTACTACCGGTGCATATCGATTACGATACGAAAAATGTGTGTTAATAAATAAATCAATAAAAATATCAAAAAGCAGACGACAATTCTAAATTATAAAAATCACGATATTATTCGAGATTCTACGTTACTACATGGATTCTACGATAATTAAATACCGAAAGGAATACGATAACTTCCCGTCGTCCTCGTTTGGGTATAACAATGGAGGTCGTGGGTGGTCTCATTATCGTCGCCGAGTGGAAACTTCCGTAGAGTTGTATTCGTTAACGCCCACTGATAACAGAACTTTGGAACACAATAGCATGCGTGATTTCGGTTTGATGCATATTATATTTACTTATATTTACCGGATATTTATTAAATATATAGGACATAATATGATTCGGTGCACTAATTTTTAATTGGATAAAAAGAAGCCACGCCTACATATACATCCCATGTCTAATCTCAGCCTGACTAATGTTGTTAATCCGAGAATTTCTGCCGTGGCTTATATGACATAATGTATACATCTAATTAAAAAGTAGTATACCACAATGACCACATCATACGTCCTACAATGTATGTCATATATTCTAAATATAGTTACATGATATATATATATATATATATATAATATCATATGATATACATGATATATTTTAACCGCAACAATTTTAGAATATGATATTACAATTTTTAATATCAAAATATTATACATATATATATATATATATATATATATATATATATATATATGGATATTAAATATATAGCGCATAGAAATATCATCGTATACCAATTAATAATAGATCATGCTATATCATCATTTTATAATCATGCGCCTATGTTCATATGTATATATATATACATATATATATATATATATATATATATATATATATATATATACATATATGTATATATATAACACATGTCGTAAATATATTTATTATTTGATACACATTCCTCTGCCCTCTGGCATCACGTACCTCATGGCATAATTGCAAAGGTGTATGATTCTATGGTGGTATCGATTGATTACACTACAAGGCTATAGTAAACATGTTGTGTGTACGTACGAGTGTATCAACTAGTTGCAGCTATATATCACTGATAACAATGCACTTATCTATCTATCTATCTATCTATCTATCTATATTGTTATTGTTATTTTTATTTGGTGGAGTCCTTTCATCCCATCCAGGAACTTAGATGAAGTTTTCACTATAACCATATATGGCTCTAATGTCCCTTCGAAGCCGCTCTCATGTTAAGGCATCCATGGTTTTAACGAGAGCCGATCATTTATTTATACACAATTATATAAGATCACTTCTAAATAATGTTAAGACCCATTTTATAAAATTAATGAATGGTCCGGACGAGGCTCGAACCCGTGTCCTACTGCTTGTGTGTCAGCATTAGCCGCTGAGCCACACAGGCAGTTTAATATATATATATATATATATATATATATATATATATATAAATATAATAAGAAATGTTATATAAACATATACAAGCATGCTTGTAGTAATATTAAACTCCATGGCCTTGTAATTATGTTTACCTAAACTCGATGTTATTATAGTTATTTGGTTTAAGCAATGATTGTTCCATATTACGTATCATCGTGTACAAATTGTACAGTACAATGAACACAGTGTATAGGGTACATTGTATAGGGTATATTGTATACTATACTATATTCAGTGTGCCCGTATTTACACTGCAGGAGAAAGTATCATATATAATGCTGTCGGTTTAAACTTATGAAATATGAATATAAATATCTACTCATTAGTATGTATTGTATAGAATAGTATAATATAGTATAGGTGTTGACAAAAACTGTAGTATAGGTGTTGTGGATATGTAGTTATGTTGTAGGTAACGTGTGTTATTATCGCCACCCCATTAATAACTTATTGTTAATACCTCGTGGTGCGAGACCCCATTACTCTACTGAACAATGGCCTCCTTATCTAGTCACCTAATCTCCCTCTCGCTGATTGGCTGGCGCTGTCTCTGCGGACCTGCCCTGCGCTTATTTGAATAATAAGCTAGGTCGCGCGGTTGCTAACGACGCTCTATGTGATCTATGTGGGTAGTGGTCAGTGGCTACGGACAGTGGTCAGTATAACGCGTTGACCACACTCTAGAGTGTTTCCAGGTACCTTTATATGCTCGCCTAGCTTATACGCTTAGCTATCTATCTCTCTCTCTCTCGAGGACATGAGAGTTACGTAACACCAAGGCACGGCCTAGGTTATACATTCGGTGTGATACCACTACTGGTTACGAGTAACGGATGTGACGCCGGCTAGTTCAAAGTTCACCCTATCGGATACCCCCGATAACCATAACACGGTAGTCGACCTGCAATTACTACTACTGTACTTTGGCCTACATTACGATCGCCGTCGAATCTATAAACGTAAATAAACAACGGGGAAATCGAACAACCCACTGAATACTACAAATACAACTACAACCTTTACATATATTACGTATAATACTATGCGGTTAATGACGTAATAGGTGACTGATGTCCCGTCCTCACGGCTAAGTCGCTGACCTCCGTATCCTCGGTAGAACTCTTACATCCGGGTTCACGCGATGAGTCACCGCTCTTCTTCTAACGGTAGCCTACGTTCACGCATAGAGGTAAGACCGGCACCGGAATCTTCACCTCCCACTGGTGAATATACAACTACTACTAGTACCTTTGTCGAACACCAGGGTAGGCGACCGTCCGCTCCCCGTAATGACGTCACTACGAGAGCGAGGGTGGCGCCCCATCCGGGAGGTTTGTCTGGGGTGTATCATCTGTTTTGATGTAAACCATTATAATAATAATAATAATAATAATATCAGAATGTAGGCAAGACTATTGCAAATGATGTAGTTCGATGCTTATCTAGTCGTTTACACTTATAGTTATAACATCTATGGTTTAATTATAATAAAATGTAGGCATATATACACTTTGGGTGTTACTTATAGGTTGTTAGCATTACGTGTATATTGCTCTATTTGATGTATACCTTGAATAGAGTTGATATTATATAATATGTTCTTGCGCATTGGTCCAGTGAAACCTGCGTATACATCAACAACACGTAGAACATTATATCATTCACTGCATTCACTGTACCATCGTATACTATAGTATGTGGGTGTATATATGTTTATACACATATAGGACACTGTAGGTGTGTGTGTGTGGGGGTGTGTATGTTAATTATATTCAATATATATCGTTGTCTATTAAATAATTCAGTATTAATAATTAAGTATACATACTACAATAGTGGATGTAGAAGCTAGATATATATATTGCATGACATTCAATCTAATTGGGTTATATATATATATATATAATTTATATATATATATAGTGGTTCCCAGTTATAATGTGTATAGTGTAATGTTGTCACACTAATAGCAAAGCCCAAGGGCTTTTGCTAATACCGATTATATTGCTATTGTAAACTCACTCATGCGTATCGGTACATCTTTGTATGTACACACGTTTGTTTGTGTATGTAATTAGCTTCCTCGGCTATATGATGCAACTAGTGATGTAAATGATACCGAGCTGAGACTTGTTGTTATTTATGCCGAGCCGAGAATTTATTTTCGGAAAAAAAAAGAGCTCTAGCAGATACTATAACCAAACTAGCCCGAGTATTGAGACTATAGGTAACTGAGACAGATACTTCATATATACTCAGTTTATAGTATAAACTGTATACTCACACATAATATATATATATATATATTCATATATATATATATATATATTCATATATATATATATATATATATATATATATATATATATATATATATATATATATATATATATATATATATATATATATATATATATATACACACATTTAACATAGCAGTAAATAAATATTATATTAAGATATCGTATCTCCTAACGATGCATGTATATATATATATATATATATATATATATATATATATATATACATATATATATACATACGTATATACGTATACGATGAGCGCGTGTGTGTTATAATCAAAGCGAGAACACGGTACTACACCCTAGGATGTGTCCTGCTGCCGCTACTACACACGCTGCGCACACGTGGTACACATGTTACGATGACGTCATCGTCACGTGACTGAAGTGCCATTACGTAACGAGGCGGCGAGTATTGCGTAATGAGCGTTGCGCACGCGTGCAGTACGCGCTGAGAACAATGCCACTATTGTACACTGCAGTGTGTACAATGAATGAAGGCGTGCATTATTAATGTTCTATTAGTGTGTGCCTCCTTAATGCAATGAGAAATCATCGAGAGCAAATCTCGATTAGAAAATCTATGCTGTCACACTGTAATCGCGGGAATATATATACACTGTATATATACTATGTTCTAGTGATGTAAATGATATTCAAATATAAAGCATGATTCAGTTTCAGTCTCAGTTACCTAAAGTCTCAACTCGGCTCGGGCTCGTTTTGTTAGAGTCTCGGCTCCGGCTCGTTTGGCTAGATTCTCAGCTTGGCTCGGGCTTGTTTTTTTTCGAAAATGAAAGTATCGGCTCTGCATCAAAAAGCTCGGTATTATTTACATCATTATAAATTTACATTATTATTCACTGAATCGTGAAGTTGGCGCAGATAATTTGTTTTAAAATTATGAAAATGTGAAATATATAAAAAATAGTATTACAATTTAACTAAAAAAACCATCATTTCGGTTCGGTTATGTTTTTTAAAAGTCTCAAATCGAGGCGGGTTCCTTTTTTTTTCCGAAAATGAAAGTATCGACTCGGCATCAATAACCAAAAAGCATCACATCATTTACATCACTACTATGTACTATCTATCAATAGATATATATAGCAGAATTTCTTGTCACATATATACATAACAAGGCTCTTTTAGCAATATTAATGTATTCATAAAATAATATATAGTAGATATCCTATACAATACAATAGTATACTATATATATATATATATATATATATATATATTGTTATTTTTATTTGGTGGAGTCCTTTCATCCCATCCAGGAACTTAGATGAAGTTTTTACTTATTCCACATATGGCTCTAATGTCCCTTTGAAGCCGCTTTCATGTTAAGGCATCCATGGTTTTAACAAGAGCCGATTATTTATTTATACACAATTATATAAGATCACTTCTAAATAATATTTTAAGAGCCATTTTATAAAATTAATTAATTTTCCGGACGAGGCTCGAGCCCGTGTCCTATTGCGTGTGTGTCTGACGCTTGAGCCACCGAGCCACACAGGCAGTTTGTATATATATATATAAATATATACATATATATATATATATATATATAATATGTATATGTAATTATTTCATTTCTAGAAGTGTCCTTATATTGTCCTTCGAGTTCACCATTGAGGTTTAAGGTATTACGATATTATACTTGTTTAGATTACACGTTAGATACGCATGACATGCGTCGCATGTGTACGTAGCTATTGCGTAGTCTAATCTAACAGATGAGAGGACATGACTTAATAGCAGCGATTTATTAGCATCTTAATAAGGACATGCACTTGATATTATCATTCTATTGATCACGTACATATTACGTACGTATACTCTATATCATATACCATATAGGGAGTATCTATATATGTATATTCCCTCTATCGTATACACTATAGTGTAATCTCTTAGTTATCTAGTTACTACCTTATATGGAGTTAGGATAAATTAGGTAATCATATTAAAAATAGGTAATTCATAACAAATAATAAATTACATTAATTATATTTGAATTGTTACTATTATTTTATGTTGGTGAAGTAATTTCATCCTATCCAATAACTTAATTTTCACTTATAACCATATATGGCTCTAATATCATTTCGAATACACCCTACTGTTAAGGTATCCATGGTTTTAACCCGGGTTTTAACAATAGCTGATCATTTGGTATACATATGTGTACATAATTTCAATTATATATTCATGTTAAGATCACTTTTTATTTCTCTAGGATCACTTTTAAATACTATAATAATACCTCACTTGTATTGTATTAGCCTATACAAATTGATACATGCATGTCCTACTATATTTACATCTAATGCCTTATTCTACTGAGCTACATGTAAACAACAGGAGCACTGGGTACTTGCATGTACACATAATGCATATCATCTAATATATATATATATATATATATATATATATATATATAATATATATATATATATATATATATATATGTATATATGTATATATATATAATATACATATAAATATATCATATAAACTACATTATAATTATAATAGACAATATAATAGATAATATTGAAATAATACTTTCTATAATACTTGAATTAATATATTTAATTTATACTTTTAATAAGTGTCACTTAAATCCTAATCTTAATATAATATATTTAAAAATATATATATATAATGTCAATATACCCAGAATAATGATAATAAGTTGAAAATATTAAATAATGATAAAATGTTATTATATTATGTTACAGTTTTAACTAATTATACCTCATAACATCATTGTTTTAATTTACTTATCACTTCGTTTCATATACAGTGATTTTAGGGTATATTAGGTAATTTGTTAAGTGATATTATATGTGCCCCATGTGATATATTATACAATACGAATGGTCCTATTTTGACCCTATTTTAGTGCATAATAACCCTAATATCATCATATATATATATATATATATATATATATATATATATATATATATATATATATATATATAATATATATATTCTAGTAAAGAGTGGTATATAACAAATATTCACTATAGCAGGAATGCAAGAGATAGTTGAATGATGTACAGATATGCTGTATTAATTATGTATAGCCTTTGTTTACAATACAATATCAATATAGTCTATTGTCATGCTACATATTGTATGTATATCTACTCCCATGGCTTACAATTACCTAATTATTAATACACGTATAAGAAGTAGATATTAGCAAACTATTAACCAGTATTTAATGTATTTAATGTAGATCAGTATTATATGTCGAATATAAGGAAAATGGTTCTACCAAAATAAAGTTAGAAATAATTATTTTTTTTAATATAAAAAGATAAAAATATCTACTCTGCTTGGTCGTTCAAATTTAAGATAATGAAAAAGCGAACTATAAAATATTTTTTTTTACTGAACCTATTTGGTTTTTAATATTAGTGTATAAAAGTAGTATATTTATTGTTTGAAAATACCTATACAACATTATCAATATATTATGTTTAAACTATTATGTATAAACTCTGAACATTTTATAAATAATTATAAAAAATGAACGAAACAATGGAACCTTCCAAACATCATAAATTGTGTACAACAATATTCCGAAATGCCTATATATTTTTTTGTGTAATAATATTAAATAATAATGTGTATTATATACAATATGCATTAACATAATAGAATAATAATAATATATCGCATAATAGTGCAATAATATAAACCTATATTTTTACGATCGAATTTATTTAAATTTATAATTATTTCTCATTTTGTATTATACAAGGAGTATATTTTAGCATGACATATTATACATCATTTAAAAGATAATTATATATTAAAGTAAGATAATTATTATTAAAATATAAAAACAATTGTTGCTCTCCTAAAGGCTGTTTAGTAATTGCATTTAATTGTGTGTATACATTGTATACCATGTGCACTGTAATGAGGAGATTCTTGTTATAAAGCTCCTAAACTAGTGGTACACTTATCATCTACAATCACTTATTTATTTCTAATCATAATCATATAGATATAATTTTTTATATTCCAAACTTCAACAAAATTGTTCAACATTTAGCTTCTTCAGACAGTCCCTAGAAATGTGTTACCCTAGAAAAAAGGTTAATTTTCTTTTAATTTAATTAATGTAAAGGAAAACTCTGCTTCCTAAAACATGTGTAAGTGCAAACATTTATAAATAATTTTATGAATTTCAAAAGCACCATTTTTGAATGCTTATCACAACCTTAGTGTACAATGTACAGTGTACATTGTACAGTATACATGTACATGTACATAGATAGTGGTGCACTCACTATAAGGTGCTCTTAGTTTATATCGGTTGCAATTTTAATGGAATAATTATCTATAGCTATATAATATTTGCAAAAATAATATATATATATATATATATATACAATCAACTTTCCGTAAGTCGAACTACAGATAAGTTGGACACATTTAGTTTGTTTGGTTGGATTTCTATCTAGTTCCATGTTAAATTAATCTGATAAGTTTGATTGTATAAGTAGGACATTTCTATAAGTCTGACATATATAGTAAATTTTATGATATTTATACTGGATAAGTCGGACTTTTTATAAATTATCAGATATGTTACTTTGAGTAATTTATCATAGTTATGAATATCATTACAATGTTACAATAGGTAGTATCAAATTGTAATGTATATAATTAAAATATCTATTAATACAAATAGTGACTACATTAGGCCTTACATTTTGCAATGTGTCTAATTAAGATATCTATTCATATGAAGTAAATATGCAGCATGTATTCAGTGTCATTGAGTTGAATCGCAATCAAGTTTTAAACGAAATTGTAAACCAATGAAATACTAGTTATTTTACATATCTACAATCGCTATTAATGTTATCATCATTCATTTTATAAACACCAGATATTCTCATAAGACAATCTCTAAAAGAAAAACTACTGTTATTTCTATTTTAGAAAAATATTTAGCAATAAAAATAATTGAAATTTGAAGAAAAAAATAATATAGAATATAAAAATTGTATATGGTAGGTTTATGTATTTATTATGTATAAGAAAGTTCTAGATGAAATAATAATAATAAAATATCCTTGTGCTTGTGATCATAAGTGTTTTATTCAAATTATTATTTTGTGTTAAATCAGTAAATTTGAAAAATTCTAATTGGTTTAAATGTTTTAGAAACTTCTAATTAATATTAGAAATTTTACTTAACTTAAATATAACATGTTGAACAAAAAAATTTAACTTGTTTCTTCAAAATTCTTGGTACTCTGCATGCCCTTATGAAAATTGTATAGAACATTCTTATAAATATATCCAGTCATTCAAGCATACATCACTTAAATAGTATAACTACATATATATATATATATATATATATATAATTATTATTATTAAATGTTTCAATATATTTCAAACATGAATGCACCATTGCATCATAATATATGTTTAATACTATATGCTTAATTCTACATTATAATGATAATTATACATGCCTATATGTCAATAATTCCATAGCCTCAGTTATACATGAATAATATATTTTTATTAATAACACACACACAATTATTTATATTCATTTGTAAACACATTTTCACAAGATCATATATAAATATAATAATACATTATGTAGGATCAATAACATTGCATACATTAATACTATTGATTGTGAAATACATGTGTTAGTTGAAAGATATGATATGTTCTACTTGTGTTATTCTACTGTCTTAGCATGGTGAAGGGTAGCATATCTTAGTCATTATTAATCCCTTGAACATATAATATAACTTGAAGTATATAAGTATTTTATAAGTATATAGTATATTTATATCTATTATATATATATATATATATATATATATATATATATATATATATAATATTTCTTTTAATAACTAGTGGTAGTATGATTAAATGTTGTGTGTAGGTATCTGCAGGACCTACATTGTAGTTGTGTGTAGGTATGTGTAAGTGTATATAGATGTATTTAACCTACATTGTACGTTGATTTTCTATCATTAATATTAGTATATATATATCTATGTTATCTGTATATCATGTTATCATATAGATATAGATGGATCTTCTATGCATATCATTCAATATAATATAATATATTAATATATGTTACTAATATATTATACTAATAACTATAGTTACTGTATATATATATATATATATATATATATACACTAATTAATACTAACCAGCATCAGTTTAATCATTATTATTCATATTTTAATATAGTATACTATAATATATGTAGTATTATCAAGGGCATGTCCTTGGTAGTATCACTTAGTTATGTTATCTAGTCTATGTAATGTGATATAATTATCATTGGGGACACAGATTATGAGATATATCTTGATAATACTACATACCTACATATATTGCGTATATGTAGGTATGTAACAAACCATGTATATACACTTGACATTGTGTATAATACAACTAGGAGATAAGTAAGATGGAGTGGAATTGTATCTATGTGTATATATATATATGTATTATTATTATTATTATTATCAGAATTAGGTATAAGTACCTGGGTAATTGTAGAAGCATTACTATTCGTCAATTACTTTTATATAGATAATATATTATATGTATGTATATATATATACATGTATGTATGTATGTATGTATGCATGGCTACATATAAATATAATTACAAAATTATCATAGGCAAGTATACTTATGATACAAACTTTAATTATGTTAATAATTTATTGTGTACATCATACATGCTATATTAAAATATTTGTGAATAGTATTTAAATAAATTTTGTTATCAATTTTATAAATAAACTCCCCTATATATTATCCTCGAGTTAGGTACCTCAACCACGTATCTTATAACCTGCATATATTGATCACTTATTATACATATAGAGAATATGTATACCTATGTATATATAAATAAGATATCCTAGATAAATATTGAAATATAATTTATCTATTTAGTATTTGAAATCATATGATTATGATATTTATGATGAGTCATAGAATATTAATCATTGGTGTAATTAAGAAGTATAAGAATGTTATGATATATGTGATTTATTTATATTTATATTATAATTATCAGAAAACATATATCTATAAACATAACTAATAAAAAAATATATATATATATAAGTGATTGAATAAATAGATAAAACATGGACATATATCTTGATATTTAATATTGTGAGGCAACCCAAATTTGATATATAATATATTATATATGCATTAATCATATATTATATATGATATATATTATATATACCTTATCTTACCAGGTTGAGCTTTCTTGGTAATATATTATATATATAGTATAGACTACAGATAATCATTGACATTTTACTAACATAAACATTGTAAACAAACATAAATTGATTTATTGTATAGATAAATTACCTTACCTTACCAGGTCGAGCTTGTTCGGCATTCATTAACATGTAACTTCCATTCATCTCTATCATTCATCGCATTCATCAGTTCGTCTACATTACATTCGGTATCGTCGACGAGTTGATCTACAAAAGTTTTTGCTGGACGTCCATGGGAGCGTTTACCATGTTTAGATAACCAGAGAAGAACGTCACAAATCAGCTCTTTTTTGCTCCTCCAACAATGTCCTGTGAATCTAAGTCTTTGTTCACGGATCGAAGAAGTTACTTTTGGAGTTTTGCCATAGAGTTCTTTGTTGGTAAGATGTTCTTTCCATGATACGTTCAGATCGGCCCGTAGCATGCGAGTGTAGGCTCCGTCGATTTTTTTTTCCAATTTTGTTGTTAAAGTCCATGTAATTGCTCCATATACAAAAACAGATTCTACCGTTGCTCTGAAGAAGTTTCTTTTCAGATTTTTAGATAACTTTGAATTCCATATGTTGTTCATTTGGTTTAGTGCGGCCCAGGCTTTTCCTATTCTGACATTTATAATATGCTCTGTGGATGCTATAAAACTACCAAGGTATTTAAAGTCTTGGGTTTTCTTGATATTTTCTACATTCTGGGTTTTAATCATATCTGTTGAATTCTGGTTGTATTCCATGTATTCTGTTTTAGCGAGATTAATGTGAAGTCCGATTTCTTTTGCAGTTTTTTCTAGACTATTTAGTAAGATATTGGCTTCTTTTACGTTATTGGTGGTGATTGCAATATCATCTGCATAGTCTACATCTGTTATAGTGAAGCGGATCTTGAGCTCTTTCTTTCTGTGAGAGTTAATCCATATTGTGAGTTATTATCAATCGATGTTCTCATTATGTAGTCTAAACAGATAATAAATAGATATGGTGCTAAGGTATCTCCTTGCAGAACTCCTGTGGTAATATCGAAGAAAGGGGTATCTCCATCTGGTGATCTGACCATTGCGCGAGTGTTTGTATATAGTATCATTATTGCGTTGATCGTTTCTTTTGGTATCCCATATGCTGATAGAATATATTTTTATTTTAATCGAACGCTTTCGAAAAAATCAATAAATAGAAGTATAGCAGGTAAATTTTTCGATTTTACTCCTTCAATTAAACGACGAATGGTTAATATTTGCACAGTTGTTGATCAATTTGTTCTAAACCCGTTTTGGTTTTTTCTAAGGATATCTTCTATCTTGGGTCTTATTCTATTTAATAACATCAGATTGTATATTTTCGAAGCTATTGATGTAAGAGTAATACCTCTATAATTCTTTGTCAAAGCTAGATTTCCTTTTTTTGGAAATGGTAATAAACAACCTTCGTTCCATCTTTTTATTGGATCTTGATTGTATACACTATAGATAAATAATATCATCAATATGAAGAAATAAAAACTTATTAATAATAAATGTAAACATTTAAATAATAATATTGTTAATAATGATAATGTAAATATTTAATAAAATGTTTCACTCCTGTTTTATTAGTGTTCTAAATATATTTGTATTATTTCTAATAACATCAAAAATATTTATATTTTTATCTTACAAAGTTGAGAATAATACATTATATTGTCATACATTTGTTAATAAATATATAATTAAAATGTAATATATAGTTTAATATATTAATGTTTATCTAAAAAAATCTCTATGATGTTAGGTAAATATACTAATAGAGATTAATTTTAATATTTATAATAATAATATTAATTCCTCATATACTTATGAATAAGTACTGTGTGTGTGTGCTAATGATATGCTTGTACCCTGTACCCTTCCACCCACAGTTTGTGACTTGGATGAACACCCTGGTGATACAGGATGCTGCGGAACGCTGTTGACCTTGCTCAGTATGGTGATCATTGTCTTCACATTCCCCATTGCAATGTGTATGTGCATCAAGGTTATGTCCTATCGTAGAATAAATTCCCCATTGCATTGCGAATCTGTATAAAGGTTATGTCCTTTCGAAGCACACATTCCCCATTGCATTGTGCCTCAAAGTTATGTCCCTTTATAGCTCAGTTTACTTCATATAAATCTCTCTCTGACACTCTATTTATCTCTCTATATCTTGTATAGTGTAATGTGTATTTGTAATGTGAAAAAAGATTATATATAATATTTAAAAAATAATATTTGTCAATAATCTTATAACCTAAGTGATTACATATTATATATTTATGATCATAATTATTCAATTATAAAAAGTATTATTCAGTATTACAATACATTTAACCTATACCAGAATTATTCATTAATAATTAAATGAACTATATATCGGATAAATCATATAATCTCATTTTCAGTTATTTCATAATGTACATTGCTGTATGTAAAATATAGTTTAATTCTGAGTGTCTCAACCATATATCTATGTAGTCATTGCTAGACTGCTAAAGTATTAGTATTTTATACATGAACATGCTTATGTATTGTAAAGGAACACCTGTATGTATATACATATGTATTGTATACATTGTACATATGGATACATGTATACTAATACCTAACAGTATCATAACAGGAGCAATATAAAAATGTTAATATCATTAATGATCAAACAGAGTTATGGTGTACATAGATATTACATAATATCTTTATCTCCCCATGAGATAGGATGATTCTAAAACTTCTCAGCAATACTTTCTCTAGAAGATAAGTGTTCAATTTATTTAATTATACAACATATGCTGACATTTAGAATATTGTGAATGTTATATAGATCATTGAGGCCATCATTATTGCCAACTATTGATAGAAAACTACTCTTAGCATATTCGCATCTACAAATCGATACCATACTTTAATGATGTTTGATTATATGTATATCATTACCACGGATACTTTATGATTTATCAAACTGATTAAACTCTCCAATACATAAACGCGCAATCATTACAATCAATGACTGGTCTAATCTCTCTCTCTCGACTCTGTAACCAGATTATAGCGGAATACGAAAGAGCTGTTATCTTTCGGTTGGGCCGAGTGCTACCAGGAGCTAGGGGTCCAGGTTATTAGCCCAAGTGTATACTATGTAGCTACTTTCTATCCCTAATATCTATTGTAGAATACATTCTATATTCTGAATATAATCTGAGATATTTTCAAATTATAAATCTCTAGGTATCATATGTGTTATTAATGTAAGCGTATACCTAAAATGACTATAATATACTATATATATATATATACATATATACTATATATATATATATATAACTATTTACTCATTACCTATCACTACAGGTTTGTTCTTCATCATTCCGTGCATTGATACCTTCGTCAAAGTCGACTTGAGAACCATCTCTTTTGATGTTCCTCCTCAGGAGGTTAACTATCTCAACTAACCTCTTTTGATGTTTCGCATCAGGAGGTTATATATCTCTACAAACATCTTAGAACCTCAAAGATTTAATGATACATAAATAACTGTAGTATTGTATTTGTGAAAGCGAATATCACAAGTGATAATTGTGATATATTATGGGGAGATAAACAAAGAGAAATTAAACTGATAAATAGTTTCATTGTAGAGATACACAGAGATGGGAACAATAATTCTGAGAAAATAAATTTTCCTAGGATTACCCTATAACAATACTTAACTTTATGGAGATAGAAAAAGATTTTTCGATGATAATATTACACTCATTTTTTTTCTACTAACAACTAGCCCAATATCCCATTATCATATTCAAGTAACTTATCCCCACCTTAAAGCTGCACGCTAGCTATTTGCAACGACTATTTGTAACGCTACACTACTAGGGGCGCTGGAACGATTTTTTATGTAGGGTGGACCAACCAATCAAAATAAATGTTGCTGTAAAAATGGGGGGGGGACCAATAAATAGGAGGTCCCCCTAGATTTTAAAGTGAGGGTGACATATCCCCCCCGTTGCAGCGCCCCTATACACTACCCATCGTAATATGCCCACGCTACACGGCGCCACCTATGTGCGATTCAGGTTAACACTGTATCCTCCTCCATCTCTTACAGATTCTCACTAAGGACTCCGTAACTGTGTCAGTCGATGCCGTGGTCTACTACCGGATAGCTAACCCGATGTGGTCTGTGATCAAGGTGGAGGATGCTATGAGCAGCACACGTCTACTGGCTCAGACCACGCTGCGCAACTATCTCGGTATCTGTACGCTGTCTGAGATTCTCACCGATCGCGATATCATTAGCCACAAGATGCAGGTAATGCCATTGTTAATGTTGCACGCTTTATTGTTTATGTTATTGTTTATGCACAATTTATTGTTGTCGAGTTATTGAATAATATATTTATTCTATTAGTTCACCAATTTATATTTATTAACTATTATACTAAAAAGTATTTCACATTTTTATTCATTATATAAATCATATTATCTCGTACATTTAATATTAATTAACTTAACTATTAACTTAACTGAATTATTTAATTAATTTAGATATATACTATATTAATATATATTATCATGTGTATTATGTAAATATATCGTATAAATGATACGGGTATTACATCTTAATTAGTTATGCCCAACTATTTCAACATAATAGGCGACGCTCGACGAAGGTACCGATCCATGGGGTGTGAAGGTCGAACGTGTTGAATTGAAGGATGTCAGACTACCTGTTCAGATGCAGAGAGCTATGGCGGCGGAAGCTGAGGCTACCAGAGAAGCCCGGGCTAAGGTTTAACCTTCATCACTAACCTTCATCACTATCACCAACGCTATACTTACGTGTATAGGTATATTATATTCTATATACCGTCGTGACTTTCTATTCAAATTAGTCGACATATATTATCTGATTATTTAATAATTTATAATCACTCATTATTATTATTATTATTAATAGTTGACTGAACATAACATAATATATCAATAAATACTATACAATAATAACAAATTAATATAAAAGCAAAAGAAGACTTATAAATGTATACAAATATAATAAGAATATGTATAATGACACTATCTTGATCAACCATTAGGTGATCGCCGCCGAAGGAGAGAAGAATGCATCTCGAGCTCTAAAGGAGGCAGCGGATGTTATCAGCAGTTCGGAGTCTGCCCTTCAGCTGAGATACCTGCAAACTTTGACCCAGATTAGCGCGGAGAAGAACTCCACGATTATATTCCCGCTGCCAATGGATCTTCTCGGGAGAGCACTCGGAAGATAAACACACATTTTCAAATGTGCGATTACTCAATATATATCGAGAGAATATATTTTACCTTCATTTATATTTCATATTGTGACATATTGTCATTTTATTTTATCCATACTTTTGTATCTATATATATAGCATATTTTTAAACTTATACTATGTAAAGTATATATATATATATATATATATATATATATATATATATATATATATACTATAATAAATACGTCATATTAATAAATATATAATAATACATTTACATATATGTTATTTATCATGTGATATGATGTTTTTAAATGTTAATAAAATATTATATTAAACTTATTATTAAAATTAATCATATTTAGAATTGTAATCTAATTTATAACTAAAATTAATTTAACTAGATTATCAAAATATTAAATTAAAATATAATTATTGGTTTGAAAACATTTATTTAATAACAGTGTTGATTTATTTGTGTAATTAATTTTTATTTTTAATAATTTATTTTAATATTTTTATAATATGTATTTGTTTTATGAATACAATTATTATTATTATTATTATCATTATTGAAATTAATAAGTAATTAAGTAAACAATGTAATTAAATAAATTATATATATTACAGTTTTATGTATTTTTATCGGGTATAATAATAATATATTTATTATTAATTAATACAAATTAAATTTATAAAAAAATAGTAACTTTATAAATTAAAATCCACTATAAAGTAAAGTATTAAAGTCCACTATAAATTACAAACAGAATTATAGTAACATTATTTTTTAATTTAAATTTAATATCGTTAAGATATATGTTATCTATACTTTTGAAATTTCCAAACAAGTATATTTATTATAAGTTAACTATAAATTATTTGTTAAAGCGGATAGAGATGCCTGATAATAATTTAATCTAATTAGTAATTTTAAAATTTATTTTAATCTGAATAATTATTTGTCTATTAAAAACATGTTAAGCCACTTAGGGTATATATTTTATTCACATTTTTCTAGTTTATATAGAAAATATATAAATAAACAGTTATTTTCAGAATAGTAATATTCTGATTTAGTTATTTTTAATAATAATTATATTGATGAAATCCCGTACAAAATTATTACATTTTTTCAACCAGAATATTATGGATACAAATTATATTTATTGAAAGGGAAACATAGATATATATAATCCAAACATAATATCAAAGAAATGTTGGCAATTAGCTAATTAGTACTTAGCAATGATGATTTTGGTAAATATCCCCTTACTATTTAGAAATATAATTTTTATTTCACTCCTAACTTGATTTAAAAAAACTTTGCCTATATTAAAAGAATCCAAGAACAAGATAAGAAAGAGAGTGGTGTAGTATTATTTCTGTAATATTAAACAGACTATCATGTGATAATTTTTATTTTGTAAATTGATTTATTATATACACATCTTATTGATAAATGAACTCAAACAGAAATCATGCAAGGTATTAGATTGAAAGTATTTTCCTTAGAATATGATATATATTATATAGGTCATATTTAAATATGTTGTTTTTAATAATAATTATATATAAAATCAAAATACAAATAATAATACAATTTATAAACAAGGAAACAAAAGTAGGTAAATCCATTTGACAAATCGTGTCTTATTTTCTCTTTAAAACTAGTTTATATATATTTATATCCGAAAATATCTCTTGCGTATATTTGATTCAATATATAGTGCCACAAATAGCTTTCATATATATATCAGTCTTTAATTATGGGGAGTGACAACTGCCACAACATATCTTTTTAAATATCTCTCACAAATTATAAATAAAAAATGTAGATTTAGATTTCAAATTTAGATTTACAATAATTAAATGTAAACACTAGAAATGTAGATGTAAACTATGGAGATTTAAAAATGTATTGTATAGAATAACTGAAATATTAATATATAGAAAATATTAAATCACAAGTTTTCTATATATACAGCAATTATATACAGTAATTATAATAATATATATATTATATCTGATTATTAATATCCGTAGGATTTTAATTAAATTTTGTTATTCTATCAAAAATATGTATTCATCAGAAATTGAAATTAATTTACAATCCTATTAATCTTATTAAATGTGTATGACAATAATTATATATAAATCAATAATCTATATTAAAATATATATATATATAACAACTTGTGTTTGTAAATATTTGTATTTGTAAAGTTCAAAATTGTTGTATGAATCAATCAAGAAATAACAAAATTGATAATATTTACGTATTCGTTAAGGTTTTAATTTTTATTATAATATATACGCATATATATATATGAAAACAAACGACTTCAGCTCCCACTACGCTATCACACAGCCCCGGTTTGATTAATTGGGGGCACTGTGGGTAGGCTGTTCATCTTAACGATGTCGTCGACGTTAAACTCTGATGACAATGACCTCAATTCGAGGGGTCGGAGTTCATTACTCAGTTTAGAGGTCGCCGGGTGTTTACGCATTCTCTGTTCATAGTCGGTGGTGGTTAATTATCGTGCTTATATGTAATATACGATAGGGTTAACTCAGACTCGAAGGGACTGACACAATGTGTCTTAGAAATAGTGTTTCTGAGATATCAACTAATTCTTCCAGTTATTTACATAGGTAAAAAACCAAACTAGCACTTGTAAAAAGTATGAGTTAGCAGGTACTGACTGTATATATATATATATATACAGTCAGTACCTGCTAACTCATACTTTTTACAAGTGCTAGTTTGGTTTTTTTAAACAACGATTAACATGAGGTATGACTAAGATTAATATGCACGATGACTAATGCGCGACGAGTGGCTAACTTCTCGCGGTCCTGTTTTCGTACGTCCTCCTTCGTGTATCACCACGCCCACATTGGCCTCCATTTGATCAAACTAAACGCACGCGTGTGGAGGAGGAGGATGGTATTACGTAATGATAGTGATGTAACGATAGTGACTTAACGATGACGTAATGGCGATGCAATGTAGTACACTACTTATGATTGGATGCATATACGTTAACGTATAAGCTACGCCTAAATATATAAAGAATAGTAAACAAATATAAATAAGTTGTGATTTACGCGGAGATATAGCTGAAACGATATAATACATGCATCCTATTAAGTAGCGCGATGACCACCGCTATAGTGCGTCGACATACGGCTAGTAGGGTACGGCTCGTGCTGCTACTAATGCTATGTGGCTGGTGTGCTGCGGTAATACTACTAGTACGAGCATGCTACCTCTGATCGGGCTGACTATTGCGTATCGGCATGCTGCTGCGATATGTTCGTGTATCGAGGTGTGTAATGCGGTATGTCGGTGACATTACGTTGTGTACGGTATATAGTATACGTAGTAGGGTGTACAATGGTACACTCTCAATATATATATATATATACATTGTACAGTGTACAAAGTATATCTATTAAGGGTGTACCAGTGCATAGGTATCGGTGACATTCCAACTACTAAGATGCTGCTTGTATTGTATAACGTCGACACTACACGATAAACTGGATGTCAATTGACCGGTATCCGTATTCCGATATCTCTACGGTAATCATGCACGGCTGTAACAGAGTTTAGATGCCTACTGTTATCTTACCTCGTGTTCTTTGTAAACTATTATTCTAGACCTCTATTGTTATGTAACGTATTGTTGAATTGTTATTAATCGATAGAGAACTATTGGGAATTGATAATGTCAATTTGTACTTAATATCAGACGTTTAATTTGTGTAATTTAAAATAACAATACATTATAATTATAATATAATTATTTATATATAATGCTTATTATAGAACAATTCCTATAGGAATATAATATAACTCTATTATAACTCTAATATAATTTTAATAAACTATATCTATATTATATAACCTTATATAAATGTTATATTTTATTATTGAATATACAGAATAATATTATTAGTAAATGTATTATTTGAATGAAAATATTGATACAAATATTTAAAAATAGGAAAATAATCACAAATTACAAACCATTGGACCAGTAATAGATCGCATCATAATCTTTGTTTTTAGTTTAGGTTGTATTGATCTCAGTATTTCATTTGTATCTGTAACACATTAATATTATGATATTAATTCGATATATTACATACCTACTAGTAATTATTAACGTATTGTTAATTATTTTAGAGTTTATAAAATATTATAAAACTAAAGTAATTTATGATTGTTAGTTAAATTATAATATTTAATTTATCATTATATAATTATAAATATATATAATTTAAATTATATAATATATATTAAATTAATAGAGTTTCTGATTCAAACAAACCTTGTTTTCTTATAGAATATTGCCTGAACTTTAACATATCGGTATTTCTATATAATGATACCATATTAGAGGGTAATATATAGATATAATATTTAGTGATATGGAATATAAATCATAATACACATTCCACAGTATTGTGTAAACATATTTAACAACTATATGTAATACTATACTTTGTACTAGGTCAGGCAGCTCCATGATTACAATTGAATCGAAGAAGAGAGAAATATAACTTTTGATATATAAAAAGTATTCTGACGATTGAACTATTTGAATAAAATTATTGATACTATGTACTAATGTTACTAAGATACTAATTTCACGCTTGTTAAGGTTTGGGCTCCAGCACTAGGACAGTTAATTTGTTAATAGATAGCTTGTACTAGGTACTATATGGTAAGGTCAGGTCCTAGATAACAAACTCTTCGGTAGAACTAACGCCTACAGTGTAAAACTAGTGTAGAACTTTATTCAAAATAGGTATTAACCTGCGATTCGTAGATTGTTGTTTCTTTATGGTGGCTTCCATGAGGGGATCAACTATTTGAAATTGTAAGTTCACCCTGTATTAGAGAAGAATAGCATAGAGTATTTAAACACCGATGTGGTTTATAAAAAACAATCGTTTACATATGTTGGTAAATGAAATTTACCATATTTATCATAAATGAAAATATAAAATATTAACAAAAATTTTAATAATTAAGATGTAGAAAATAACAATCTCCAGTTCGCGAGATAAAGCATGAGATGATGGCTGCCGATGTAAATGAGAGGCCAGTTTATCCATCGATTAGTTGTGGTGAAAGGAGGCGGAGTATATTGCGAATGTATTAATTGGCAAATTGTTATTAGCGAATTGTTATCAGCATATAAACTAGGTATACATGCGTGTGTGTGCATGTGTATGCGTATGTATGTGCGCATGCTTGTTTATATGTGTGTGTGTAAACTTTCTATTCTGGGAAGAGGATATGTCAATCTTTGCCATGGAGATGACATTGCCGAACTTGTCAAACTCGACATCTCTATGTCCTGGGGGTCTGCCCGCTTGTAACTGTGAGGGTAACCATGGGGGAGGGGGTTAGGGTAACAATGGAGGGAAGGGGGTTAGGGTAGAGACTAGAGATAGTGGGTATTAACATCGCTATCAACTTGTGACTGTGGTGGTAACAATGGGGAGAGGGGTTAGGGTAACCATGGAGGGTAGGGGTTAAGGTAAGGACTAGAGATAGTGGGTATTAACATCACTATCCGTGTAAATCACCCGACAGAGGTTATCGCAGGCTACACATTTACAGTAAGGTAACCGGCTACTATTCATCAGTTACATGTAAAAGATAGGCAAAATAGCATATTTTCTAAATGTATCTACTCTTATATCATTAAAGTTTTTTTAAGTTACAAGTTAGTACAAGTACAATTATTTCCGAAAATTCTTGGTAGAAAGTGGTTTTCTAGATAATTGAAGTGGGATACCCCCTTGCTACCATTCTAACTATTGTTATTGTTATTTTTATTTGGTGGAGTCCTTTCATCCCATCCAGGAACTTAGATGAAGTTTTCACTTATAACCATATATGGCTCTAATGTACCTTTGAAGCCGCTCTCATGTTAAGCCATCCAATGTTTTAACGAGAGCTGATCATTTATTTATACACAATTATATAAGATCACTTCTAAATAATATTTTAAGACCCATTTTATAAAATTAATTAATGGTTCGGACGAGGCTCGAACCCGTGTCCTACTGCTTGTGTGTCGGACACCTTAGCCACTGAGCCATACTGGCAGTTATAAGATTATCTCTCACCAGAAAGTATAGCTCGAAATAGTATGATAGGCTATTAATCAAATGTGTTATTGTTTTTATTTAAAATTAAAATTACATAAACATCAATGCATATACAATTATAGTAACTATATGATATAGTTACTATCAAATGTATTAAGCATGTATTAATTAGTAATATTATACTATTTTATATTATACTAATGTATATTATACTAATTAATAAACGTGATTAGTATTCATACATCTACTGCTGCTAGCAGCATCAAATCGATTTAGTTTGCCACGATTTGCATACTACAATGTTTTCATTTCTCTATGAAATCTATTCTATCTATATTAAATATAAATTAGCTTTTACTCCCCACATAGATATGTAAAGCATTTTAAAAAAAACATATCCTATTGCTTTGTAATATATTAGTAATGAACATTTAGTTTTCATAATAAAATAATAATTTAATAATAATTTAAAGCATATTATTTTTCATTTTAAAAGTTCATAGTTTGATACGAATTTACATTTTAAACAATACATAGTTCCTAAATTGACCCTATATAGGTGGAGCTGATATTTTTTGATTAAAAATAGAATTATACAATTTCACGTGTGTTATATCTTTCCTTAGAAAAATCTGTGTTTATATCTTGTCTTCAATATATATACGTATATATATATATATGTATATATATATATATATATATATATATATATATATATATATATATATACGTATATTATATACTCGTCTCTTCTAGAGAGTTGTTCTTATTAATGAAGATAATTACAAACCCTGACTAAAGATTGACAGCTGACGGGCATTGCGCAGTAGACTTGTTCTTGTCTCATCGGCAGACTGCTCCTTACGGCTGAGTCAGTATCCGACTGAGGATATGAGTCATAGTTATAAACTTTTATTACATCATACGCTACTATTACATCATAGTACTATACGCAACTATTACATCATAGTACTGTACGCTACTATTACATCATAGTACTATACGCTATTAATACATCATAGTAGTAGTAGTAGTAGCAGTGGTAGCAGTGATAGCGAAATAAAGATATTGCACTCCATATCTAAACTGTGTATTCAATTTATCGACTAGTTCAACATATTATCACTAGATGGCAATCCATCATATAACATTATTTCACATGATAACATAATCAATTTTAATATAAAAGTATATTATATGAACTATAAAATGTAACACTAAAAATATATTATATAGATTTTTATGAAATTGATACAACCATATTTTTATATAAATATTGTATATACTTTGTTTTATTCAATATAAATATTGGATAGATTATAAATGTTAATAATATAACATTATATTTATTAATCTTATATATATATATATATATATATATATATATATATTTATAATGTAAAATATAATGTCAATAGGTGGAAATACTAGTCATCAAATTAGTAGATAAACAAATATATGAAATATAATTATGCAATATCTTTACTTCGGAAAACATAGGTATTAGTAGTAGTGTAGTGGTAACCTTATCTAATGGAGTGGTTATAGAGTTAAGACTATCATTCTTCAGCACTCCAGTATAGGGCTTAAAGCGCTTCTTCTTCTTCTTACTTGTTGCAGACTTTATTTTGGAATCGTTAATTATGATATTAATATTGTGTATGAGATAGATGTAACGGTAAATTATTATTAGTATATGATAATAATAAAATAAATATAATAATTGTGATGTTATTAATATTAAAAAATATATATACATAATACTATTACCTATTTAAAAGTCTAAAATTAAAATAATATATAACATTTATTATTATTGTATTTAATGTCATCTAGTTTTACCAAATTTAATGTACTTTTACATGTAAAAATATATGAAAACATTATCTTTACTATACAATTCATCTCATTTATTTTTAATATATTTATTTATTTCTATATTAAATTCATTGTTAAAATTAGAAATAATATTAAAATTAATAATATAAATTTTTCAAATTTTAATTATGAATTTTATATAGTAATATATAATTATATTTATAAAAAAAAACGCTATTTCATAGCTATATATAATACAAAAATATAAAGCAAAAAAAGTGTTCGAAATGACCAAATATTGAATGAGAACTTGTATTTATAGTGAACATACTGTTTTCCTATTTATTTATATATAAAGTAAAATAAATTTGGTGACATTGGGATGCCATTCATAAAAATGAATATTTAAGAATACCATATCCGATACCCTAACTATTAGCGCTATATATTATGAGATATAACAAATGTATAATACTGTAAACATACGAATACGATAGAGGATATGAACTTGTTTAGCGACGTCTGCGGAATGTTCCGGACTCTCCTGGATAACATCAACGGTGTCTCGTATTTCAGCGATACTCTTAACCGCTAATTCATCTTCGAGTATCTTCTCGCTTCCCTGTTCCCCTTCCTCGTTACGGTCATCCTTATTAGCATTGTTATTGTTATCATTCTTATCAAGGTCGTCGTCATCGTCCTTGAGAAGATGTCCTTCGTCATCAGTTGCCTCATCTGCGGCGTCGTCGCTGAAAACTTGTTCTTCATCTTCGTCGCTAATCTCATTACTGGTCAAAGAAACGTGTATAATTATTGATATCTCTATCTATATATATATATGTACTAGACAATATGTATATATTAATGATAGTCTGTGTTACTTCAATAACAAAGATCTAATCTCTAGTTTAAAATTTACGGAGTGTGAATTTATATTAATTAAAAATATTCTAATGGATACGTATTATTGAAACGTAATAATTTAATTATAAAACGATCGTGTATTTGTAAATTCGTAATATATAAAGTAATATATCCTAGCACTTTACGTTTATATCATAATACATATAACAATATTTATTAAAATACCATTATATCCAATCCTAATAAAAGAAATTTGGATGTAAGAAAGTTCCTGAACGTATTCAACTTGCATACTAATAAATAGAACAACATATAGTATATCATAATGATAGAGATTACAAACAAATCTTTTTCTTCGATATTATCACATATAAACGAATCACTACGGGATACGATTTGAGGTATTGCACCTTGGGCCCAGTTGTCTGTCAACATTCTTTCTGGCTCTATATAAATACATGAAATATATACAATTGTTATTATTAATTATTATAAATATATGCATATATATATATATATATAATTACACCAATTTCATTGTAATATATGTTATAAAAAAGGAAATTAAATATATTTTAAAATTCCTATAAATGAGGAGATTTTTATAATATATTCGTCTTACAATCTAGATATATGATGAATACACATCTGCTTTAAAATATTTATATTATATAATGAATGTTAATTTGAATCTATAGAGTATAATGACCATCATCTGCTATCCATCCAATGTTCTCATTGGTAAATTCCTCTCCAGGATCCATGATTAAGAACTGCCACTGCGAGAATGTAAATATATCAACATCAAAACGTCGTAAAATAAGTTATACGTTATGATACATATAATGACAATATTAAAACAATACCTAGATACTTAATTTAGTGAAATCTTAATCATAAAATATATATCGAAATATTTCGATAACAAACATTTAAAGCATAGATGGATTATTTATTTAAGCGAATGCTTATAATGAAACAAAAATCTTGAAATGATAATATACCAGTGATAGAAGAATTAACTATTTAACCAGTGACGATGACATAACGATGACGCAATAGCGAACCTGTACGATAGCGAGCATGTCCTCTTTAGCTAGGAGGACGGCGAACGGAATCAACTGTTTGTCGAGGTTCTTCGTGTAGATCTTGTCGAACACGTCGGCCATTAAGTCTTCGACGAGGTCCGTGATGAACTCATCGCCGCAGTCCTTCTCCAACATGTTGAACCTGGACGCAGTGGTAACGGTAACACCCAACAGATATAGTAATAATGTATTAAAAGAGATATAATAATGTATTAAAAGAGATATAATAATGTATTAAAAGAGATATAATAATGTATTAAAATAGATATAATAATGTATTAAAACAGATATAATAATGTATTAAAACAGATATAATAATGTATTAAAAGACATTTTTTTTCTTATTTTATTATATTGGATTGATTGTACCGCGTAAAGGGCTCACAAATTATATTGCATATATTCTATTGTAGCCCATGTATAGTACCTAAGTTGCATGTTAAACCTGAGAGATATGGTACCATAGTTATGCATATATATATTTCAGTGTACTGAATATTTATGTTTCTAATTTAAAATTTATATATTTATATACATGAAGGATAGGTACAATTTAATACGAATTTCTATATCAAATAAATTAATAAATTATAAATTCAACAATTTAAATTAAATAATTTGATCGCATACAAATAATATATAACCAATCTTGATCGTTGAATTTACCGGGAACAATTTCATGAGTGACGGCGGGGGTAGGGTTATTGGAGTTTTTGCCCCCTTTCTCATTCTTCCCTTTTACGTTAGACTTCGACATTTCGTCGATTGTAAATTATTTTACTAATTAGTACCTGAGATAAAGAATAATATTAATAAATATATATATATTTTACATTTTAATAGCTGCTTTCGCAGCAAAAAAACATCCAGATATCGACCAGGTTTTTATAGCCCGATATCGGTTGATTCGAATTATTCGTGTTAAAACGTTTACTAAATAGATATAACGAGTAAATAATTTAAGATTTGACAATAGATCATATATAGATGGAAGCATAAGGTGTGGTTCGATCTTTCCGATATCAGCGTAGCCGGTCACACCCAAACTGCCCGATTTTGATGTTTGATGACATCGAGTTATACAAATCGTGCGTCTAATAATACCAAGTGAATAGTACCAATTGTATAATGAAACATGATAAAACATATAAATTATCAAATATAATAATAATCATATTATAATCCCTATATACATTATTTGGCTTAATCGTCGTCTTCGTCGTACAATTGGCGAGCGAAGCGAGCCAACCCGACCTTCTACGAGCGAAGCGAATCTCGCTCGGCACAAATTTTTCGCGATATACTAACTTAATAATCTCTAGATAATACATCGTTGAAAATATGAGTATATATCCACTAAATTCTTAGTACACGAGTAGTATATATTATTCGCTTATAATTATATACTACTTTTACGTAGTTATATATTTCGAAATATTCTATTCATCGATGAATTGGATCTATTGTTCTCTCGATTCTCTATGGCGGAGATGGGTAAAAAGTTTGTATCGCGTATACGGACGTTATAAAATACGTTAAATACGCACTTTTTTTGCTATTCACTTATATTACCCGAACCCTAATAATACTAGATTTCGATAAATTTAAATTTCGAGTTTATAAAAAAAAATATCCTATCTCCGCCATTAAAAAAAAAATTACGAAATATTTTCCTTAACGTAAAAATTCTACATCCATTCTTATAGCGCGTATACGGACGACATAAAATACGTTATATACGCACTTTTTTTGCGATATATTAAAAGTATACAATATAGATAATAAATTAATTAAAATATTATTATATAATTACTATATACTTAGTAAACGAGTAATATTATTATAATGTCACTTTATATAGTATATTTATATATTTATATATTTAACTAATCTCTATTCATCGATCGAGGCATTCTATTGTTCTCTCGATTCTCTATGGCGGAGATAGGTAAAAATCTCTATATCGCGTATACGGACGACATAAAATACGTTATATACGAAATTTGTTCACCAGTTACTAATATTATTCTAACCCCGAGTATACTAGATTTCGTTAAATTTAAATTTCGAGTTTATAAAAAAAAATGTCCTATCTCCGCCGTTAAAACAAAAATTACGCAATATTTTCGTTAACGTACAAATTCTACGAGCGATCTTATATCGCGTATACGGACGACATAAAATACGTTATATACGCATTTTTTTCGACAGATACTATTAATACTTCGACTCCAATAATACTAGATTTCGTTAAAGTTAAATTTCGAGATTATAAATTTTTTTTTCCTATCTCCGCCGTTAAAAAAAAATTTACGAAATATTTTCGTTAACGTACAAATTCTACGGGCGATCTTATATCGCGTATACGGACGACATAAAATACGTTATATACGCATTTTTTTCGCCCGATACTAATATTTCTCGAACCCCTACGATACTAGATTTCGTTAAATTTAAATTTCGAGTTTATAAAAAAAAATATCCTATCTCCGCCATTAAAAAAAAAATTACGAAATATTTTCGTTAACGTAAAAATTCTACATCCATTCTTATAGCGCGTATATGGACGACATAACATACGTTATATACGCACTTTTTTTACTATATATTTAAAGTATACTATATAGATAATAAATTAATTAAAATATTATTATATAATTACTATATACTTAGTAAACGAGTAATATTATTATAATGTCACTTTATATTGTATATTTATATATTTATATATTTATTTAATCTCTATTCATCGATCGAGGCATTCTATTGTTCTCTCGATTCTCTATGGCGGAGATAGGTAAAAATCTCTATATCGCGTATACGGACGACATAAAATACGTTATATACGAAATTTGTTCACCAGTTACTAATATTATTCTAACCCCGAGTATACTAGATTTCGTTAAATTTAAATTTCGAGTTTATAAAAAAAAATGTCCTATCTCCGCCGTTAAAACAAAAATTACGAAATATTTTCGTTAACGTACAAATTCTACGGGCGATCTTATATCGCGTATACGGACGACATAAAATACGTTATATACGCATTTTTTTCGACAGATACTAATAATACTTCGACTCCAATAATACTAGATTTCGTTAAAGTTAAATTTCGAGATTATAAATTTTTTTTTCCTATCTCCGCCGTTAAAAAAAAATTTACGAAATATTTTCGTTAACGTAAAAATTCTACGGGCGATCTTATAGCGCGTATACGGGCGTTATAAAATACGTTATATACGCATTTTTTTCGCGATATATTAAATCTATACTATATAGATACTAAATTAGTAATAATATTACGATATAATTACGATATAATTAGTAAACGAGTAATATATACTATACGTACTATATTTATATATTTATATATTTATTCTATTTATAAATATTCTATTCATCGATCGAGGCATTATATTGTTCTCTCTATTCTCTATGGCGGAGATAGGTAGAAAGCCTATATCGTGTATACGGACGACATAAAATACGTTATATAAGAATTTTTTTCGCCCGATACAAATATTACTCGAACCCTAATAATACTAGATTTCGTTAAATTTAAATTTCGAGTTTATAAAAAAAAATGTCTTATCTCTACCGTGTAAAAATTTAAATTTATAATATTCGTTTCGCGTAAAAAAATCGATAATATATAGATATAATTATAAAAATAACAATTATGACGATTATTAACATATATCATACGTACTAGATTTAGGTTATTTGGTTTAACGATAATATAATAATTATTTCCTATCTCCTCCATGTAAAAATAAATTTCTCAAAATTATTAGGTGATGTAAAAATCAAAATCCACAATAATGATTCGATTTCAAAAAATTTAACTTTACTAAATAGAGAATTAAAATATAATATCGTGGTATAAATTGTGATATATAATATTTAATATTCTTCGAGCTAGGGCCGAAATAGTAAAAAATACGTGATTTTAGAGTGGTAAATTTGACCGACTTCCGGTAAAGCGTTCACCTCGATTATAGATTCAACGGATGCGGAGTACGAAAGTACCTATAATAAATTGAGAAAAACCATTAATATATGAATACTTTGAGGTACAGATCGGTTTTAATTTTTCGACAAAATTCATCATACAAATGGTCAAGAAAAAAAATTGCAATTTATAAAAAAAAAAAATTCTAATTTCTATTCTAAAATGTTAACGGTAATGAGTAGATATAAATGTAGCCATCCGATATGCATTTACTATGATTATTTGCCACATAAATGGCTTTACAAAAGTACATTTCCTATCTCCACCATGTAAAAATCTGAATTTATTATAATTTTAACATGTAAAAATTCAAAATCTATAATAATTATTCGATTTAAATAAATTTAACTTTATAATTTAATCATTTTATACTTATTTTATTATTATTATACTATCCATGTAATAAAATAATATACATATTATTGAATAATTCTATAACTAACTATTATTAACTAATATATATACTTATATTTATAATTTTATAACAAAATTTATATATTACAAAATTTATCATTATATTGTATTGATATTTAATAATATTATATACATATATTTTACTTATTTTACTATTACTATAATATCTATATAATAAACTAATATTAATATTATCGAAAAGTATGATAGTGTAAATAATATAAACTAATACATTTAATTATATTATAATTTTATAAATTTATAACGCAAATCATAAATTTATAAATATTTGTATTCATTCGATGTGATAATAAATATATTATATAAATATTATTTACTTATTTTATTATTGTCATACTATCTATATAATAAAATAATATAAATATATACGAATAATTAATTAGGGTAACTATTATTAACAAATAAATATAATTATATTTATAATTTTATAATTTTATAACACAAATTATATATTCATAAAATATGAAATTCTATTTACTTGATATTTATAGATATATATATATATAGATATGTTTTAATTATTTTAGTATTACTATACTATCTAATTAATAAATTAATATTAATATTATCGAATAAGTCATTACATTACTCGATATTAATTATTATATTTATATTAATTAATTATATTTTAAAATTTTACAAAAAAAAATATATCTTTATAAAATAGATATACTTACAAAAATAAGATTACTAACTATTATAAATATATATCATACGTACTAGATTTCAGTTATTCGGTTTAACGAGTTTATAAATATTATTTCCTATCTCCGCCATGTAAAAATATATTCTTAAAATTATTAGGTGATGTAAAAAATCAAAATCCACGATAATGATTCGATTTCAATAATTTTAACTTTATTAAATAGATAATTAAAATATAATATCGTGGTGTAAATCGTGATATCTAATGTTTAATATTCTTCGAGCTACAGCCGAAATAGTGAAAAATACGTGATTTTTGAGGGGTAAATTTGACCGACTTCCGGTAACGGGTTCGCCTCGAATATGATTTCAACGGATGCGGAGTACGAAAGTACCTAAAATAAAATGAGAAAAACCATTAATATATGAAGCATTTGGGGTACGGATCGGTTTTAATATTTCCGCAAATGTCATCATACAAATGGTCAAGAAAAAAAAATTGCAATTTATAAAAAAAAAAAATTCTTATTTCTATTCTATAATGTTAACGGTAATGAGTAGATATAAATGTAATCAATCGCGATACATTTACTATGATTATTTGCCTCATAAATGACTTTACAAAAGTAAATTTACTATCTCCACCATGTCAATATTTGAATTTATAATATGTGTATCATGTAAAATATAGATAATCTATAATAATAATTTGATATAATTGATTTTAATAATTTTAACTGTATCGAATAAATTATTAAAATGCATTATCGTGTTATACATATAGATTACTATATGTAATAAATTATTTCGATAAACAATATACAACTTAAGCTGGAACGTGATAGTAAGTTATGCTGGAACGTGATAGTACATTATGATGGATTTTTTTCTGCATTACTTCCCGAGTGAACTTATAAAAGTATATTAAAATATATTGTTATTTTCACGTTTGTGGTTAGGTTGGGTTAATTTTTAATTTTTGGTGGTTTTTTTAGCTGCATTATTGGTTTGGGTTTGGGTTGGGTTTGGGTTTGGGTTTGGGTTGGGTTTGGGTTTGGGTTTGGGTTTTGGTTTAGGTTTGGGTTTGGGTTTAGGTGGGTGGGTTGGGTTTGGGTTGGGTTAAGTTTTAATTTTGGTAGGTTTTTTTTAGCTGCATTACTTCCCGAGTTTGCCTATAAAAGTAGATTTTCACGGTTGTGGTTAGGTTGGGTTAAGTTTTAATTTTTGGTGGTTTTTTTTAGCTGCATTACTTCCCGGGTTTGGGTTTGGGTTTGGGTTGGGTTTGGGTTGGGTTTGGGTTTTGGTTTAGGTTTGGGTTTGGGTTTGGGTTTATGTGGGTTGGGTTTGGGTTGGGTTAAGTTTTAATTTTGGTAGGTTTTTTTTAGCTGCATTACTTCCCGAGTTTACTTCCCGGGTTTGGGTTTGGGTTTGGGTTTGGGTTGGGTTTGGGTTGGGTTTGGGTTTTGGTTTGGGTTTGGGTTTGGGTTTAGGTGGATTTGGTTGGGTTTGGGTTGGGTTAAGTTTTAATTTTGGTAGGTTTTTTTAGCTGCATTACTTCCCGAGTTTTCCTATAAAAGTAGATTTTCACGGTTGTGGTTAGGTTGGGTTAAGTTTTAATTTTTGGTGGTTTTTTTTAGCTGCATTATTGGTTTGGATTTGGGTTGGGTTTGGGTTTGGGTTTGGGTTTTGGTTTGGGTTTGGGTTTAGGTTTGGGTTTGGGTTTAGGTGGGTTTGGTTGGGTTTGGGTTGGGTTAAGTTTTAATTTTGGTAGGTTTTTTTAGCTGCATTACTTCCCGAGTTTGCATATAAAAGTAGATTTTCACGGTTGTGGTTAGATTGGGTTAAGTTTTAATTGTTGGTGGTTTTTTTTAGCTGCATTACTTCCCGAGTTTACTTCCCGGGTTTGGGTTTGGGTTTGGGTTGGGTTAAGTTTTAATTTTGGTAGGTTTTTTTTAGCTGCATTACTTCCCGAGTTTGCCTATAAAAGTAGATTTTCACGGTTGTGGTTAGGTTGGTTTAAGTTTTAATTTTTGGTGGTTTTTTTAGCTGCATTACTTCCCGAGTGAACCTATAAAAGTATATTGTCACGGTTTTGGTTAGGTTGGGTTAAGTTTTAATTTTTGGTGGTTTTTTTTAGCTGCATTACTTCCCGAGTGAACATATAAATGTATATTTACACGATTGTGGTTAGGTTGGATTAAGTTTCAATTTTTGGTGGTTTTTTTTAGCTGCATTACTTCCCGAGTGAGCCTATAAAAGTATATTTTCACTGTTGTGGTTAGGTTGGGTTAAGTTTTAAATTGTGGAGGTTTTAATAAATTAATATTTATTAACATTTATTAAGCTTACTTTTATTTATATTAAATTAATATTTAGTAATAAAGGTTAGTTCTTTTGTAATAAAGATGTTACTTTTAGTAATAATAAAGTAGTTACATTTTATAAATAAAGTAGTTACTTTTTATTATTAATAAAGTAGTTACTCTTTAGTAATAAAGTAGTTACTCTTAAGTATTAAGTAGTTACTTTTTAGTAATAAAGTAGTTACTCTTAAGTAATAAGTAGTTACTTTTTAGTAATAAATTAGTTACTTTTTAGTAATAAAGTAACTACTTTTAGTAATAAAGTAGTTAATTTTTAATAATATAGTAGTTACTTTTAGTAATAAAGTAGATACTTTTTAGTAATAAAGTAGTTACTCTTAAGTATTAAGTAGTTACTTTTTAGTAATATAGTAGTTACTTTTTAGTAATAAAGTAGATACTTTTTAGTAATAAAGTAGTTACTTTTTAGTAATATAGTAGTTACTTTTTAGTAATAAAGTAGATACTTTTTAGTAATAAAGTAGTTACTCTTAAGTATTAAGTAATTACATTTTAGTAATAAAGTAGTTACTTATAGTAATAAAGTAGTTACTTTTTAGTAATAAAGAGGTTACTTTTAGTAATAATAAAGTAGTTACATTTTATAAATAAAGTAGTTACTTTTTATTATTAATAAAGTAGTTACTTTTTAGTAATATAGTAGTTACATTTTAGTAATAAAGTAGTTACATTTTAGTAATAAAGTAATTATTTTTTAGTAATAATAAAGTAGTTACATTTTAGTAATAAAGTAGTTACATTTTAGTAATAAAGTAGTTACTTTTTAGTAATAAAGAGGTTACTTTTGGTAATAATAAAGTAGTTACATTTTAGTAATTAAGTAATTACATTTTAGTAATAAATTATTTACTTTTAGTAATAAAGTAGTTACTTTTTAGTAATAAAGTAGTTACTTTTTAGTAATAAAGTAGTTACATTTTAGTAATAAAGTAGTTATTTTTTAGTAATAAAGTAGTTACATTTTAGTAATAAAGTAGTTACATTTTAGTAATAAAGTAGTTACATTTTAGTAATAAAGTAGTTACATTTTAGTAATAAAGTAGGTACTTTTTAGTAATAATAAAGTAGTTACATTTTAGTAATAAAGTAGTTACATTTTAGTAATAAAGTAGTTACTTTTTAGTAATAATAAAGTAGTTATATTTTAGTAATAAAGTAGTTACATTTTAGTAATAAAGTAGTTACATTTTAGTAATAAAGTAGTTACATTTTAGTAATAAAGTAGTTACATTTTAGTAATAAAGTAGTTACATTTTAGTAATAAAGTAGGTACTTTTTAGTAATAATAAAGTAGTTACATTTTAGTAATAAAGTAGTTACATTTTAGTAATAAAGTAGTTACTTTTTAGTAATAATAAAGTAGTTATATTTTAGTAATAAAGTAGTTACATTTTAGTAATAAAGTAGTTACATTTTAGTAATAAAGTAGTTACATTTTAGTAATAAAGTAGTTACATTTTAGTAATAAAGTAGTTACATTTTAGTAATAAAGTAGTTACATTTTAGTAATAAAGTAGTTACTTTTTAGTAATAATAAAGTAGTTACATTTTTGTAATAAAGTAGTTACATTTTAGTAATAAAATAGTTACTTTTTAGTAATAATAAAGTAGTTACATTTTTGTAATAAAGTAGTTACATTTTAGTAATAAAGTAGTTACTTTTTAGTAATAATAAATTAGTTACTTTTAGTAATAAAGTAGTTACTTTTAGTAATAAAGTTTAGTTCTTTTAGTAATAAAGTTTAGTTCTTTTAGTAATAATGTTTAGTTATTTTAGTAATAAAGTAACATTCTTTTAGTAATAAAGTTGAGTTGCTTTAGTAAAAAAGTAACAACACAAGGAGCGTTAGCCCTTGATTGGGGAAAAAAGTCACCTAGTCTACATATATATTATTTCTCTTAATCGACGTCGTCTTGGTACTATTTTGGCGAGCGAAGCGAGCCATCAGACCTTCTACGAGCGAAGCGAGCCACGAGATATAGCGCGAGCTATATCGAGAAATTTCAAACTTTTTCCACATTTATAAATCTAATACCCTCTAGATAATAAATCGTCGATAATATTTATATATATATCGATTATATTATTAGTAAACGAGTAATAATCATGATATTACATATAATTTTACATATTTATATATTTAAATAATCTCTATTCATCGATCGAGGCATTCTATTGTTCTCTCGATTCTCTATGGTGGAGATAGGTAAAAATCTCTATATCGCGTATACGGACGACATAAAATACGTTATATACGACATTTTTTCACCAGTTACTAATATTACTAGAACCCTAATAATACTAGATTTCGTTAAATTTAAATTTCGAGTTTATAAAAAAAAATGTCTAATCTCCGCCGTTAAAAAAAAAATTACGAAATATTTTCGTTAACGTACAAATTCTACCGGGCGATCTTATATCGCGTATACGGACGACATAAAATACGTTATATACGCATTTTTTTCGACAGATACTATTAATACTTCGACTCCAATAATACTAGATTTCGTTAAAGTTAAATTTCGAGATTATAAATTTTTTTTTCCTATCTCCGCCGTTAAAAAAAAATTTACGAAATATTTTCGTTAACGTAAACATTCTACGGGCGATCTTATAGCGCGTATACGGGCGTTATAAAATACGTTATATACGCATTTTTTTCGCGATATATTAAATCTATACTATATAGATACTAAATTAGTAATAATATTACGATATAATTACGATATAATTAGTAAACGAGTAATATATACTATACGTACTATATTTATTCTATTTATAAATATTCTATTCATCGATCGAGGCATTATATCGTTCTCTCTATTCTCTATGGCGGAGATAGGTAGAAAGTCTATATCGCGTATACGGACGACATAAAATACGTTATATACGAATTTTTTTCGCCCGATACTAATATTACTCGAACCCCTACGATACTAGATTTCGTTAAATTTAAATTTCGAGTTTATAAAAAAAAATGTCCTATCTCTACAGTGTAAAAATTTAAATTTATAATATTCGTATCGCGTAAAAAAATCGATAATATATAGATATAATTATAAAAATAACATTTATGACGAGTATTAATATATATCGTACGTACTAAATTTCAGTTATTCGGTTTAACGAGTTTATAATAATTATTTCTTATCTCCGCAATATAAAAATAAATTATTAAAATTATTAGGTGATGTAAAAAATCAAAATCCACGATAATGATTCGATTTCAATAATTTTAACTTTATTACATAGATAATTAAAATATAATATCGTGGTATAAGTTGTGATATCTAATATTTAATATTCTTCGAGTTATGGCCGAAATAGTGAAAAATACATGATTTTAGAGTGGTAAATTTGACCGACTTCCGCTAATGCGTTCGCTTCGATTATAATTTCAACGGATGCGGAGTACGAAAGTACCTAAAATAAAATGAGAAAAACCATTAATATATGAAGCATTTGGGGTACGGATCGGTTTTAATTTTTCGACAAAATTCATCATACAAATGGTCAAGAAAAAAATTTGAAATTTATAAAAAAAAAAAAATTCTAATTTCTATTCTATAATGTTAAGAGTGATGAGTATAAATGTAGCCATCCGATATGCATTTACTATGAGTATTCGCCACATAAATGGCTTTAAAAAGTACATTTCCTATCTCCACCATGTAAAAATTTGAATTTATAATATTTGTATCATGTAAAACATAGATAATCTATAATAATCATTGGATTTCCATATTTGTAACTTTATAATTTATAGTATAATTATTATAATTTCATTATTTTTTACTTATTTTAATAATAATATAATATCTAGATACTAAAATAATTTAAATATTATCGAAAAGTATAGTAGTGTAAATATTATGAACTAATACATTTAATTATATTATAAATTTATAAATGTATAACAACAATTATAAATTTATTAATATGTATATTCATTCGATGTGATAATACATATATTATATAAGCATTATTTACTTATTTTATTATTATTATACTATCTATATAATAAAATACTATAAATATATACGAATAATTCATTAACGTAACTATTATTTACAAATATATATAATTATATTTATATTTTTATAATTTTATAACACAAATTATATATTTATAAAATATGAAATTCTAATAACTTATTTTATAACAGTATCATAAAGTTTATTTTACTTATTTTATTATTACTATACTATCTAATTAATAAATTAATATTAATATTATCGAATAAGTCATTAGATTAATCGGTATTAATTATTATATTTATATTAATTAATTATATTTTAAAATTTTACAAAAAAAAATATATCTTTATAAAATAGATATACTTATAACAATAAGATTACTAACTATTATAAATATATATCATAAGTACTAGATTTCAGTTATATGGTTTGTATTCGGTTTAACGAGTTTATAATAATTATTTCCTATCGCCGCCATGTAAAAATATATTCTTAAAATTATTAGGTAAATGTAAAAAATCAAAATCCACAATAATGAATCGATTTCAATAATTTTAAATGTATTACATAGGTAATTAAAATATAATATCGTGGTATAAATTGTGATATTTAATATTTAATATTCTTCGAGTTATGGCCGAAATAGTGAAAAATACGTGATTTTAGAGTGGTAAATTGACCGACTTCTGGTAACGTGTTCGACTCGATTATGGTTTCAACGGATGCGGAGTACGAAAGTACCATTAACATTTTGAGAAAAACCGTTAATATATGAATAATTTAAGGTACAGATCGGTTTCAATTTTTCACCAAATTTCATCTGTATACAAATGGTCAAGAAAAAAAAATTGCAATTTATAAAAAAAAAAAATTCTAATTTCTATTCTATAATGTTAAGAGTGATGAGTAGATATAAATGTAACCATCCGCGATGCATTTATTATGATTATTTACTTCATAAATGACTTTACAAAAGTACATTTCCTATCTCCACCATGTAAAAACATGAATTTATAATATTTGTATCATGTAGAAAATTCAAAATCTATATTAATAATTCGATTTTAATAATTTTAACTATATCGAATAAATTATAAAAGGTAACTTGGGCACTTGGGTTTGGGTTTGGGTTTGGTTTGGTTTGGGTTTGGGTTTGGGTTTGGGTTGGGTTTGGGTTGGTTTTTGGTTTGGGTTTGGGTTGGGTTTGGGTTTGGGTTGGGTTTGGGTTTAGGTGGGTTTGGTTGGGTTTGGGTTGGGTTAAGTTTTAATTTTGGTTGGTTTTTTTTAGCTGCATTACTTCCCGAGTGAACCTATAAAAGTATATTTTACGGTTGTGGTTAGGTTGGGTTAAGTTTTAATTTTTGGAGGTTTTTTTTAGCTGCATTACTTCCCGAATGAACCTATAAATGTATATTTACATGGTGTGGTTAGAATGGGTTAAGTTTTAATTTTTGGTGGTTTTTTTAGCTGCATTATTGGTTTGGGTTTGGGTTGGGTTTGGGTTTGGATTTGGTTTGGGTTTGGGTTTGGGTTGGGTTTGTGTTTTGGTTTTGGTTTAGGTTTGGGTTTGGGTTTAGGTGGGTTGGGTTGGGTTTGGGTTGGGTTAAGTTTTAATTTTGGTAGGTTTTTTTTAGCTGCATTACTTCCCGAGTTTGCCTATAAAAGTAGATTTTCACGGTTGTGGTTAGGTTGGGTTAAGTTTTAAATGTTGGTGGTTTTTTTTAGCTGTATTATTGGTTTGGGTTTTGGTTGGGTTTGGGTTGGGTTTGGGTTTGGGTTAGGTTGGGTTGGGTTGGGTTTGGGTTTGGGTTTGGTTGGGTTTGGGTTGGGTTAAGTTTTAATTTTGGTAGGTTTTTTTAGCTGCATTACTTCACGAGTGAACCTATAAAAGTATATTTTCACGGTTGTGGTTAGGTTGGGTTAAGTTTTAATTTTTGGAGGTTTTTTTTAGGTGCATTACTTCCCGAGTGAAACTATAAAAGTATATTGTCAAGGTTGTGATTAGTTTGGGTTAAGTTTTAATTTTTGGTGGTTTTTTTTAGCTGCATTACTTCCCGAGTGAACCTATAAAAGCATATTTTTTTTATATTGTTATTTTCACAGTTGTGGTTAGGTTGGGTTAAGTTTTAATTTTTGTAGGTTTTTTTTAGCTGCATTACTTCCCATTTTAGCCTATAAAAGTATAGTGATATGTGTGTATATGTGTGTGGTCATAGTTATTTTCACTGTTATGGATAGGTTGGATTAAGTTGGATTAAGTTTTAATTTGTGTAGGTTTTTTTGTGTAATAAAGTTCTTTTAGTAATAATGTAACTACTTTTAGTAAAAAAAGTGACACAGTACACAAGTAACCACTCTACAAGGTGCGTTAGCCCTTGACCAGTAAAAAAGTCACTTGTATTAGTTATTAAAAGTATTCACCTTGTTACGCGTCAGATATCAATTGATCACATATTTGTTTAAGGATTAGCTAAACATACGTTATAACAATGACGTATATATTATAACAATTACATAAGCCTAGTTTTAATATTATTTATATTTAATATTTATATATAAAAATAAATATACCGAATTTTATATAATATCCTAATTTATCATAATATAAGTAAATATATTTAAAAGTAGTTACTATAGATAACTGTAGATATCACGTATTAACACGATTTCATTTGTACATTGCGTAAAAATAATACGTTATGCGACGTAAAGTTAAATAGATGTAAAGTGAGATACGCATTGTTCATACAACGGATAATCACTTCATGTATTAGCATACTTAGTGCTTGTAATTAGTATAAGCAGATCATAAAATCATCGATATTGAGTTTAAATATTGAGTCCCCACTCTAATGTCAACGCATAAAATGCATAATTATAATAATACAATCGTTGTGATATTAATAAACAATACGTATTATTATTATTATTGTATGGAAACATAAATATGTATTATTGTTTTATACATCATTGAATCTTGTACGCCTTGATTTGTTATATAATGTACGCCTAATAGTAGCAATAATGCTACAAATCATTGTTATAAGTTTATTGTTACATGTTCACTGTACAGGCAATATAATTAATAGAATTTCAGTACATAGAGTACTAAATCTATTATTAGTACATATATAAAAAAATTAAAAATGTATTTACATATTTTTTATAGTGAACATTATTTGTAGAATTTGATTATTTAAATTTATAGCAATCAGTTACTAATCACACTATTTATATAATATTGATATACGATATAATATTATTTATAGGTCAAATATATATATATTTCATATTAGTATAAATTATTTATAAATTGCCACCAAAAAAACATAATTAATGTTAGAAGATCATCATAAATGTATAGTAAATGAAGTTAGCATATAATATATGATATATATATATATATATATATATATATATATATGATATATGTCAATATAGAAGTTTTATAAATTAATTAAATCCTTAAAAAAAATGTGTATTATGAATGAACAAGGATATTGAGGGTTATCAATGACATGTCCTTATGTAGATAACAGTCCTTGTTACATTCATTATTCACAACAAAATATTATAATGTTAAAACATTTGTTACACATTTGTATTTTATTAATTCATATATACTTTATAAATGTTGTTAAATTATAAAATATATATATATATATATACTGTAACATAGGAATAATTTTAAACTAAATATATTGATTATTTAATAATATGTATTTGATTTATAATAATATAATTTGAATATTTAATTTAATAGTTAAACCAACTAATATAATATTATCCATATGTAAGTTAGAAAACACTTATGAGTTTAAATAAAATAATAATTATCTTAATTATTATGATTATTAATATAATAAAATACAATAAATACAATAATCATCATGGTTTTAATTATTTTTATGTTACAATTTAAATATCATTGAATAAATAAATTATGATTCTGTATATGGACTAACAGCAATTTTATTTTTGAAAAAAAAAAATCTTTATTCTGAAAATGTATTATATTATACTACTATAATAGTATAAGTTAACTTAAATAGTAGATTATATTCTTGTATTTATATATTCGAATATATATTTTAAAATATCTTTAATATGATATTAGTAACTGTTGAAATAAATATCATTAAAATATCCATATTTAATATGGATGAATATAATCATTAAATATATAAATTATATGATTATTATACTAATATCATATTTAATATGGCTGACAATATAATAGTATAACATGATGAAATATATAATAAATATATACGCTCAGTATTAGTTAATATCGAAATAATATTAATTTAATATACATAATCATTAAAATATTTAATATACATTATGATAATGTATTACATTTTAAAATAAAATTGCAGTTTGTCCGTTGCAACCATTATTATTAATATTATAATAAATATAATTTAATTTGTTACCTAAACACTATATGATTATATTCGTAATATCATACACATTTTATATTTTTCTAGTATATTGAATTGAGTTTTATTTATAAAAATTCACATTAATGTCAAATTAATAAAAAAAATAGTTATAAAACATAAATAATTATTTTCAAAAGTATTTACGTAGTTATGGTAATCAAAGACAGCAAATCTATTTAAATTTAATTTGTATACTAAAATTCTATTTAATATAATAAAATCGTATATTATAAATTTTAAACGACATATAAATATGTTATAATAATTTATAAACACATATATACCCATCATTTTAATTTGTATAATATACAAAGGTTTTTACGATTCATATTTAATTATTGTAAATAAATATTTGTATACAGTTGCAAAGTAACAAGAAATCACATGACAAAACAAATTTATAAAAGCCTAAATCCGAGTGCTTAGATAATTTATAATTTCAATATATATGTTAAAGATACATATATATTTGTCTGATTTTAAAAACATATATAAATAAAATATTTAGATTATATTCATATACAATTATAAATTAAAAAATATGATATATTATAATATTTAAGCTATATAATTTAATATCGATTATAATTTAATTAAGATTACAAGGTAAGTTTTGTTTTGACATGTTACAAATTTGAATTTAATCATTATTATTAAGTTAATAAATACATTATAAGAATATATACCTTTGAATTTAATCATTATTATTAAGTAGATATGCACATTATAAGAGTATATACCTTATAAATAATAGATACATCATATATCATACATAAACTACAATAGTTGGTATTATCATAATAATAATAATTATGAGGTTTTTTGGTTTTTTCAAATTCAGGTTTTTTGATTTTTTTCACAAAATATAAATTAAATAGAATATATTAAATATTTGATATATTCTATTATATTATCATACATATTATATACACTTTAATTAATAATTCATTTAAAACTTCAATTTGATTAAATAAATAGTTAATAGTTAAACTTGAGCTAAAAAAACAAAGTAATTACAGTAATTATTGCTTGTTATTTTTGTGAAAATTGTTGTCTAAATATAAATTAAATATCATATATAATAATAATAATTATTATATTTAATATAATATTTAATATTATATTATAAACATTTAAATGTATTACATTGAATTCATGTTTAAACTTTAATTATTAGAGTATATTATGTTTATACTTGTAGTTTATTTATATAAGTAGCAAATATTTTTCTAAGGAAAGATACAAGTTATATGTATAAAATTGAATTACACGATTTTATCGTAAGTGTAGGTGCATTTTTTGTAACATACCACAGCGTACCAACATACCAAGTTAGCAAGCTTTTTTGTAATGTACCAACGTCCTATCTGTATTCTTATACATGTAAATACAGATTGAATTACCATCTGAAAAACCCGCAATTATACATGTAATGCATACATATGGTACGTTGGTATGTTGGTACATTGGCATGTTACAAAAAACGCAACATCCCAACGTCACAATGTGCCAACGTCCCATCTACACAATGGAAAGATGATATATATTATGGATGCATTTTTCGTAGACATACCATCGTACCAACATCCCAATGTACCATATGTATGCATTACATGTATAATTGCGGGTTTTTCAGATGGTATGTTGGGATAATACGTCGTATATATAGTACCAACATAACATCTAAATTTACACGTAAATGATTAAAGATTTGACGTTGGTATATTACAAAAATCCCTTATATCAAATAATACTTACGAGAAATCGTGTAATTCAATTTTGTAAACAAAAAACCTAAATCGACACCTATATCGGATTAATTTTAGGAACTATATGTTGTTTATAATGTACATTATAATCAAACTATATACTTTTAAAAGTTAAAATAATATGTTAAAATAATTATTTATATGATAAATTTATAAATTATATGTAAATATAAATTATAAATTTATATGATATACGTGTTAATTGTATTAATTGCTATTATATGACAAATCAATATAATATATAGGTTTTAAATTCAATACATATCTATTTAGCGAGTAAAAGCTAATTTATATTGCATGTAATTTAATTGAGGTATATAAATATTGTTGTATGGTAACCGCGCCATACTAAATCTATTCAGGTTATTCGATACTACTGCTAGCAGCAGTAGGTAGTAGTTATTAATTATGTTGCATATATAGGGAATGTTATATATTTGCTTAGACACATTTTTTGTAATTGTAAATTAACTTAATTATTAAGATTATTATTTTTTTAAATATTAGTTTTTTAGTTTTTTGATTAATTATATATTAAATTGTTATTCTATTATATATATAATATTCTGTATTTACATAATATATTAAAATTATCATATTTTAACATTCTAATTATTATATTATTATATAATAATTATAATACGATTAAATAATTATTATCATTCATGATAAAAATCAAAAAACTATAAATAAAACACATAAAACTTCCAAAAAAACAATAATAACCAATAAAAACTAGGAAAAAACCAAAAAACCTGGAGCCAAACAAAAGTTTTTTTGCCAAATATGATCATACATGTATTTTTAATATCATATTATATTATATTAAATTTAATTTAATAATTAAATATAATATTAAATATGATTAGTTTGTAAAAATTCTATATTATATAAATTCTATATTAACTAAATTCTATATTAAATAAATGCTATATCAAACATATAACCCTGACCAACAGGGCCCGCCACAATGCTGTCCATGCCGACTAACATATCGCACATATCGTCGTACAACACCAAGGGTAAAGATGAGGCCCGTAGTACAGCTTTGAAGGGCAGGGGTATTCCGGATCTTTTGTTTGAAGGTCATAAAGTACCCAGCGGCTTTAGGAAAACTCGTTAGTATCAGCCGCGAATGCTAACTTTATTTATTATATTATAACGTTGTTATAAATAATAATATTATTTTTCTATTATTACAATTATTAATTTTTATCAATATTGGCTATATAATAAATCATGTAATAAGTTATAAGTTTTTTCATCATTTCTATATATATATATATAGAACATACCATTGTTAATATATGTTACATTTAAATGGTATAAAAATAATAATAATAAGATTCTTTATTCTGCTAATATGTGACCAAAGATTTTTCTATGGAAAGATATAACAAGCGAAATCGTGTAATTCGATTTTGTACATAAAAATGAACAGCGCCACCTATATAGGTTATATTTGTATTATATGTGTTGTTTATAATGTAAATTCATATCAAATTATACACTTTTAAAATGTAAAATAATATTTTTTAAATTATTTGTTATAAGATGAAAACTATGTGTTTATATATTACTAATATATTACAATAGGATATGGTGGTTTTTAAATGATATAACATCATGGTATACAATGTGGTGAGTAAAATCTAATTATAATAATAGCAAAGATTTTCCGAAGGAAAGATATAACACTTACGCGAAATCGTGTAATTCGAATTTGTATACAAAATACCCTGGTGCCACCTATAGCGGGTTACTTTTAGGAACTATGAGTTGTTTATAATGTAAATTCGTATTTAACTATACACTTTTAAAATGTTAAATAATATGCTTTAAATTAATATTTATATGATGAAAACTAAGTGTTCATTACTAATATATAACAAACAAATATGATATTTATGTTTTAAATGCTATAAGTATATATTTAGTAAGTAAAAGTTAATTTATATTGCATGAAATTTAATAGAGCAATGAAAACATTGTTGTATGCAAACAGAGCCGAACCTAAATCTATTTCAGTGATTTCGATACTACTGCTAGCAGCGGTTGGGTATATTACTAAATTACGTTGCATGCATAGGGAGTGTTATATCTTTGCTTCGCAAAATCTTTGATAATAGTATGTATAAGTAGTACTATCGAGAAAGGATAGCGCGTCATCTCTCTGCCTAATGTCGTTGTAACTGTTTAATATAGTAATATTAACCTTGTAAATTATGTAGATTTAATATTAAAATATATACTATTTAGTGGTATATCATTCCATCGACTGATCAAAAAGGCATCAGGTGTATTTATCATGATGATGATAAGGTTTATTAGAACTTATTATAAGTATGGCCACCCCTCGTAGGTGCATATAACAATATAATAACATGAATGAGAACAAAATATACAAATAGAATAAATAAATAAAACAATAAAATAAAATAATTTATAAAAATAGAATGATGCACGATTTGGTAAAAAGATAGGAACATAGTAATATCAAAGATTTTGCGAAGCAAAGATATAACACTCCCTATGCATGCAACGTAATTTAGTAATATACCCTGCCGCTGCTAGCAGTAGTATCGAAATCACTGAAATAGATTTAGGTTCGGCTCTGTTTGCATACAACAATGTTTTCATTTCTCAATTAAATTACATGCAATATAAATTAGCTTTTACTTACTAAATATATAGCATTTAAAACATACATATCATATTTGTTTGTTATATATTAGTAATGAACACTTAGTTTTCATCTTATAAATATTAATTTAAAGCATATTATTTAACATTTTAAAAGTGTATAGTTAAATACGAATTTACATTATAAAAAACACATAGTTCCTAAAAGTAACCCGCTATAGGTGGCACTGGGGTATTTTGTATACAAATTCGAATTACACGATTTCGCGTAAGTGTTATATCTTTCCTTCGGAAAATCTTTGGTAATATTACATTGATGATATATAGTCCTTGAGGTGCATAATTTATATTCATTAGTAAATAAAAGAAGAATACTCCTCTCATTGTGTAGTGGGATAATGTATCCCTACCAACTGTAAATACAATAATCTAATCAAATTCATAAACAAACATCCTGTCATTGATACTATATAAAGGGTTGTTCGGTTTTTTTGACGGTTTTTTTGATAACAGGATATAAAATTATTGATAAATATATTAATTTCAATATTATATCATTTAAAATGAGTATAAATATTAATAATAATAGTATATATTATGTATATTATATAAATTATACTATGTATAATTTAAAAAATATTATAATATTAATAACAATTTATTTCAAAACAATGACATTATTGATAAATATATTAATTTCAATACTATATTATCATCTAATATTAGTTTCAATATTAATAATAATATTATAGACTATATTATATGAAGTATACCATGTATAATATCATTGTATATAATATCGTGTACATAAACTAACATGAAAAATGAAAATGTAGTATATATTATAAATTATATATAAATTAATTGTTAGTATAATTTTAAATTATATAAGACAGGATTTGGTTATTATATTTAAAAAAAAACCATACAATCAAATAAACAAAAAAAACCATCAAAACCAATACAAAAACAAACAAAATCAACAAACCTGGTATCAATAGTATATTATGTTTATTATATAAATTTATTTATGCCTGGCCGAAAGAAAAATATAATTTTGATAGAATTGACTGAATCCTTGTATAAATTATACTATAATACTTTTTAATATAATACACAAAATATCTAATAATAATCATATATCTATAGAAGTATTTATTACAAATAACATTCTATATAACTTAAATCACTTAAACGCTACTACTTTCTATTTTTAAGAAACTAGAGAAGAAAAGGATTTTCTAAGTTCGAATGTTCGCCGCATGAGACAGATTCAACGAGAAACTAAACACAAAGAACGCGCCAAAACTCCAGACGTTCCCGTCAAGGAACTGTGGAAATCCGCAAAGTTTAAAGACACACAATCAAGATTTAAGGTTGGCACTTCTCTCATTATTAGTAGATGTTTCGATTATAAACATTAGGTTATTGTAGGTTCTTTTACAATCCGAAACTAAAATAATAAATAATACCTTATTATAATATCGCTGTCATCGTTTATAATAGCAGGATTTATTGCCCGATATTATACGACACCGATAATGGCGACTACTTATAAATTAGTGAATAGTTGTACACTTGTAAACATCGACTGGTTCTGAACATTATCGTCTACACACGCGTGTGTGTGCGCATACTAGGTGTTTAAATGAACATCATTATAAAGTCTCACTATATTTTCAAAAGGTAGTAGTTTCAGATCGGGTTCGAGTTACGAATAAAAAAGTCTCGCGTCGGGTACAAAATATTAACCAATATCAGACGGTATGATTAAACGATCGTACCATTTACTGCCCTATCACACGCTCGTACTTTAACCTACTTATCCGCCGACCAGGAAGGTCAAGAAGAAGGTCAGAACGGCTACACCCTGCGACCGAGCACAAGTCACGAATACCTGCGCGGTCACTCTCGTCCCAACACCTCGTGCGGCCCCCTCAGCAGACCCGGCTCCGCAGCGGGGGTAGCGGCGGGTGGGGTAGCGGGTCCCGCGCCCCGTAAGTCTCTATCGGAGGGCGCCATACAGAAGGGCGTGCAACGGTTGTGCATCCATCACGAGGGGAACGAGGAAAACGATGATGTTGGTTGTACGCCGTCTATCTATACTACTGCTGTTTATAATTGTTATACACTATAGGTCTATAGGATAATCTAATCATAATTTTGAGATATAATATGGGGTGATAGATTTTAATAAATAATTTTGTCAACCATAATCTAAGGTCCTTAAATAAAATATATAGGGGACTATGGTATAAACTTTAGACCTTAAAGCAATGCGGACTGCGCTTGTTACAGAGGAGGTTTATAGGAACTCTATATTTCAAAGTATATATTTCTTAAACTCGCATATACTATATGATATATAATATTGAAATATTATACACTAAACAAAATTACGTGGATTGTGGGATAGAATATTTTAATTTGCGTCGCTTTTTTTAAATAACGCGTCGCTTTAGACCAGGTAATTCTTTAAAATATTATTAACAACTAAATATATCCCTTCTTGAGATATTAATCTTCATCATTATTATAATATCACTCCACGCGCAATATAGTAAATAGTCGCTAATTACACTGCGGCTCCTTCTAGGTGATTCTAGAGAAATCCGAGATAGATTTCATCAGACTAAACGGTCGTTTGGCTAAACACAGCGTAGTTCAGAGGTCGGCATCCGTGTTGGCTCTCAGCGACCTGCAAAGATCACGAGACGACAAACAACAGAACTATCGACGCGGAATAGTTCCTAAATAGTTTGTGTAATTTTATGTAATGTTATGTAATAGTATATTGTATATTTTAATAATTAATAAATTATTATGTAATATAATATTATAAATTATTTTATTATATAGTAAAATAATATATTTTAATAATTAGCATACAGTTCAAGTGCAAGACCTTATTCCTCGCATCATGCAACAAATTATGCGACACATCATCAATCTCCTCACATAACATCAAGCCTCACCTCATCTTTCACCTCATACATCACATCATACATCACCTCATGCCTCTCACCATATCTATCAGTCTGAAGAGTAGGCAACAAGAATGGCAGCGAGATGAAAAAGAGAGGATACGTAATATACCCGACCCTGACCTTCCCGAAGGTCATCGTAAACTTCCTGAGAGCGAAAGAGTCGAAACACTGGCAAAACTACAAGAAAGTTAGTCTATTGATTCATATTTATATATTATTGTATATTTTCTAGATTTTTTTTATTATTTGGTAAATATAAATCATTGTGAAAGATCAAACAAAAAGTGATATATACTAGACTTATTACATATAATTTATAATATAATGGAGTTATAATTAGAGCTCTATTATTAATAATGTATATACAAATAATAAATATATATGATGAATAAGTGAATAGTTACACTGTGTAACTTACACATAAGAATAGAATAAAATGTACATATAACATTTATTATAACAATTAAGTTTCTGGATTTCATGTTCATATTACATCAACCCTATATTATATAATAATGTGACTATTATATAATAATGTTGAATAAACCTGTATTCTCTAATAACATTATACCTGTTCTCTCTATATATCAATGCTATAAATGTGAGAATATAAATTTATGAGTTATCGGTACATATAATATTTCATTTTAATGTGTCATTTTAATACGCCCATAATTACTCCCTTCCTTTATTACTACTGTACATTGTAAGCCATCTAAATAATGGACATATGCTCTGTGTCCTTTATTGATTAGTATAAATCGATATCGGTATTAATTATTGACCACTACATAAATTATTGACCTCTCGTTATTAATATCTCTCTATAGAATTTAGATTTCTAACGTCCGTGAATTTAGTATACAAATCATCTAGATATTAATTAACAATAACGAATAATATTATTTTTTTTCAATTTTATAATTAAATCTTTAATAAGGTATAAATTATATTTTTTAATTTAAAACCTATTTCATTTAGTATTAAAAAGAAGTTTAAAAAATAAACACCTTTATTTTATCAACTATATTATATATCTATCATATTTATTATAAAAATCAATTGAAATACCATTTTTATCATTTTTCTTTTAATTGTATCCAGATTCAAAATGTGTATTTCATTAAATTTATATAACACTCTAATATGTTCTTTAATTATTTTACAATAACGTTATATTTATTGCCATTTATTGTGTAAATCAGAATTAATATATTATAATTTTTAATAAACTCAATTTATTAGAATGAAAATTACATACAAATATATGATTCAATCAAAATAGATATTAAGGGCGAAAATATAACTATAAAATAAGCACCTTTAAATTTTTTAAATTATATAATTATAATAATAATTTTAAATTGTAATTAATAATCGTCATAATTTAATGAAAACCGTTATTATAATTTTAAAAACCCAAATAAATAATATTATATAGAGATTTAAATAATCAGCATTCACATATGTCTCTTTATCAATAATAATATAATGTGATAAATTATCTTCTATTTATATATTTCATATAATTTTCATAATTTTATTGTAAATCTTTAGAATAAATGTACTCATAATGATTATTTTTATTAATTTTACTCATTAATACTGTATCAACTCTTTGAATAACACTTTATATTAGTTTAAATTTTCAGATAATTTATAATATATTTAAATACACAATATTTGTATCTTTTTTTAATTTAATAATTAGTCAAATTTAAAATATTAATAATATCATCATTTATATTCAAAATCATTATAATTTACTAGTTAAATATAATTTATATTTAATATTTTCTTTCATATTCTATAAAAATTAAATAATTATATATCTGTATAATATGAAATAAGATTTTTTCCATATTAGTTAATAATACTTGTTTTATATTTATAGAATTATATGTTATAATTATTTACAAAGGATATTTCAACTTTGCGTGTCACTTTTGATTTTTTAAACATGACTACCTCACGTATATATATATATTATTTTTATATAATTATATTTTATTTATTCAATAGTTAATAATTAATTGAGTAGATTGTTCATTATATTATTTATTAATATGTAATCAACATTTATTATATAGATGTATATGTATATATTTTATATATTATTTCTAGTTTCATGTTATAATCTATTTTAAAGAAAATAATTTTAATTATTATAATTAATTAAGTATACTATTGTGAATAATAAATATATTCAATATCTTTTTTCAGATTAACATAATATATTATATACTTATTTAAAAAAATTAATTGAAGTAGACAAATTTCATTATTTAATATAAATATTTGAAAAACGTATTTATATTTAAAACTTATTTATTATTTTTTTAAATATACATAATTCTTGGGTATTACATGGGGTTTCGTTTATTTATGCTGGAGCTTAAAGGGTTAAGGGGACACATGTGTAACATTTATATCTTATTATTTTTTAATTTACGACATACATATTTGTTGTGTACAATAGTTTAAAATTGGAATAATATGATGTTATATAACTACCATGTATGTTGAAAATATCAATATTAAAAATAACATCATTTCATATTATGTTGTAAATATATATATATATATATTTATACATTCACTAGATGAATATTTATTTTACATATCATATTAATATTTACGTTATATAATATTAAATATTATTATTATTTTTATTCAAACTTTGAATTAAATTTTCTCACAATAAGGTCACTCACTTAGTTATTTTATATAACTTATATATATAACCTATGAATTTCTAAACAAGTTTTTATAGTTTATTGTAAGTATGCAACATCATGGTTTTTTCTTTTAAGATTAGTGTTCTATTTTATTTCTTTGTATTTCAAATGGCTTCAAAATAAGACATTATTAGTTCATTAATATTTCGAAAAGATAATTATACAATTAGTTAGTTAAACATACACAATATGTGTATTTATATTAAATTCATTGTTGAATACTACTATCTAATTTCATTAACCACAATCATGTGTACATGTCCTCCTTAAAGAGATACCCGTCCTTAGCTAGTTCACATGTAAAACATACTGGTACGCCGATTTTAAAACGGTGACTTTTTAAAATATTCATATATGTATATATTTACGAATAACAATTGACATTATTTATAATACAGATGTTTTAAAGTATTTGAAGTAAACATAAGCATTATATGTGAGTGAGTGTGATTAGTGAAAGAACTTCATTCTGAGCCAATTGAATATAGTTAAGTTGTTTTTTATTTGTTTTAAATTTTAAGTTCTTATTCTACTTTATGTTTAATTATATTTTATATATATATATATTATTTTTAATGTATTATAATTTATTTATATATATTTGTATAAGGATAAATGTATACAAATAATTTTTATTTTTTTATTGGGTGGAGTCATTTCATACCATCCAAGAACTTTGATTAAGTTTTTTTTATACTTATAATCAAATGTCCATTTGAAGCCGCTCTTATTAACGCATCCATGGTTTTAACGAAATCCGATCATTTATTTATAAACAATTATAGTATATAATATAAGATCACTTCTAAATATTATTTTAAGATCTATTTTAATAGGTCAGGATAGGGATTGACTTATACCCACGTCTTACTATTTGTAAACAAATAACACTTAATTATCACAGAAATAGAATATAAAGTAAATTAATAGATATTGAGTTTATTTATGAAATACTAAACTGCGATAAATTAATATATATATATATAATTATATAATTTAATATTCACAATTTTATTAAAAATCCCTACCTCCCCGTGTTGCCACATCACTCCCCTACGTATACTACACTACTCTATCACAACGATCAGGTGAGAAGATGCTACTAGAGAAGATGCAGCTGCTTCCCATCTGCGGCCAGACGTTCCGAGTGAAGCAGCAACGCGAGATGCTAAACCAGAAGCTGACGGAGATCTCAGAGGCTGTGAAGATATTCTCTCGCATTAAAGTCTTTGTAAGGCTCGAGAATGCCACGCCCAGGCCTACATAACTAAGGGGGCGTTTCACTATTTTATATTTACTTTTTTTATTCTCTACCCATTAACAGCTAAAAACTAAAACACTGTTATTTTTATTTACTTTATATATATATTTATATTATTATTGTATATATATATATAGTATTATAGCGAATAAATTTACGAACAAACGCGAGTCGATATCAAAATATAAGAATTTGTTTATTATGAAACGTAGTGCGTGCCATAGCGATTATATAAAATCAAATAATAATCAATAATAATAATAGTATTAATACGGGTGCGTTTTAGATTAATGACATGATGTCTTTGTAATGCGTTCTCGACCTATCGAAGAGGCACATCACTATCTCTGCGTGACCGCAGTTCTGTATCTCAGTTAAGGTCACCTGATATAAGAGGAGGAGGCGTATTAGTAAACTCACATGACGAGTGAATAACGTGTAGAAATCATACATATCCAGATTATTATAGATTAGTTTTTTCAATTATAATTACAACTAAATATTATATTTACATAGTTATATTACAACTAAATATGTTGTATTATAGTTTATATACTTGTTATATTACTATTTTTACTAATATTATCACACAGTCTTATATCGTATATTGATTGCACATTTAATTCTATCTAAATAAATGTTAACATCTGTCGTGTGTGCAAGCAAGTTATTTTACTACAATGATTAGCGAATAGAAAAGTATATGTATTGCATATTGAATATATCACATTCTACATGCAGATATTCAGAAAAGTTTATAACTAATATTGTAATAATCCTGTTGTATTATATATAATTGATGTAATTAAATGTGTATTATAGACAATTATCCTAATATTATGTTGTAAACTATTTATTTTCAAATAAATTTGTTTTGAAGTCCTTTAGTGTTTATTGTAATCAGTGATGGGCATGATCATCGATACATCGTATAAGGTATATCGTGATAAGTAAAAGTATCGTCTTCAAATAAAGGATAATGATGGGTTTAGAATTTTATTCGACAGCAAAAATATCGTGATGGTGATAATGTGATCACAATATTCGCAGTTATAGATCATGATTGCTGATTATAAATAAATATATATGAATAATAACAAACGTAAATAATATTTTGTATAAATAGCATAATTATAATTGTATTTAAATAAAACAAAAATATTAATATGTAATATTTGCATTTAAAATAAATAAATATTCAAAATTATTATCTATTACTTAATTTCGCTTAGGATTATTGATATGTCCTATAATATTAAACATCCTCTCTACTGGCGCTGATCATGGCTATATTGCATTTAATTTAATAAATAGTGATTTTATATTGCTATAATTATTCAATATATAAATATTAGTAAAGAGTTATTTATAAGGTTTATAGTAGATACCTACACAACTCGTTAGACTAAAATGCAACGAGATTAATTATTTATACAAACTATAATATATATAGTCAATTTCACGTATTGTCACTGATTGTAAAATTAGATTATTAAAAGTGATTGTGAACATCAATCATTATATTCTCGATAATCAATAATTCTCGAAATCGTAAAAGTATAGGCTTCGAATAAAGGATCGTGAGTGTCAGAATATGGATAGACGGTAACAATATGATAAAATATCATTTAGTCACAAATAGTATTTATTTTATTAATTTACTATTTATAATTAAATATAGAGTATAACTTATAAAATTTCTAATTATTTTACACTTAATTTGTATTTTAAAGTTTTATGGTAGATATTTTGTATATTTCGTAGATTACACTAATATATTTAGTATTTCAACGACTATATTAGTATCTAATTTGTAAATAAAAGAGTATAGTGTGGTTTACGTAGCAGGAAAGATTAATAGTTGAATTTTCAGTTTTATAACATTGAGTTTATACTTATTATAGATGTATTTAATTTATTAGATTTTATAAATTTAAAATAAAATTCTTCTGTATTCATGTTAGACAGTATTATATATTTTATGAGCATTTATATTTTTTAAATAACTATTTTGTTTAAATTTTCGGCTGAATTTCAAAGTGAATACATGACTTTGATAATCTATTTATATATGTAATCATGACTAATTGTGATATACAATGTGGAGGTGTTTTTATCTGCTGTGGCATATATCACTATTCAGCATAACTGGCATAGCGCTAGGCAGAATATCCATACTAAAAAGCATATCCTAGGTGATGTTATGTTGAAATGAGTTATTTTAATATCTTAAATATATAAACAAAATTGAAAATATTCTATTTCAAAATATTTATAATCGTATAATTTATCAAATTTGCATATGTAATGATACCTGGAAATTAAATCACTTATAAGTTAAAATAAAACTTATAAAATACAGTTGAGTAATAATTAAAGAGTGTTCTAATATAGTGAAGTTTATCATTATGTAGATATTTGTATATTATACATATAAACAATATATATATATATATAGAATAATAAAACTTTAAAGTAAATAAACAATCATTTTTTATATTAATCTGATATTAAATATTATACAATCAATTCAAAAAATGTAATGTGAATATAGTTTAATACATTTTAGATTTATAGGGAGCAGTTTTAAAAATAAACCGATAAAACATACTACATATCTTAAGGGATATCCAACTACCAGTATTTCCGGAAATAATGTCCAGAAATGTTTGTTAGAAAATGATTTTCTAGCAAGTTAACTACAATTTTTATAACTTATCGGAAATATAGTAAATTTAAATGGGGTATCCCACTAAACTTGCTAGAAAATCACTTTATAGCAAACATTTCCGGACATTATTTCTGGAAATACTGGTAGTGGGATACCCCCTTTAGAGATAATTAATTAATATTATCTTATTTTGTATTTAATATTTGATTATAATCAACAATTATTAATGGCATGGTTAATATGTATATATAATAAATGTATTATCATAACATTTTTATAATAAATATATTTATTTTATTATAATTTATAATTAATGCTATTTTTTTTAATATATATAACAAATAATTAATAAATTTTTAAAATTAGTTACATTTTATTACAATATATTTGTGCCATATAAAAGAAGTGTATTATTTATTATTATTGAATATATTAAATATATTAGTAATTTATATTATTATAGTTATTATTATTTTTGTATATTGTTATATAAATTATTTGTTAATCAGCATTTAGTATAATTATAATACTGAATAATAATTTTAATTTAAAATTTTTTTATTTAATGTGAGTGTAAATGTAATTTTGATACGTTTGCTGAGATAAAATAAAATTGTTTAGGAAAATATTTAAAATTACGGAAATAGCTAAATATTATCCTAGGACAATTTTATTTTATCGCAGAAACCGGCCCCAACTCTTCTATACATATAAAATAATTACATAATGGTATTAGTTAAAAAAGAGTAATTAATTAATTAAAGTAATTACTTTATGAAATAAATTATATAAGTAATTTTTTTTAATATTAATAAATGAATAATTATGATAATTTATGATTTATTTTTGATTGAACTATTAAATAAATTAATTTGCCATGGAATTCAACTGAAATTATCCATAAAATGTTGTTCTATTATGAAAAAAAATATAATTTATACTTAGTTGATGATGTATTTTATATTGAATTCACAATTATAATCAAAATTATTCAAATATATAGGATTGATTGAATGGAACTTTATATTTTATTTAATAATGATATGTTAATTTATTTAAGATATATGTTTTCATAATAAGGACAGGATGTCTACTCTTTGTAATTGTAACATTTTGTATTAGAAAATATATACTATTCAGTGGAATATTAAATTATTTGTCAATGATATCAATGACTCAAAATATATATTGTAAATTTGTAAATTTAAAATGCATTCACAAAATGATTTGTCTTTAAATTTGTATTTCTTTATATGTTATTAAAATACTAATTTATTCATACATTCAAATTAAATTTATGACTATATTCTTATATTATGTGTATCAATATTACAAATAATATAAATTTGTATTATATTAAAATTGAGACATTATAATTTGAATTAATTAATTTAAAAATGAATTTTTGCATCGTATATCATATATTGTGTAATACATTTACATATAACATTCAAATATGTACTCCTCTATCATAATGCAATACGATAAAATCATTGAAACGGATACTAAAAGTTTCCTAAAATATGTGTATATAGACGTCTTAGGTAATAAAATATATTATATTATTGTAATAAAAAAGCTATGTAATGAATAATCATCACTATTGAATATATCTAAACTATTAGATATATAGATAATTTCAATACACAAATGGATGTGATAAATAACTATTACAATATTTAACACTGAAATATCAAGTTTAACTTAATTATGATATTATTTATTTTTATCTATTTTTGTCAAATTTAAATTTATTTAAAAAAAATACGATTCAATTATTTACTTACTGTTTATTAACATGTGTATTCGCGATGCGGTAGTGTGTATTCATGATAATGTAGTATGCATCGTGACATTTAAATTTATAATATATACATATATATATATATATAATATAATTTTTTATTTTTTATATTAATATTTGTAATATATATTTGAATTGTAATAATTGAAAAATAATAATTAAATAACTCTCTATGGCAATAATCATTGGGGGGGGTTGGGCTTAACGGTTAATCGAAATGCGAATGCGAATCCGCTGTTATAACGGTGAACCTTGATATTTTTATTCTTGGAGTTGACAATCTCTGCGTGGAACACTTGCGATGACCACAGCGGTACTGTTCTGTCCACTGACCCGTGGATTAGGGTAATCGCTGGAAATCTGCGCAATTTATGTTATTATTAATGTCAGTATATTTATATGTATATATATTAGGTTGGAGTGAAATTTGAAATAATTATGGCGATCTGGTTATGACTCGCGATAGTGATGTAACATTATATATGGAGTTAAATAATGTCACTAACTCCATATATAACGTTACATCACTATCGCGAGTATATATTATATATATATAATCTGAAAATATTTCTTAAAACTACAGTTTTATATAATTAAATGAACAAGTATGTATCGTTCGCGTAATGAAGGCGTAGGCGATATTCTCGTAAAGAAGTCGTAAGGAAATTAATGAATTGTACTCGTTTTCATTTACTTGGGAAATTAAATGTCTAAATGTTGATAAATCATATAATATGTCAATTTTAATTTACGATATCCGCACAAATAGAACGAACTTATAAATATATACATATACGTATAATGTATGCTATTATAATATGTGTCTAATAAAGTATCAGCATCATCATCATATATATATATATATATATAATATAAAGAAATTAAATTATTGAATAAATGCGAGTAGAACTAATGTAGCTTGTAATGATTAAGAGAGAATGTCGCTTCTCCTTCAAAGGAGTCAGTTTTATAATAAAACAAATTATACGACGATTATGCTAGGACATTATTTAACATTACAGATATAGCTAAGAATTGACTTAGGATAATACTAGGACCATTGTATCGGAACAAGCCCGGCTCCAGGACATGTTAGATAGATAAATAGTCTAATGAATGTAGTGTAACGTCAATGTACTTAGATCTGAATAAGTAATTGATGTACGCGATGCATGTAAAAGATAGATACACGAATGGCACTTTTCTCTATACATTATTAAAATGGAATAGGTGATTTTGATGAATCATAATATATAGGTGAATTAAAATAGTGAGATATCTCCAATTCAAATACATATATATACCAAAAACTTAAAAATTATGAGTAATGTTGATATGTTGTATTTTATATATATATATATATATATATATATATATATATATATATATATATATGTATATATCTATTAATTTATTACAGATTTTACATTAAATGTACTCAAAATTATCAATATAAATATAAATAAAAATAATAATTTAAAATATACATTATAGGATTCTAGCGCCTATCACAAGTGCCATACACTACACTCAATCGCTTATCCACTAGCGGATGGTGTGCGTAACCTAATACCAGGTACACGTAACCTGATGTCCTCGTGAATGTCCTTAACGCGGACGGAGGGCGAATACTGCGAGAACAGCATTCCATCGTAGAAGACGCGCGACATCTTCGAGATATCCTGTACCCCCCTGGCCGTCTCGTACCCGTAGTGCTGACCTATCTCGTACACCCCAGATAGACCTGCGTGTAGTGGTATATTTATGTAGTGATTCTGATAGTGATATAGATAGATAGATAAATAGTTTATTGTTTAGCAACACGAGTACAATTATATTAATAGTAGTGAATTTAAAATAAAGCAAAACAAACCGACACGAAACAAGAAATAAATATATTATAAAATTGATAAAAAAAATTGATTTAAACAGGCCTTGTATATATGTATGTATGTAGTGATTCTGATAGTGATATATATGTAGTGATGAGTATGTGTGTGGTTAATGTGTGTGTGTGTGTGTGTATGTATGTGTGTAGCGATGGGTGTAGTGTGTTTAGAGTGATGGGTATACTATCAAACTTCTATTTATACTGCTTACTTTTACACTTTTTCCATAATTTTAGTTTTAATCTATGACGAGTCTTTTATATTATTGTTTAACCTCGTATCATTGTAATACAACTATTCAATAGTTTATACTATTCAATCGTTTAACCCCTCTACCATTATGTTATCCTTATTCCATTCCTATATACTTATTCCATCTTTCTGACTCACATAATCGTTCGTTATTAACCGATCCTGTGTTAGAATCACAATCGTCCACAATGATATTTGCCCAGCATCGGTAGGGGTGCCGATAAGAGCATGAGATGTGATTCACTTTATTAACGACTGAAATACGTCGATAGGATACGTAACACTGCGCATTAACTTATCGGATAACAAATATTATAAAACAAATATTTGTACACGACGGGTAATCTATAGAATTTAAATTCTATATAATTCTATTCTAGTAATTACTCAACTCTATATATACTGTATATATATATAAATATAAATATAGTTTCCATAATTAAATCGTTCGATTTTTCATAAGCTACTTGTTTATATACATGATATAAACACGAGCGTGTATTATGTTACGGTATCAAATCGTTATTGCAATTATAATTTAGTAGAGTCAATATTTACAGAGTATATGTCGGTACTACAGTTCACACACACACTAACAATCACACAAGCATACACACACACAACCAAACACACACACAAACACACACCCACGCACACAAACACGCATACACACATGCATACACGCGTGCACACCTACACATAAACTGATGAGTCACCGCCGCCGATGATGATGACTGTACTAACCGATGACCTCCTTCACCGAACTGAACAACTGGGCGGACAGTTCAGAGGGATCTTTCCTTATCTTCTGCTCGAGTTCAAACATCGCCATCATGATTAGGTGAGCTCCGGCAGAGTGACCTATCAGTACTATATCGTTCTGTGTGAGGTGGTGGTAATGATGCTAGTTGTGGTGGTGTTGTTTGTAGCGGTGGTTGTAGTAGTAGTGGAGGTTGTGGTATTAGTCGTAGAGGTGATGGTAATGATGCTAGCGATGGTGGTGTTGGTATTGTTCGTAGTAGTAGTTGAGATGGTGGTATTAGTGGTAGAGGTGGTGGTAGCGATAGTGGTAGTGGTTGTGATGATTAAAGTTTAATCATTACATAGATGATAAAGGTAACCTATAAGATCTACGTAATTACGATGATAATACGTAGAAGTGCTAGTTATTGTATGATGTATTGAATAATTGAATTAAACAATGGACTAGTACGGATGTCATGTTATGAATGGTTCAAATTGGACACATATATTTGATTCTTAAATAATATATGATATTTTTCTAAACTATAGATATATATATATTATATAATATGAATAGTATTTCAAATAATAAATTGAAAAATATTGTATAGTATTTCGACTATAATAATTAAAAACTATGTATGAAAATATATTTTTATATTTTTATATTTGTAGATTTAAATATTAATTTTAAGGACATCCTAGTGTCACACTAAATGCACGCACATTTACATGTAAATAGATAGCAAAAACTATTTTGACTAAAATAGCTTATAGCTTTTATTTAAGCCAATTGCCAATATTCTTACTGTTATTTATTTGGATTATATATATTTATAAAATACTGCTTTTTTAGTATATATTTTATATTTCTATATAAAATTATATTTTAAAAATTAGGAATAATTTGAAATTAGTAATTGGATAAATAAATATTCATAAATATAATTATTCAACATAATCCTAATAAAAAAAATTTTAAATTAGGTAATTAGTCATTACTAATGACATATAATTCTTAAATGTTAGTGTAAAATATTGTATATTAAATATTAATTATTAATAATAAAAATATGTGTATTTTATTATTTTTATAAATTTGATGACACAAGGATGTCCTTAATATTAATCATAACCAAAATGTAATATTAAGTATAATTACTAACATAACATTGCAATGAAAAATGATCATTTATGTATTTAGAAATTAGTTTATTTAAGAAAATGTTATAAGTTACAAATTAAATAATGAACTTCCAGGAGTTCAATCCTAAATAAATATGTTATGTATATTAAAGTATAAACATTAAATAATTACGATTAATAAATAAATAAAATAAATAAATTCAGTGATTGAAACGTGATATGCATATTGTACTACCTATAACATGGGGTACAAAAAACTTTAATCGATTAAACATTAATATTATTAATATTCAACCAACTATTAATTTTTTAATTTCGAAATTATATACAATATTATTTATTATATTCGATAGACTATCGTAATAAAAAATGAATAAATGAACAGTAATATAAAACCCGATAAACGTGCGTAATAAATACATCTAATTAATGAATGGTGATAGTATGAAAGCGCCGTCACCCCAGTAACCTTGTTACCCCCGTAGTGATCAATATTCAGGTAGATCCAGCCGATCACGTCCACTATGCATTCCACCATGTCGTCAACGAAGCCCTGTAGTAGTAGGTGAACTATTAATACACGACTAGCGCTATAAATCTGTTCATTGATAACGCCTCGTAAAGAATACAGATTATTTATAAGCTTACGCTGATGGTCCTCAGACGAAAAATACGAACAAATGAATGAATGAATGTATGAAAATAGTTTATTGAGTTCAGAAAGTAAATAGAACTTCTGCTCAAAGGAGAGTATCAGAGATTATCTCGTAATCTATACATACAAAGAGGACACTCTCCGATGATCTCCAATATAATGAGATATACATAGTAGAGTGGGAGTATAGTGAAGCTACAGCTTGACGGGTGTTAATCCAGCAGGTAAATCTATGAGTCGGTGGCATATATATAAGCTCTTACATCGATAGACTGGTGACAGCCAGTGAAGCGCGACCTTATTGGCTTACCCGCCACACTTATCCTACACCATACTTACTATCGCCTACATATATATAAAATAATGTTATTATATTGTAAATTAAATTAACTTATTAATTAAAAAAATGAGTTAATCTTTAAATGTAAAATAGTTTTACTAATTATAAATTAATAATAATAAAAGATAATATTTCCGAATTAAACGATATAGTATATATAGTGAAGAATATTAAATGCTTCTAATTGATTTTTGACCTTCACAATTGTAGCTGTAATAATTAACATTTCAAGAGTGTTGTTCTGGGCAATGTATTTATAATGAGGATATATCCTATATAATATATATATATATATATATATATATATTCAAACTATTGGATATATTCTATATATTATACAATACCGAAGGTATTATTCATAACAATTATATATATTAGATATAGTATGTATTGTTAGAAGAAAATCAATTCAGTGGTAATCCTATATTGTTATATTTTAATCATTGATTGTAATATTATATAACAGCTGTTAATTAAATGCAGGAAAAATAAAAGCAGAATATATATATATATATATATATATATAATATATAATATATATTATATATATATGTATATATATATATATAATATATTATATATAGTTCTATAGATATTTTCTTCTATCTTACATAAACATTTCACAAAAGCCTTATTTTACAAATTCATTTTTAATATATACATTTTATATTATATTATAAACATCACCCGAATAAGAGCCGCATGAATATAATGTAATTAAGATTTGTTATTATATCTTCTTTATGTTAAAAATTAATAAATCATAAAACGTTTTAAATAATCATATTAAATAAAGTATATGTTATACATATATAAATATTATATTGATAATCTTGATAAGAACATAGCCCCCTGTGACCGTGACCTCAGGATAACCTTGGGATAGATGGAGTAGTCAGGGCACACGACCAGCGCGTTCTTTTCATTGGCTAGGTTACGGCATAGCGACGCGTACAGTTTCTTACTTCCACTCGACCATGTACCTGCGAGGGGAAGTGGTAGTGGTAAAGTTCAGGGTTGTTTGGGTTTTTTTATCGGTTTTTTTATCGGTTTTTCAAAATGAAAAAACCATTGGTTTTTTCGGTTTATTCGGTTTTTTCAAATTTTATTCATTAAATTTTATATAAATATAATAGTTCTACATTAATAGTATTATTAATACTGTATTAATATTGATTATGTTATAATGTTATAATAATTAGAAAATGAAAATATTATATACATAATCGAAAAGACTCACTATGTCTATGATAATATATTATATAATATGAATTTCATATTATGAAATATTATTGTGATGTTAGTACTTTGCAGATTCATGCCTATAGGCTTTATAGACCACAATTTAACTCAGCTCTTCTAAGACAAGTAGGTGGAAGTAAGCTAATGATGCTATGGAATAGAAACGCTATGGAATACGCTTGCAGATAGTATCGAGAGGTATTTAAATAATTGGATATTGATAAAGATATTATCACAAAAATATCCAACATTGAAAAGAAGTGCTGAAGATATGCTAAAAATAATGAAACCAATTGCTATATACTTAGATATTATACAGAGCGATTCAACAAAAATTGCAGATGTTGTGAGAATCTGGAAAGATCTAATTTATAATGTAACACATATTATAGATGATGATCAAATAATCACGCCATACCATATGTTGATATTGATGATGAAATATTTAAAATAATATAATCCTTAATGACAGCTAAAAGTTCTAGTGCCGGGGTAGAAATATTTGTTCATCTTTTGGTCTAGTTCAGTCAAAGTTAAGAAACAAACTTGGAAATGAGAAGGCTGGAAAACTTGTATATTTATTCAAACATTTTAATAGTTGATATCATAATCATTTGCTTAATTTATTGTTAATAAATTAATATGTTTGTGTGTTACGTTATTATGTATACATTATAATAATATGTGTTATTTGTTATTAATAAATACTAAATAAATTTAAAGAATTTTGTATTTAATAAATTATAATTATTGAAAAAAGCGAAAAAACCAAATAAACCCAAAAAACCCAAAAAACCATGAAAAAACCCAATAAACCGGTTTTTTCGAAAAAACCCAAAAAACCGACAACCCTGGTAAAGTAGTAGTGGTAAAGTAGTCGATGTATAGTTGTAAAGTGGTAGTAATATAGTGGTAGTGGTCAAGGATGTAGTGGTAGTGGTTTGAGGATTCACCATGTAGTAGTTAAGTGAAGGTGATCGAGGTGTAGTTGTTGAGTGGTAATCGATAAGGTGTAGTGGTAAAGTGGAGAGGTCAAGTAGTAATGGTTAAGGTGTAGTGGTCAAGTGGAGAGGTCAAGTGGTAATGGATAAGGTGTAGTGGTCAAGTGAAGAGGTCGAGTGGTAATGGTTAAGTGATCAGGACCACTTCCCCGGCCACTTACCTCCGTACACGAACACATAGACTTTCTTGTTCTCCTTCGTAGCTATCGGCATGTGCAAGTCTAGTGTGTTATCTTGGCTGCCATATGGTATATCCTAGGAATGGGCGTATATTATATTACCTACTGACAGCACTTATCGGCATAGACATTACAATAGGGTAGTCTGCTATTTTTATAAATCTGCCATGACATTTTTGTCACCATTTGAACAATCCACATCCATTGAGAATTCATCGAATTAAATATATTTATTCAAATATAATTCAATTCTTTATAATTTGTCAATTGCTATGAAAAATATGTAAATGGTAGTTGTAAATATCTGATTATAATATAAATTTAGTTGAAATTGTTTACATATTATATTACTTATATATTAATCTAAAATGTTGTTATCTCCATTTTATATAATATAATCTAATTAATATTTAATCATTGGTTAGTTCTAAAATGATATTATTTTAAAATATTTAAAAATAAATAATATATAACTTAATTTTTTACTAGGTTTAGTACAATTATTTTATAATATTATAGGATAGGTGTACTTATTTGTATAATTGTAGTCATTTGGCTTATTTTAATAGGTATATATATCATACTTATAAAAGCAATTGCTAGTCATTATAATAATGTAAGTGAATTTGAATTTGTATTGAAAATATTATGTACCCGTGCAAAAATTACAAACTATTGCAAACACAATGGCGGATTATCATTAAAATTGGTTCACAAACTGTATCTCCAATAGCAGTCTAACTAATTCTAATGTCTATGGTTATCGGGTAAACCACCGATGATAGACTATATATCCCTATATAAGTAACTTAAGAGAATATAACATGGATATATATAATATATTTATATTACTGTTTAATTTGTAACACTAATATACAAAATAGAAGCTATATATTATAAGATATAATAATATAAACTATAATGTATATTAATTTATTAAGGTTATTTACTATTAGACAACTTAATATTTAGAGAATATAATTCAATATAAAGAATTATTATAATCATATTAATTATTATATATTATAATTGTATATTTAAATTATATATATATATACATCGGGCGACAGCATAGAAAAGATATTGATCTTAATCTGAAGCCCTTTAGAGGAAATAATAACATAAATAATTATATATTTCATACGAAAAAAAATGTACAATTTAAAACTTCTAATATATATTTATTATTATTATTATTATTTATTATATATATATATATAATATAATATTACATACCTTGATTAAGTCGTTATCTAAACCATGTGAATGGTAATAATATGATTCCAAGGCGAGTCGTATATACTTGATCTTGGTGAACTGCGAGAATATAGCGCAGTTCAAAAGGTACACCTGTGATATGTCCTCAAGGTTATGTGCTTATCATTATAATGATTATCAACTGATAGTGTATATATACATATATTAGGTTATTCGTTTGAATGTTTTGTATTGTACATTTGAATGAATAATTCAATAGTGCTATATAATAATGTCTTTTATGGATAAATATATATAGTATATTTCGAACACATTTATAATGTACTAATACGTATGTTGGATATATTTATATTATTAAACTTATAAACATTGATATTATAAATGCACCTAACAGTTGGATCATGAGTGATATGACTTTAATATAATATTCTATAGAATCATATTTATATATTAAAAAATGTATTTCATAGTAATAAATTTAAATAATAAAATAAATCATCTTTGAACGCATGTAATATATGACTTCATACTATATTACATTATAATTCACCATACTTTTTTATATTGTCGTATTTTGACCAAGCAATATTAAATATATCATAATAAATTTATATATTTTAATTAAAGTTTTAATAAAATTAAGTTTATTTAAATATATATCTTTAACTATTAATAAATTAGATTACATATTTGAAATAATATCTATAATTAGTTGTTATATACGAATAGTTTGATTTTAATATAAATAAGTCTAGATTATACTAGATTTATAGCAATAACAACTTATTTTAAAACACTACTCAATAGAATATTGACAAATTGATTCAGAAAATACTTTTTATAATTTTATATTTTAAATGTTTAAAATTTTAAATAATATTTAAATTCATAAATTATTATAGTTGATTAATGTCATCATACCGATATATACCGATAAATACCGATGTTCACAAATAAAGTTATACAATCGTATAAATTATAAATATGTCAAAATTGGGTAAAGCGTTTATATCGTATAATGAATTAGATTATTTAAAAAAGGGATTAAAGATTAAAGTGATGCGCTGTTTTAAACAAAAAAAGCAATGCGGACTGCCTTTGCGACAGAGGTTTATAGGAAATCTATATTTCAAATTATATATTTATTACACTCACATATACTATATGATATATAATATTGAATTATTATACACGGAACAAAAGTAAGGATAGTTTGGGATACAATATTTTATTATTCGCGTCGCTATAGACCAGGTACCATTTTATTAACTGATTTTAACATAATAAATACTGTTATATGATATAACTTATATGTAATCACTCATTTGAAATTGTGGCTGTATAGTATATCTATCGCGTAGACCATTATTATTATAATTATAAAGTCTATAGTATAGACTATACACTATATGGCCCATATATTATGGGAGACGATTAAAAAGACGAAATTAGAGTTAATAATATATATATATATATATATATATATATATACAATATAATATTGTATTGATATTTGTGTTTTATTTTGTTTAATTGGTTTTAGTTTTGTCCTGCTTGTTTTTTAGCTGCATTACATCCGAAATTCACTTTGAAAGTGAGCCTATACGAATTTATGTCACATTTAAAATGTACCTTTTCAACTCAACTCGTCCTTTTGTATCGTAACCCGTCTATACAGTATAGTCTATATTCGTTAATTGCATGCGTCCTTGGACGATAAATATTTAAATATTATTATAATATTATATTAAATATATAATACTATATTAAATAATCTGATTTACTTGTATATTATTGATAATTATTATAACCTTACGTGGGTGTAACAATGTTAAATATCTTTTTTTAGATAATGGAGATCCATACATAATATTACAAGTAATTGCAAGTGCATAGGGAATCGTAATGAAACTGGACATACAAAAGAAACATGATTTACACGATAATGGTAACATATTAAATATGATATTGTTATTTAATGATGATAAATAAGGTATTAAATCATTAAATGTCATAATACTATCATAGTAACTATGATTTATAAAAGGTATTCATAAATACTGATTTGTTTGAAAAGAATGTATTTATAAATATGTTTACTTTTTAAATATATAGAAAATAGATTTATATTTACCAATAACCCTAATAAATATTTGCTAAAACACAAAAACCCTGATGTTCTTATATATCCATATATTTAACATAATATGTACTACATATTATGTAGTCATAGATATAGAGAGAAAATATGCCTATAAAGCTATATTTCTATTTAGCTTTATGCATTTAGTGGTTACCTAGTATATATATATACTTCTATTTATATATTTTACATTAATTTAATGCTTAATAATAGTTAATAGACTGTTCTAATAATCATATTTAAATGCCTAATAAATAATTCATATAAATATTGTATGAATATATTTTTAAATATCAATAATAATTTGTATAAATATCATATACATATAAATATATATGGTTATTTTTATTTATATGTATATATATATATATATATATATATATATATATATATATATATATATATATATATTATATATATATATATATAATATATATATATTTATATATACTAAGTAATAAACAAATAATATTTATATAACGGAACGGAATGTGATGTAGTTATTTGATAATTTTACATTATTATTAAATTCATTAACTTTTATTATTTTATTATTCTATTTACTATTAGGACTATTAGGTATGTATTTAACATCTTTATATATAGAAATATAATTGTTAATCTTGAATATATTCAAACTGTATACTATCCTTTATTATACTTGATTATTTGTATCTATATTTTGATAATTTTCTAGTTAATCCTTAGTATGATCCAATAGTCATATAGTTAATATATATTAAAACAATCATAAAACTATAATTCGCCATTTATAAAAAGATACAAAATGTCGATCTAACCTGAATATGCTACATTACTTTTACAAATGATGATTATTTCAAAATTATAAATTGTGTCCCAATATTTACTGGATCTTACAGATATATCTATATATATATATAATGTATAAACTTAATTAAGCATATAGGCTAATATATTAGATACTATAAATTACCATATACATCTTGAAAGATAACTTAACTTGCTTTGTTAGATAAACTGAAAATGAAACTGTTTAAAAGACACATTATTTGTCCATATATTTTAAAATCAAACATGATACAAAGTATGAATTAGTATTATCCCATGTATCAATTATTTTATTAATCTATATTCCCACCTCATGATACTCATATCGAACCACACTCCCATGCAGTAAATTACAAAATTATTCTATTCATTACTAATCATCAAATTCCATACTTTCATTATAATTATTTGATATAGTTATAATTAAATAACTTGTAAGTTTTATTCGAAAATTATATATTATCACTTATTTTAAATATTACATACACTCTGAGGTTGAGTCCTTTCATCCCATCCAGGAACTTAGATTAAGTTTTTACTTATAAGTTATAAATATATGGCATGAAGTCGCTCTCATGTTAAGGCATCCATGATTTACCGAGAGCCGATCATTTATGTATACACAATTATATATTTTAAGACATATTTTATTGGTTTGGAAGAGGCTCGAACTCGCGTCCTACTGCTTATGTGTCTGATGCCATAGCCAACAGAAATGTCGTTCACATTATTCTATTTTTAGTATTAATTATCTTTTTATATACTTTATCAACCATTATATAATTATTCGTCATGATATACACAAATTAACTAATTTTTAAAATATATATGTCTATTAATAATAAAGTGATAAATATAAGGCGAAATATTAGTGAATCTCTAGTATAAAGTCATATAAGTATTTTGTGACATATGTATTATTTGTAATTAAATTTAACCTTTAATACATGTAGGCTTATGGGTTGAAAGTCCAGATATTCAGTTATACATCATTAAGTAGTACTGTACTATCATATATAAACCAGATATTGATATTTGTATCATTGTATGTCTATTATTTCTATATGTAGAACAATACAAATTTTATATATATATATATACATATATATAATTATTTTATTATAAATAGTAATATAATATTATAAAATTATGTAATATTTAATGCATTAACATAATTAATCATTCCGAGGTTATTTTCCGATATTATAAAGTACCTATGTTTTTTTAATTGTAATTTATGTTTAGTTTAATATTTACATAATTAATATAGGTGAATAACTAGTCATTAAATATATTGGTATTTTTATTTTACTACTTATAAAATATAATATATATTAAACTATGGGTTTTTCATAGATATACCTATGTACCAACATCCCATCTGTATTCAATACATGTAAATGCTGATGATACATTAGTACTCAATTTTTCATGTATCATCCCAACATACCAATTTTACAACTTACCATGAACCAACGTCCCAACATACCATCTGAAATGCCTGCAATTACATGAAAATATGTATATTTATCATATATATTATCGAATACTATATACCATTATTCCAGTGTGTTGATGGGACGTTGGGACTTTGGGATGGTGCGTCATTTATAGATAAATGTAGTACCGATGTACCATCTCAAACATACCAACGTACCATCAGCATTTACATGTATATGAATATAAATACATTGGTACGCTACACAAAAATATTGCTAATATTGTACTATGGATGATTGGTATGTTACAAAAAACGCACTCTATGTAGTAAACTGATATTAAAATACACCTATTGATATGAATGTGTGTATATTAAATAGTTTTATAATAAGTAAACAGTTTTAATTCATGTTTTCTGTTAAATTTTAGTTACAATTATTTCATTAAAGTTTAATTATAGTTTAATTTTAATATTAATATAGAATTAATATGTATACCTATTATATATCTATATTTATTCACTTATATTATTTAGGTAAATGTTAAACTAAACATAAAATTTAATTAAAAAACATAGATATAATTATTGTATACATGGTATACACTACTTATTAATTGTTTTGATAATATGATATTTATTATTATAATACTAACAAACAAAAATTAATCTAAAATAATTATTAAAAATATATTAATACATAATAAATAAAATGTTATAAATATACATGTATTTATGTAGTTAAACTTGTACATGCATGTAGTGTTAGTTAAATAAAAATTATAAAAATATAATGAGTATAAAATAAAATAATTCTATAAATATGATAATGTATATAGAAAATAAGAATATACAGTAACAATATAAAATAATATAGTAACAAATATTATAAAATACAAAATTATGAAATAAACTAATGATATCCTTGTATAAAACCGGGATAATATACATAATTAATATATATATATAAAAACCAACTCTGATAATATATATATATATATAAATTCATCTTAAATTGTATGCATTAATATTCAATTGTCTATAAATTATAACTATATATGGTATCGTGTGTGTGTATGTTATCATGTATGCGCGTGACGTCGAAGAGCCTGGCCCGGTTCACACGTTACTCTCGTATCTCATGAACCCGACGGAGAGCTGAGAATTGTAACGGTTCAGCACATTCACGTTCTCTTGGACCGTCGGAATCTGAGTGTGGTAAACGTTCGTGTTAATGTACAATTAGTGGATGTTCTAGTTCAGTGGATGTACTGGTACTATATGTAATATATAAAAGTGATATTATAGTAGTCGTTATTATAGACTACCGAATATATTATCAATGTACGCGTATTATAATTAAGTAAGTAATATATTATATATATATATATTATTATTCAATATATGAATTCTAAAATGTGATGTATATTATATACCCTATGCATATATATACACATGTCATAAAAGTATAAACTCCTTTTTTATCGTAACTATTAAGAGTAACTTTTTTTTATCTGCAAATTTGAGAGTTACTACATAATATATACATTTATATACGTATATTATGTTTCAGTTGTGTTTGTTATCAAAGATTGATTATAAATATACAAATTATTTGTTTATTTGTAAATAATACAAAAGTAAGTAATTAAATTAAAAGTATATACCAAACATCTATAGACGAACTATAGTTCGATTTAATAAATTTAGTTAAACGTAAAAGAAAAATGTCAATAACATTTGTAAGAAAATCCTGTACTTGTTATTATATAAATTTAATGATGCTGCGTTAACGGATCATTACATAATTACAGTGATAATAGATACTGCACAATCAAATTATTAATGATAAGATTGCAATGTCTATTCGATATAACGTTTATATAAACTAAGAAAGGGTTCCGTACCTACTGAATCACCTCGCGAGTCTAGAAATAATACCGACCTCTAATACATTAACTAAACGAGGTGAGAGGTCAAAGGTTATCGCGCTAACCGATTCGTTGCGTAGGTCGAGGGCGTGGTTAATGTACTGGGCAGTCCTGGGGTCCTCTTGGTATCGAGTGGAGTCCACTTCAGTGGTCCACGGGTCCACTACGAAACCGGGTACGTAGTCGACTAGCCGTCGGTGCTTGACCAGCGCTGGACCCCATTCTCTAGTCGGGGAGGTCAACGTCCTCCACGCCTTTGTGGTATTACAGGCATCATTAGTAGTAGTGGTATATACTAGTAGAATTAGCATCGGTAGTAGTAGTAGTATTATATTGGAACCAGTATCAGTATTATCAACAGCATCATTAGCATAATAAGATCATTAGTATACCAGCATCAGTTGTTAATTAATATTACACCCTTATTATCATCGTCATAAGTATCATATTATAAAGGCATTCTTATTAGTATATTATCATGAGTAGAATTATATCAGCATCAGTATTATATTATCAACATTGGTATACCTTGTACAACATATAATATATTATATTAAAATTATTATTATATTTACATTAATATTAGAATCACTAGTATATACCATATTGTAATGATTATGATATATATATTTTTCAATTCATAAATTATAAACTAAAATAAATGGAAATCAGTTTAATGTATATGAAATAAATATATATTTAAATCATTGTATATATATATATATATATAGAATATATGCAATGTATTAACTTTAGATAGAGGTTCGTTAGACGTAAATAGCAGGTATATCGCCACTATAGGGATCCACATGATGGAGGCGAACGTCATACACCAGCCTGATGAACAACGATGTAATGTAACGTTAGCTTTAGTATGCTATCGTGTTATTGTGTAGGTATACCGTGTCATTTAGAATAACTTATATTAATTCCGGAGGCATACTTATAAATACTGATACAATATTATTTATTAATACATATATATTTATATATATATATATATCATTTTAATATTCAATATAATAATATAATACATGGTATGCACTACAAATTACGTAAAATATTAAAAAATTATGTATAATATAATTCAGTCAATGAACACTTGCGTTTATTGATAACAGTAACAGAATAATAATATTAACCGCAGGGAGGTTGTGCTGATGGCGTAACACTAAAGTGACAGGTAATTGGTGTCACCATATATATGTCACACTATATGTGGTATGGTCTAGTAACGTTTAAGATGGCATAATATAATACGCGTAGCACTAGAGATGAACGAAGGATAATAGTTTGAGTATCTACATAGAAATATTACACTGAATAGAATATATGGCTAGGTATTAAGTATGGCGATAACGCGTAGAGATAACTATATAATACTTGTTATGAAGAGGTGACAAGTTAATAATGAAGAGAAATGACTAGGGTCCGGATACATCGGTGACTATTGTAAACATTATTAGAAAGTGGGCTATAGTTACACGCACGGATGTCGGGTGACATTCAGAGTAATGCGATTTGATGTTTGATGCGTGTAATAACGTGTATTCTGTAATAATAACAAAGACCCCGATAATAGTAAACCTTGCACAATATTTGTATAGAATCGAATATATGTATATATATATAGCTGAGAATAAATAATTCAAATCAAAATATCATGAAATTATCTGCTAGTAATACGAGAGTGATAGTCGCTATATAATATCTTATGTGTGCCCTTGTACATATATCTTGAAGTAGACATATATCATAATGTATACATATATTATCATTAAGTAGACATATATATATATATATATATATATATATATATATATCATAGTAGTATACGCAGTAGTAATAGTAACCCATTCCATCCGCCCACATAGGGTAGGGGTAATCTCCGTACATGGCGGGTGTGTAGTCGATCCAAGCGAACAGAAGCACAAACTATAGATATGTAGAGTAACTTTATATACCGCTTCGTATTACTATTTACGTATAATTTTAATGAATATCGAAACTTAGCACTGCAATATAAGAGATTGTCATTATAATAATAACGAGTGGTATAATTCTATAGTTACCCAGTCAATGCCTACATCTAGTAATAATAATACAACTACGATCACAAGATATAAGTTTGCTGCTACTTCGTTGTATCGTTACGTTGCGCTAACCACGATCAGTATCGGGGAGAAGAACTTCCAGCACATCTCCCACCAGGGACTCGGGTTCGTCTCCGTCATGATGGATATATCGCGGAGGAATCGCTCGCTGCCTGCCATCATAGTGTAATAGTTACGCAATAGTTATTAAGAATTAGTTATTCTACATAAGTAATTACATAATCGAAGGTATCGAGGTTTGATATATATATATACATGTATATATGTGTGTGCTAAGAATAATACTAGCACATTATCACACGTTATATACGTCAGATTATTAGTGAGATCATTAAGCTGATGGCATCAGCCCTTGCAGTGTGGTTAAGTATTAGCACTAGCTAGTGTATATATATACTAGCTAGTGCTAATAGCATTAAACTAAGGCTACGCTAGAGAATATTCATGTGAATTTGTGTATAATAATTTTAGTTTTTATAGAATGAATAAGTCAGATGTTTGCGATTATTTGCAAGTATTCGCTATGTTGAATAAAAGTGATTCATCGATAATCGCTATTGTTTCGTCGCTATGACTAATCACTCCCTTCCTTATTGATAATATAATTGAAACTATTTTATGTCTATAATTTTTATTTCAATTATTATAATTTGTATATAAATTATTTACTAATATCAAAATATTGCCATTCACTCGGGATTCGAATATTGGTATAACAAAGAAGGAACTATTAACTTATATTAACTATTAACCGATCTACTATCGTTATTATATACACATTATTAGAGCTGAGTATTATTCTACACTAACCATACCACCAGCCGATACTGATGCATTCCAACAGACCTATGATCAGGAGACCCCACCCCCCTGCATAGGAATCCATCAATTGAAGTAGGTACACCCCACCCTATAGGCGAGCGTGCATTAACGCGAATGTTTATCAGTGCTATTAATAATAGTTGACGACGATCCAATTATTCGTATGCGTTTTACAGTATTTACTACGAATAATATAACGAATAATTTTTAAATTTATATGTATTATCTTAAATGTCTAAAGTATTTTTATAAATATACATGCATTGTGATTTATTTGATAGTACATCAAAGTTGTATGATTTTAAAATTTATTAATATAAATTATAATCTATATATTATTTCAAAAACAAATAATTTATTTTATCCAACAAAATATATTTAAAGGTAAATACATATTCATATAATACCAATAACGTAATGCACAAGTATTTAAATATTATAACAATATTTAGCTCATTATTCATAACGCATAAATACACGTATACGTATACACATCTACACTACGAACCTGAGAACACATCGGAAGGCCCAACAGGAACAGGTTAACGCAGATCACAAAGGTCACCAAGGTCTTCTTCTTCCTGAGGGACACAAACTGATCCATCACAGACGTCATCACTGTCTCCAACATCGCAAACTAAGCATCGGTGAACGATGATAACGTTGCCACTTAGCATAGGTATGTCCACACATCGTAGGTGCATATAGCAATATAATAGTATATCATATTATATATATATATATATATATATATATATATATATTTATAACAGCCTGTGTGGCTCAGTGGCTAAGGCGTCAGACACACAAGCGGTAGGACACGGGTTCGAGCCTCGTCCGGACCATTAATTAATTTTATAAAATGGGTTTTAAAATATTATTTAGAAGTGATCTTATATTTGTATAAATAAATGATCGGCTCTGGTTAAAACCAATGATGCCTTAACATGGGAGCGGCTTCGAAGGGACATTAGAGCCATATATGGTTATAAGTGAAAACTTCATCTAATTAGATGGGATGAAAGGACTCCACCAAATAAAAATAACAATAACAATATATATATATATTTATAGATATTAATGTATGAGAAAAATAAATTAAACAAAACTATATAATAAGATAATTTAAATAAATGATAAGTTCATATCACACTCGTAAATGCTCGTGTATCATCGACATGTAAATATAAAATATATTACACATTATAATTGTTATTAATCGATACGTACATTTAGCGTAACATTATAAAAAAGTTTAATATGGAGTACTTATAAAATAATATTTTTTATATTCAAAATTATCATTTAAAAATAATTATTATTCAGGCAAATAATATAGTCGAATACTCATAGAAGTATAAACACATAAATTAGTGCTACTTTTTAAATGTATTCAATTATAATCCAAAATGTTTAAATCTTTAATATACATATTATTATATTAATAGTAAGATTAATAGTATATATATACTAACTAATTGTAAATAATCTCACGACAAAAATATACATATATATATACATATATTAATATATATCGTATGCCTGGAATCACATATTACTCCTATAACACCTCACACTAATGGTGATTCTCTCCTACACAGATAATAGACTCGCAGCACTATAATACGGGTACAGACCTGACTGTCTAGTCCGAGTGTGATCAGCATCAGGAAGAACAGTAACGCCCACACCTGTGATACGGGCATTCTCGACACTGCATCCGGGTACACTATGAACGCTAGACCCGGTCCTAGTAGTGATGGTGTAGTGTTAGGGTTCTGTTATAGTGGTAGGTGTACACTATATACTAAACATATTGGTTACAACCAAACATACTATACACTGTAGAGTATACAGTATAAATATACCAGTGATATACTATGAACCCTAGACCCGGATATTCAGGGTGTTAGACATCTACTCTAGTGGTATAGTATTAGTGTATAGCGTATACTATATATGTCAGTTACAACGGATGCCTACTATAGAGTATAGATATTACACTATTCCCACATCCACAGCTGGTGATGTTAGTATATTACTGTACAATATCAGTGTATATTATACACTGATTAATGTAAACTGTATAATGTACACTGTATGTGTAATACATTGATGAAATACTGTAGAGAGATATTACATGTGTGCATAATGTACTAGTATATCATATGTATAGTGTATAGGTGTATACTTTAAGCTCTATCACATTTCTTAAATAGATGAGTGTATAGCAGTTATATATATATATGTTTTTCATATAATTAATATAAGTTACAACCCGGGTTACAACTATAAAGTTACAAACACAATAGAAACACTGAACTGTGTATAAGAGTCCTCTTTGTTAGATTAAAGTATTTTGTAACATATGAAATATAATAATAGTTACTTTAAAATATTACGATGTTAAATGGGTTTATGTTATTTTTTACTAAATATACATGGATATATCAGTTTAATGAACCATTCAGTGTAATACGGAAGTTTAACTATATCGAGTATTTACTAACTATGTTCTAATAAAAGTGATTTATTTTATATAGTATATTAAAATAATTTTAAAAATTAATTATTTTCATACTTCACAATATGACACCATTGTAATATACGCGAGTTAATAAGTGAATACTATTAATAAGTGAACTTGTTTAAACTTATATATTGAATGAAAAAATCAGTAAACTTATAAATTATCTTTACTATATGTAATATGTTACTATAAACAATTGTTTACTTCATACCTGTTAACATTGAACAGGTATCAAACACATTATTTTAAAGGGTTTATTATATTGCACTGTTACTAAATGTGGAGCCTAATACAATGATCTTTCACTGTATACGCTACTATAGTTTGATATTTACTACAGATGTATTTTTGATAATATGAAATAACTACTATAATATCACAAGCCATTAGGCACTTCTATATATTATAAGAACTGTATATTTAGAATATTTACACATCGTTTGTTTACACAAGTGCTTACACGTAATAGATATTGCGTAACAACTATGGTACCGACCTTTATCGACGACGTCCTTGACCTCTGCATTCATCTCGCCGGCCATGAACCCTATGAAACTGAAGATCACGACCCCAGCGAATACGGAGGTCGCGCAGTTTCCCAAAGTCACGATGATAGTATCCCTGACACGATGATTAACGAAGGTTAGAGTATGACTAATAGCACTCAATGTAGTCACTATGATGCATGGATAGTTCATGGATATTGTATTATATATGTATATAAATAAATATAGATATGGGTGAATAAAATCATAGGGAAACAGGTATAAATATAAGAATAATTCTATAAAGTTAAAGTAAAAATTGAATATTTCTATGAAACTTACAAAATAATGTATTTAATTTCTATTTTAGATTATTTTTCATTTATTTTTATGGTAAATCGTTTTAATTTCTATAATTTTTTAATTATTTATTATTCTTTGTTTATTTCTATAACGTATGTTATCATTGGTAAATATTTATACTTTATACTTTCGGTTATATTTTCGACAATGTATTTTCTAAAATAAATATGTAAATCAATAAAATAAATATGTAAATCAATAAAATAAAATAATATAATTTAAATTATACACATCAATTTATATTTATATTAATATATATCGATAATTAATTAAAAATACTATACACATATATATATTGTTATTTTTATTTTGGTGGAGTCCTTTCATCCCATCCAGGAACCATATGGCTCTAATGTCCCTTATAAGCCGCTATCATGTTAAGGCATCCATGGTTTTAACGAGAGCCGATCATTTATTTATTTATACACAATTATATAAGATCACTTCTAAATATTATTTTAAGACCTATTTTAATGGTCAGGACAGGGCTTGAACCCACGTTCTACTGCTTGTGTATCTGACGTCTTAGTCAACTGAGATACAGAGACAGTATATATATATATAATTGTATATGTATATACAACTTATCAATATCACATTATTAACTGGGCAATAACGGTGACCCATCTATAATATATAGTCTATAGAGTCTATACAAACAATACGTTCATTGCCTTATCTAACCTCAACACATTGTTGTGGAACCGGTTGTAACTGGACAGAGCTATCAGACCTCCCCAACAATCTGACAGGCTGAAGAATATCTGAATAGCGGCGTCGTTCCATACCTGTCGTAGTGGTATTGTGTCATAGTATATTTACGTCATAGTATGTTTACGTCATAGGTGTATTGCATCATAGTTGTATTGCACCATATTTGTTATGTAATGTTGGTATTGCATCATAGTTGTTATGTAATATTTGTATTGCATCATAGTAGTTATGTCATAATAGTTACTTAGGTGTATGGAACCATCGTAATGTATCACGTATTAGTTATACTATATATTTATATCACTTTATCATAGTAATTAATCTGAATAGTTTATCGATAGTATTATGTAATATAAACTATTAGTGCGATGCTCCGATTATGTCATTGTAGTTATATATTAATATTACATCATAATTGTGATGTCATAGATATTTTGTAATATTATTAAATCATGTTTATGTGTCACATTTATTTATGAAATAAATATATTGTGAAAAGCGATATTTGTTGTGATATCCACTAGGTTTTATTATATATTATATGTTATTATATATTATAAATTATTAAATCTTGCATGTAAGTATATCTTGTATATCTTATTTGATGGAAATTAGAATAAAAAGCATTGTGAGTGAAAATAAATTAATGTAAGAAAAAAAAATCGGAAAATTAAACTTTACATCATTATTACATCATCATTAACTTATGGTTGTTACCTTGGCGTCTCCCAAACGATCAAAACTTGGGATGATGTAGAAAGAGATGCCCTTCCAAGCATGGGGCAAGGTCACGCCCCTTATGAACAGGATCACCAGCACGATGAACGGAAATATTGCCGTGAAATACACCACCTGTCAATATATGCGTGATAGATAGGTATGATAGGTAGTTTATTTTAACTTTGATAATTTAATAAACAATACATTCTCAATACATTCACAGGTAATAAATAATAAATATATCAAACTAATAATAAAAAATAAAATAAAACGGAACAAAATTAAGACAGATAATAAAACACTAGAATAGATACTTGTAAAACAATAATCAAGGGGTACTTAAAGGGTTACATTTAAAAATATGATAGATCAAGGCTGTGGTGTTTAATGTACGCTTTATTGATGTAAATGATGCTCAAATCTAAAGCATGATGTAGTCTTAGTCTCAGTTACCAAAATTCTCAACTCGGCTCGGGCTCGTTTGGCTAGAGTCTCGGCTCGGCTCGGGATCGTTTTTTTTTTCCGAAAATGAAAGTCTCGGATCCGCAGCTATAACTCGGCATCATTTACATCACTAATATGCGTAGAGGTGTGATGAGTTTACAGTACTAATGTATATACTTACTATATATTATATGTTATTATATGTATATGTTATTATATATTATATGTTATTATATATTATAAGTTATTAAATCTTGTATGTTAGTATATCTTGTATATCTTATTTGACGGCAATGAGAATAAAAAGCATTTCGAGTGAAAATATATTAATGTAAGAAAAAAAAATTCGGAAAATCAAACTTGAATTGTATACTAATTAATATATTATTATTATTATTATTTATTTATATAAATTATGAAATTTCTAATTACTAGTATTTATAGTATGTACTCTAATAATTATTATAATTAGGTTATAGTAAAATTAAAATTAATTCTACACAATTAATATAATACAGATATTAAAATAACGTCTCTCTCTACCTCTACCTCGTATTATCAGTGAATTATAAACCTTGCCTGAAGATTTGATTCCCTTACACATACAAAAGAATGCTATCACCCAGGCCGCGAACAGAGATAGCACTAGTTCCCATTGCATGGAGCCCATGTTCTCTATACCATCGCTTATGTTCAGCACACGATTGCTGTAGACAGTGGGGGTTAGGTTAAATAGGCCAATAGGCATTGTATCACCCTTTGTGTATGATAATATATGGATGGCCGATTGCTTTATGAGCACAGTTCGCAATTCACAGTCCGAAAAAAGTAAAATGTATGAAACTATATAGTCAACTGAATATATATTGTGAGTAGGGGCGCTGTAACAGGGGGGACGGGGGTGTATGTCCCACCCCCACTTTAAAATCTAGGGGGACCTCCTATGTATTGGTCCCCCCCACTTTTACCACAACATTTATTATGAGTGGTTGGTCCCCCCTACATACACACCATCGTTCCAGCGTCCCTACTTGTGAGACATGATAAATAATAAATATATTACATTTATTTATTTTATCATAAATATCATAAAATATTATTTGTATATTCATCAATTTTACAAATAAAATTTTCAAATTATATCATTATATTTAATGTATAAATATATATATATATATATATATATATATATATATATATATATATGTATAAATCTATATTTATAAATCAATTTTGATTTATTTTATAATAATAATATTCATTAATGAATTAGCAGTAATTTATATTTTACCTACAAATATTACAAAATTATTAATATAAATGATCCGATCCAATCCATCTAATCGTTAATAAATAATATAAGTAATACTTATATGAGTCATCATTTAATAATATATAACGGTGAGTTATACTCAAGTTGAAATCGTAAATGATTAATTATTTAAGATAATCGTTTATATAAAGTTATCAATTATAAAATAAATTAATGTAATGAGGATGCAGGAGTTAAATAAGGCAAACTTTAAGGCACATATCACTAATATACTATACATGTATAGGTGCACCTATACATGTACACTAATACACTAGTACACTAATTAAACTTGTTATATTGCTACTTTACTGCATGAGTCACTAGCACACTGTACGCTATGCTAAACTTGTTATATGGCCTACATTACTGCATGAGTCACACTAGCATCTGTACGCTATGCTAAACTTGTTATATGGCCTACTTTACTGCATGAGTCACACTAGCATCTGTACGCTATGCTAAACTTGTTATATGGCCTACTTTACTGCATGAGTCACACTAGCATCTGTACGCTATGCTAAACTTGTTATATGGCCTACATTACTGCATGAGTCACACTAGCATCTGTACGCTATGCTAAACTTGTAGTATTCGGCGCTGGGAGAGATGCGACTAATGCCCGTCTTATTCTTGAACAGGGCGTAGTCCCAGACTCCGGTGAGGTGAGACCCGTTGTAGCATGTTCCGTTAGCGTACTGCTTCAGGGTGGTCTCTCGAGAGATGGATTCGTTACATTTCACTGAAGGCAGTAGTAGACTACAAGCTGTGTATGGGGGGGGGGTTGTTAGGGGTTAGTATAGGAGCTTTAATGTTACTATAGGGGTTAATGTGGGTATTATATGGGTTTCTATGGTTACTATAAATGTTCGCTTTTGTTACAATAGGGGTTAATATGATTACTGTAGGAGTTGTCATGGTTACTGTATATGTTGCTATGGTTACGCTATATATTGATATCACTAATATATATATTATTGTTATTATAGGTGTTACTATATAACTGTATGTGAGTTCAATTATGAGTAAATGATATTATTAGAAATTGTTAATATTTTATATTATTTTTTTTTATTTTTTATTTGGTCCTTTCATCCCATCCAGGAACTTAGATAAAGTTTTCACTTATAACCATATATGGCTCTAATGTCCCTTCGAAGTCGCTCTCATGTTAAGGTATCCATGGTTTTAACGAGAGCCGATCATTTATTTATACACAATTATATAAGATCACTTATAAATAATATTTTAAGACCCATTTTACAAAATTAATTAATGGTCCGGACGAGGGTCGAACCCGAGTTCTACTGCTTGTGTGTCTGACGCCTTAACCACTGAGCCACATAGGCAGTTACAAATTTATACAAATATACAATATATATATATATATACAAAGTTAACTAATGAATGTGACATCTATGTATCTGGTGATATAAGCTAAAGGAATATAAAGATATGGTTACTGTTATGGTTGGGTGTATCATCGTGCGCAGCGAGCTCGGTAACTTGTCTCTGCGCCTGTTGCTCGATACAAATTATTTAGGTTGTTAAAATAGAGAACAACAAGTTCCGCGACATGTTATTGCGTATAACAAATCATATAGAATGTGGTGGTGACTCGTTATTAGAGCTCGATGACTCGTTATTAGAGCTCGATGACTCGTTACTAGGGCTGGATGACTCCTTACTAGGGCTGGATGACTCGTTACTAGGGCTGGATGACTCATTACTAGGGCTGGATGACTCGTTACTAGAGCTCGATGACTCGTTATTAGAGCTCGATGACTCGTTAAATCGTATTACGCGTTCATACAACGAGCGATAATTATTGTTTTCCTATTAATAGGGTAACAGGAAAAAGTAAAACTTTTCGTAGTTTTCCCCGGCGATTTATTAACGAACTCGTTACGTCGCGTATCACTCGTAGCGCGACCACACCGATTACAGGCCCTACACCCCGACACGAGCGAAAGAGTGCCCGGTCACAGCACGAAGACGAATCCGTGAGTTTGGGGGAGCGGCGCCCCCCTGTCAGCCCTGGTTGAACAACCAGAGGCTGTAATAGCGTTTGCGCATGCACTCCCGTCCATGTGAACGCTACGCCGCGAACAACAACAACAACAACCCGACACGAGAGCTACCCGTACGTGAACCTCTAGTGCTCCACTCGTAGCGTGACCACACCACTTACAGGCCCTACAACCCGACCCGTACGCCAACCTCTAGTGTTCCAATCGTGATCGCAGTTCTTCCACGGTAGCTCGGACGTGAAGCTGACCACGAAGTAGTACAGGGCCCACGCGATGATCATGTTGTAGTAGATACACACCATTGCAGAGATGATCAACTGCGCTATCCCCACTCCTGGGTAGGGGTGTAGTCGGGGTTATACACGCATAGTACTATTAATATACACGAGTATTTAGTATAGTATATAGTTATATATGATGAACATTTTCATATATATATATATATATATATATATATTTATATATATATAATTTAATACATAAATATTCCATTAATATAAATGTATATTATATATTTGTATATAGGTATATCCCTTTCTTTTATAGGTTCTATCTTATAAATATATATATATATATATATAAATATACAAATTTAGATATAACAATATTTATTGATTATACTCGTAATAAATAAATGATATATAAATATATCATACATTGCTTGTATTCGAATTACATACAATATGTGTACCGCGTATACATATTACATAATACCACGTGATGTAATAGTTATGATGTAATATACCTTTAAGGATGGGGGCAAACTTCCAGCAGGTGAGGGGGCCACTGCTAGTGAATTGACCGAGAGAAAGCTCCAAGTAGAACAGTGGCATACCTGTAGTGTGTAGAGTGCTTCTTATCAGATAGTGGGGCATAGTGGGGCATAGTATGTCATTATTTAATCGTAGTTGTAATACATAACAACATTCATATATACATGTACATATTTTAATAATAGTCTATATATCAATATCTGTATTGTTAATAAAATATTCTAAGATTTCTTAGATATGACTCATACTATTATTATCAACTTCCTCTTGTATATTAATCTAAAAAAGCAATTTATTAGAATTATGTTATCTAAGGTTATGATATCTAAGATTATCTATTTATTTATATATTATCAATTATATTTATTTATTTCTAATTATTTACATATTATAGTATATCTAAACCAATTTAATTATTTTTAATTTAAAAAATTTACTAGAGAATAATTTTTAATAATATATCGATTAAAAAATAATATATTAAATATAAATATTAATTATAATTAATTATAATATATGTCTATCAAGTAAGTCAGTTAGTATTGCACAATAAAGGAGATTCCCTATCCTAATTTGTATTAATATTATACCTAGAAGCATAATTGCGTTATTTGGAAAGTAATTTAATAACTTACTTAAATATCAGTTAAATGAAATCTTTGAAAAACGACGATATTTTAAATAAAATAAATTATTACATTAATTTAAACATCAATAATACGGTATTCGGGACAATGCCGTTTAATTAAAATACACATCAAACCTATGAATATTAACATGATCACGTAGGGTATGAAGAAAGCTCCGCCTCCATTCCGATAGCAAAGGTAGGGAAACCTCCACACGTTGCCGAGCCCCACGGCGTATCCGAGGCAGGACAACAGGAAGTCCAGTTGTCCACTCCAGTTGCCCCTTTCCTCGTTTTCATCGCCTTCGTTTTCTGTCTTTTTAACGCTTACTTTTTTCTCTTTCAAAACTTTCTGTGAATAGATATTCAAGGCATATAATTATTGGGTAATTATATTAGAGGTACTATACAATGTACAGTTCAGTGTACATCAAGTTGTATTTATGTGTACTATGTAAATATTATACAAACAATAACAAATAATATTTTATATTTTTCATAGTGATATTCAATATTATTTATAATACAGTTAGTTCATTCTATATTAAGTACATTTATTAAAGTGAATTTATTTGTTTTTTTATACTAGAATTAACTATATATCTAAACATAATCATTTAAAGATTACAAGAGTCAACTTTATGTAAAAACTATACCCCTGATGTTATAATGGAATAACTAGCTTTCAATGAGAGTATACAATGTATACATTACATATATTCGATATTTGTCATAATATTTAACATATAATGTTTTAAATAATTAAACATTTAAATTAAAGTCGGTTGCTCAAATGAAATTTACATGATTAATATAATTTACTTTAATGAATTTATAATTATTATTAAGAATTGTGACAATTATTTAATATTTATCCTACCTCTCTTCATATATATATATATATATATATATATATATATATATGCATTCATTTATAATTTAAATATGCCTAAATAATATAATATAAATAAGAAATATCAGAAGAATACAAATATATTATATATAATAATGTTAATAATGTGATAATGTAATACAACGATGATAAGTAAGTGGTGAGAATATCGGGAAGGGAAACTTTTCGTTTGGATGCTCTCATCGGATCTTTAGACATTATTTCTGAAGTTTGTGTCGTGTCCGCATCGTTTAGGTGGTCGGAAAAATCGGGGTCGTAGGTCACGTTAGTTTGCGGTAGAGGTAACAGCGCGGGAGTTCTGCTATTGTCTGCTGGGTCACATGGTTGTGGTGTTACGGTGATGTGATTAGAATATCTAAGTATTGTTAATATATAGTTACGCGCTTGTTAACTAACCTACCGTGTGGAGTTATTATTTATATCAAAATATCACGTGACCATTATATATGTGTGTGTGTGTGTGTGTGTGTATATGAATGTACGTATTATTTCATATATATATATATGTGTGTAAAGTGATTTATAAGTGAACGCAAAAATCGCTTGAATATTGTGAAATATATTTATGAACGCGTTTGTGTTTTTTCAATAAGTGAAACCGGCTTATTAAATATTTTCGAAACATTCTTATACGACAATTATTTCACATAAGAATATACTTAAATTTTTAAGATGGTCAGTGTGCCCACATTTAAGTTAATATGTGTGAATACGTAAATGTACACATATATACATGGGATCCAAGTCAAGGGCATTAGAGTGACAAACGAGATTATGAGATATACGTCAGAATGTGTGACTACCCACTTGGTAGTGTATGTGTGAGCGCCCCGAGTTGAATGTGGGACAGGAATTAGGTGCGAGGGTGGAATAGAGTTAATTCAGACGAGTGAGAGTGCACTGGTGTGGGTATGCTGGAGTGGATGTACCAGGAGTGGATATGCTAGAGTGGGTATGCTGGAATGGGTATGCTGGAATGAATATGCTGGAGTGTATAGGTCGGAGTGGGAGTTTGCTAGTATTGGAGTGGCTGTATTAACAATAACCTGCAGCTCTAACCTGGCTGGTAATCTCTATTATCGTATGAATAACGTTGTTCTCCTCCTTCGTCTCCCTCTCCTCTGCCTCCTCCTCCTCCATCTCTAGCGTAGGCATTGTTACGGTAGGTTACACCATTGTCTTCGGCATGATGACCTCTGAACTCTGCATTGTCTTGCTGTTCCTCGTTGTAGGTCAACGAATCGTGAAGGTCACTCATATTCACGTGTCTCTCTGTTTAGTTGGCGATAGTTGTATGGTTGTAGTAATGCTAATACCGACATATTGATGAAGGATTGAATGTAATTAATTATTATAAATACATATATAGACACATATACAAATAAATTAATATATTTATATATATACTTATAAAATATATATTTCTTAATTATATTTTATAAATTATAAATCAATTTATAATGCTGACATATATTATATAATGGCCTATATACACATTAAATAACTCGTCTCACTTGCCAACATTAATATGTCAGGGGTATGTCATCAGGTAATTTATTATATGATTTGAAACATACATAACACATATAAGTAATTAGTATGTATGCATAATGTGACATCACATATACAGGTATACACCATACACTGTACAGTGTACAGTGTACAGTGTACACTGTACACTGTACAGTATGTAGACATGACACATTAATGAAAGTATATTATAATTTATAAATGATATATTAATGTATACCCATGGATATGTGTATGTATATATATATATATATATATATATATATATATATATATATATATATATACATGTATCTTTTTTAATAATAATGTTAAAATATACTATAGATTAATATCTATAATTAGAAGTTGAGTATTTTAATTGGTATCAATTTGATAAAATCAAAGAACTATATTATATGTTGTTGTTTTATCAAGATAACATTCAATATATAACACTTGTATGTTCATTGTATTAGATATATATATATTTTATACAAAATAATATTTATATATTTTATAATATTCAATAGTTACATTTTAAATTTATCTTTAAATTTATTTTTTTTATGCCAAATTCCTGTATACATATATGCATAGGTTGTATCTGTTATTAATATTATATCCCATAAGTATTTCCATATAGTTGTGCTATATATATATTATGAATATGCATGACTATATAAATAAGGTATATATACCTATAGGTATACCATTTAGTATATCAAAGTTCATTATATACATTGTATATGTTTAGTTGATTAATATACAGTATTGCAATGTGTATTTTTCATGTTTACATATTCAGTAATGATTATGAATATAAACTGTATACTGTATGAATGTAAGTACTTCTGTCATTGACCTATCTATACATACTAGTAAATTGCATGATGTAAAAAGTAATTTGTACATGTATGTCTTCTTTAATGATATCAATATTCATATATTTATTTTAATAATCAAATACTATTAATAATTAAATGTATATCTATATATATAAATAAAATAATATATATGAATATATATATATTAAAATTAAAATGTCTCTTTTACAATTAGGATAAATCTTTTCTACAACATTTTATAATAAGATTGATTCCATCATAATACATATTAAGAACCATAACCCTACTGCCAACTACCCTTCAAGCATTGTTAACCCATCAATATCTGTTACCTCATCAACATATTTCTTAAGATTTTTTCACTTGCTACATATATCTAATATCTAAAATCCTAACTGTATTCACTTTATAATCTATTTTTAAATTGTACTCCAATCACATAAGTCCATCTATCTGTGACATCATCTCATATTCCCTAAATTCAAGTATCATCCCCTCTATTTTTAAACAAGCACTAATAACTCTGATTCTTAAAAACCTTAACTCGATCCTGAATCCCTTCTCAGTTATCGCCCATTATTTCAGTTACCTTTAGTGAGTGCAATGTTGTAAACAGTTGTCTCTAGTAAACTAATTTCCTAGTTAAGTTAACTAAGTTAACCGCCAATAATGTTCATCTTCCTCGGCAAAGTGGTTTAAACTAGTCATGCTAGACACAGCCAGTGTTTTCGATACGCATCCAATTATATAATATTGTCTTGTGACCTCATTTATCTTTCTCTCTCCCTCTCCCTCTCCTACCCCTCCCCTATATTGATGTATCATATTTAATACATCTATATATTTATATTATTAAACTAATACTCAAGTTATACTAATTATAATAGACTTTATATAAAATATATATATGTATGTGTGTGTGTGTGTATGTGTATGTATGTGTGTGAATGTTTGAACATATATGTGTATATATGCTTATACCACTACCATTGTTACTGTGGGTATTACTAATTGACCTTAAATATGTATCAATGAAATGTCATATGTCACTTTTTTTTACAATAATATATAGGCCCATATACATAATATACGACCTTTTGCATAACTCTTTAAGCTCAAATAAAATAGGCATGTATAGTATAGTGTGTGTGTATGTGTGTGTGTGTGTGTGTGTATGTGTGTGTGTGTGTGTGTATGTGTGTGTGTGTGTGTGTGTGTGTGTGTAAATGACGCCCTTTTACACATACACACAAACACATATATATATATATATATGTCACATATAATATGTGTGTATGTATGTGTATGTAATATATGTGTATATGTAATACATATTATGTATATATATATATATATATATATATATATATATATATATATATATATATATATATATATATAAACTATACACATTACTATATTGATATTAATATCAAAGATTTTTCTATGTGCTTCGCAACATTTTTGTTAATATACTCTAGGTTTACATTAATATATACTTAAATTATATATGCGTATATTTATGTAATATATAATGTAGTCTTACTAGGTGATCTGATTACATTATTAATATTAATAAATACTATAGTAATATAGTATATAATATATTATATATTAATATGATATGTTTTTTTAATCAAATATACCAGTGATTAATTATTGAACGCAATGAATAATCATCTATCTATTATACATTATAATGTATAATGATGCAGTATACTGCCGCGATAGGTAATATACAGAAAGTAATGTATAGGTGGTGAATGTCTTATAAAATACAATAGTTCTTGTATAAACCTAGCTAGGTTAATAAGTTTACTAAATAAACTTACTTGTTGTCCGCGTCGCCCGATACTAATAATCCCCAGGCACCCTGTAAGAATCCAGCACAACTACTATAGTAGTATACTACTACTACTGCTACTATTACTACTACTGCTCGTATCAGCTACACACGTTACGAATGCCTGTATAGTGTACGCACACGGTAGTAGGTCACGCTCCACTGAACACGCGCCTAATCACCAACTTTAATCGATATCGCGCAGCTGACCGATTACGCAACCCTTTCTATCCCCTATTACGTAATGAAGCTCTATCCTCCCCTCCCGTAACGTATCGCTATAGGTACAGCGTGTGGGTACCAGCACAACTCGTATCTACTATAGTAGTTCGCAAGTGTAAGGACTATACAGGTACCGCACTAGCACTACGATATTGACAGGTATGAATAGGCTGCCGGTCTACCTTTAATAATATACCAGGTAGTATCGAATCATTGAATCGGATACGGGGTCCTCGATTCGTTTGATTGAATTTAAATATGAGCAATTATGTTGTTATATAAATATAAATATATATAAGTTTCTATGTTAATTATACGAATATAGTATTATATAGACATATACATTTAAATATACATATATACCTATTTTATTTTACTTATTTTAAAAATACATTAACCTTATTATAATATATTATATATTGGGTATACCCAATATAATGTATATGTATGATTGTATGATTGTATACATACATGTTATTATGTATGCATTCATAAGTATTATGTACTTCATATATTAGTTATTATTAGGGGCGCTGGGACGATTTTGTAGGGGGGACCAATAAATCAAAATAAATGTGATGATAAAAGTGTATGTAGGGGGGACCAATAAATAGGAGGTCCCCTATATTTTAAAGTGTGGTGGGGAGGACCCGTCCCCAGATATCCCGCCCCCCTGTTGCAGCGTCCCTAGTTATTATAAACAATTAATAATGTAAGTTATGTATACGTGTGCATAATATACTACCTAGTAGGCTACTGTAGGGTATATGGCCATATATGGCCATATATGGTCATATATATACTCCGGAGTAATCTGTAGTTAAGTGCAATAGAATACTAAAGTGTCGATATTATATAAGCGGATGTTATTATCTAGTGAGATGTTCGGTAAACAAGATGCTTTATTTGTTTTAATTGATATATTGTATTGTTAAATTGTTTTATTGTCGATGCAATTCGATTATTTAATGTTAAATGTTTATCTAGTTTCACAACTTGAGTTGTTATATCAATTTTTTATTTTGATTATAGTATTTGCTAATTTTATATTAAGGGAGGTGGAATTATTCGTTTGTTATGGAAGATAATATATTCAGTTGTCAGCGTATTAAATGTTAAGTAGTCGTTGAAATATATCTCTAGTTCAATAGTTAATTTATGTATTTTATTTATGATTTCTGTCATTTAATGCAGTTTGATGTATATAATTGGATATCATCGGAATACATATGATAGTTAATATTAAGTAGAGGACCCAATACCTATTCGGTACATTAATGTACATTACATTGGGGGAACCCTATTTTTTTGTGCGTGCGTGTGTATGTGTGTATGTGTGTATGTATTTGTATATTGTATACATATACATATATATATATATATATATATATATATATGGATATGTTAAGATATTATATATTAGTGTATACAAATAGAAATATACAATTATTCTCTTTCAAATCTAAATAATTAGTTATCCTTAGGTATACCTATAGGGTATTTATCCAGGGTATTTATAATATTAGACTATATACCATATAGTCTAAACCCTTTAGACTCTAAAGCTTACACACTTTCCCAAATAAAGTAAAATAGACATAATTCGATATACCTATAATACAACCATAATATATACTAAGCATATATTTAATAATGATTAGATCATTATTAATCCACTTACAAATAGTAAGAGTCATTACAAACCATTAATAAAGTAATGCATTACATTATACTCTATATAAACGTGTTATAACCTACTGATATACATAAACAACGAGAAAATAGACTAATTTACGAAATATTATATATAGGTAATACTACATACTAAACTTTATCTATACATCGAATAATCAATTGCATTTAAATATAGAAATAAATCGGGGTCATCATATATCGTTAACACACAATCAATCGCCTACTAACTATACTTTACAAAACTACAAAAACAACTCAACCTCATAATTGACATACTTTACTTCACAAACAAACCACTAACAGACAACTGAGACAAACATATAGACTTGACATACCGACTACACGACTACGAAAGTACGGTAACAAACGATTTAGCTGGAGAGGTGCAACTCTCTGGAATAAACTTCCCCAATCCATACGCAAAGAAGATATGTCAATAACCACTTTCAAATATAAACTCAAGGAGCTATTTAAACGTTCCCCACTAAAATACCACTTATCTAACCCTCTTTGAAATGTAATCGTGTTATTATATTATTATTATATTATTATATTTAAGAATGTTATTTTATTATATTATTTGTATGGATGATCGTTAAATCATCCGGGAACCCACACCTGTAAACTGTTCGACAAACAGTAAAACACATTGTAGAATATTATATTAATATTTGTGTATAAATAAATACTATTACTACTACTACTACTACTCAGCTCATTGGAATAAACCCCTATGACTATAAATAAAAATAAATTACAAAAAAACTATGTACTTAGATACTTTCTTGAACCGGACTGAACTAATTTACGAACTGCACTTTAATACCACATTTACAACAAATTAATTCTTATTATTATTATATTTTTTATTATGAATCTCGTCATATATGTTAAAGTTATTAAAGTTATAACTTTGTATACTACTTACGAACAATTTATTTAACATTGGATTTTATGAAATAAATAACTTATACTACTACTATTCCTTCATACATACTCATATATACAGGGGAAAGTAACCTAATACGGCACTTTAACAATAAATGGTCTTAGAATGTTATGACTTAATATTTTTATTCAAAAACATATAAAATATATATTAATATTATATGATTATAGATATTATTGTGATTTTAAAATTTTATTTAATCTTTTAATTCCATAGATAACAGGGGTGTCCGTATTCGGTACCCATGTCCTAATATGACACCCTGTGTTATAATACGGACATCCTATATACACTAGATAAACTATATATATATATATATATATATATATATATATTATTGATGAACCAATCAGATAAATTACAATTACATTATTTATAAATTATAAATTATAATTAATTTTATGAATAATTTAATTAGTAAATAATTTATTTATTTTTATTATTTTTTTAATTAATAATACAAGTTAAAATAAGTACATAAATAATAACATTATTAGATGTAGCTTTATTGGTGGTATTAATATTATAACGGACTTTTTTAATTGTTATGACAATTAGAATAATTCACATGCTGCGCGATGATTGGTTATAGGGTGTCCGTATTAAGACATCTAGAGTGTCCGTATTAGGGACTTATATGACCTCTAGATATACGTTTATAACTTATTTAATATTTTATAACAAATATAGTAATTATGTATAAAAGGTTTAGAAAGATTTATTTGTTAATAATATATTGTTATGTTTTCATCTTGAGAAGGTTTCAAGTTGAAATTTTTTTCATAAATTTAAATACGTAATAAATAAATCAGTTTATTGGATATATCAGCACTATTAATAGTGCAATTGATATTAATTGCAATTTAATAGCACTATTAATAGTAACAATTGTTAATAATTAAAAATACTAATTTAGACTATTTATATAATTATGAATATTTTATTCATTACAATTTTTTTTGGTAGGATTTATGGTTTCTGAGATACCGATAGTGTC
>OZ025241.1:60470197-60472697 GCA_964019155.1 Osedax fenrisi | reverse complement strand
TATATTGAAGAATTAATTGTAGGTAGTTCAAGGTTAATTGTAGAATTAGATCTTAATTGCGAGTTATTAATAGATAACTGTAGCATATTATATATATACATAGGTTTCTTAAATACTATAGCTTTATGCGTTATAGTGAGTATTTTATATATAATAGATTGCTTAGTATTATGCCAATTGATTTTAGAACGAAGTTCAGAAATACTTGTAGAATAATCAGTATAAGGAATTTTAAATATAATTCGAATGCACCTATTTATAACGGAATCACATTTTTTTAGTAATGTAGTATTAATTTTATAAAGAAAAGAGTTGCAGTAATTTAGTTTAGAAATAATTAGTGAAGTAGATAATATTTTAGCTGTATTTAGTGAAATGAAAGGGCGAATTTTTTTTAAATTGTAAACATTATATGATGCAGACTTAAGTATATCTTTTACATGTATTTCAGTCGATAGATCTTGTGAAATAGTTATTCCAAGATACTTTGTACTAGTAATAGGAGTAATATTATCTGTACCGATATAGATATTTGGAAATGCAGTGCGAGTTCTAGAAATATTAATTAGTTTAGTTTTATTTGAATTTATTAGTAAGTTATTATTAGTAAGCCAGTTAGTAGTAGAATTAATACAGTCTTGAAAATAATTATTTTGTGTAGAGTTAGTTGCAAATGTGTGTAATACAATATCATCTGCATATATATTATATTTTAGTAAAGTATATGATTGGAGTAATTTTGATAAAGGTCGTAGATATATAGAAAATAGAATTGGAGAAAGGACAGAACCTTGTGGGACACCGAAATTTAGTGGATAGGGTTGAGAAAATGAAGAATTAATTTTAACAGAGTATGTTCTAGTAGTAATGAAAGATTTAAACCAATTGAAAGCAGTTCCAGTAATACCAATATTGGAAAGTCTAGATAGTAATATAGTAAAGTCAATGGTATCAAATGCAGCAGTCATATCAATAAATAATAATTGCAAAGATTTGTGGTTGTCAAGTGAATGGTGAAGGCTATCAGTAAGTGCAATAATGGAAGTTTCAGTACTATGATGTTTACGGTATGCACTCTGGTAATTATCAAATAAATCATTATAGTTAAGATAAGATATGAGCTGTTTATAGATAACTTTTTCTAGAATCTTTGAGAGTAATGGTAATTGAGATAGAGGTCGATAATTAGATAAAATAGAATCATCTAAAGATGCATTTTTAGTAGTAGTAGTAGAAGTAGTAGTAGTAGTAGTAGTAGTAGTAGTAGTAGTAGTAGTAGTAGTAGTAGTAGTAGTAGTAGTAGTAGTAGTGGTAGTAGTAGTAGTAGTAGTAGTAGTAGTAGTAGTAGTAGTAGAACGTTAACCCATAATCAGCCTACGTCTACGTATATTAGATCACATCTAAAATTCATAGTTCATAATAGATCATTACGATCTAATATTGATACTCGACAACTTAAAGTCACTATACCAAAGCTGAAACGTACCGCGAAACGGGCATATTCTTATATTGCTCCAACTAAATGGAATGCTTTACCACTAAATTGTCGTCTTATTATAAACCCTGTTGCGTTCAAAATACGTGTTAAACAGTATTTAATCGATAGAAATTAAATTGTTTATTTATTTATTTATTTCTAGTTGTTTTCTTTCATACACTTATCAGAACACTAATGTGTTATGAAATGAGTGTTTAAATAAAACGTTTTGATTTGATTTGATTTGATTTAGTAGTAGTAGTAGTAGTAGTAGTAGTAGTAGTAGTAGTAGTAGTAGTAGTAGTAGTAGTAGTAGTAGTAGTAGTAGTAGTAGTAGTAGTAGTAGTAGTAGTAGTAGTAGTAGTAGTAGTAGTAGTAGTAGTAGTAGTAGTAGTAGTAGTAGTAGTAGTAGTAGTAGTAGTAGTAGTAGTAGTAGTAGTAGTAGTAGTAGTAGTAGTAGTAGTAGTAGTAGTAGTAGTAGTAGTAGTAGTAGTAGTAGTAGTAGTAGTAGTAGTAGTAGTAGTATTAGTATTAGTATTAGTATTAGTATTAGTATTAGTATTAGTATTAGTATTAGTATTAGTATTAGTATTAGTATTAGTATTAGTATTAGTATTAGTATTAGTATTAGTATTAGTATTAGTATTAGTATTAGTATTAGTATTAGTATTAGTATTAGTATTAGTAGTAGTATTAGTAGTAGTAGTAGTAGTATTAGTAGTAGTAGTAGTAGTAGTAGTAGTAGTAGTAGTAGTAGTAGTAGTAGTAGTAGTAGTAGTAGTAGTAGTAGTAGTAGTAGTAGTAGTAGTAGTAGTAGTAGTAGTAGTAGTAGTAGTAGTAGTAGTAGTAGTAGTAGTAGTAGTAGTAGTAGTAGTAGTAGTAGTAGTAGTAGTAGTAGTAGTAGTAGTAGTAGTAGTAGTAGTAGTAGTAGTAGTAGTAGTAGTAGTAGTAGTAGTAGTAGTAGTAGTAGTAGTAGTAGTAGTAGTAGTAGTAGTAGTAGTAGTAGTAGTAGTAGTATTAGTA
>OZ025241.1:60465863-60469997 GCA_964019155.1 Osedax fenrisi | reverse complement strand
ACCAGTATTAAGAAAGTCCGTTATTCAGTCCTTATTCGTCCTTAGCAGGATGCAGAAAACTACTTTTTTAGTCCTTATTCGTCCTTAGCAGGATGCAGAAAATTACTTTTTTAGTCCTTATTCGTCCTTATCAGGATGCAGAATATTACTTTTTTAGTCCTTATTCGTCCTTAGCAGGATGAAGATAATTCGTTTTGTAGTCCTTATTTGTCCCTTCTTACATGTATAATAGATAGGCCGATTGTTACAAATAAGGACTACTGCAGGAGTCCTTATAAGGACGCCTGCAGGAGTCCTGTGCAGTAATTATTGTTTGTCGGGTAAGATATATGTAATTAATTAAATCATATATATTTAAAATTAAAAATTTTTTAAATAACAAATCAGTATTATGTAATTTATAAGTATTGTGTATACGATTAGGTGTTTTATTAATTAATCTAATTATTTTTTTTTGTTGTATAAATAATTTATTTATATTACTCTTATAATTAATTCCCCATATTATCAGACAATACATATAGTTTGGAACTATTAGTGCATTATATAATAATAATAGGGTTTTAGTATCAATTAAAAATGAAATTTTTTTAAATAAATACAATATTTTAGCTAATTTTATTTTAACTCAATGATATGTTTTTTATAATTTAATTTATTATCAATGTAAAGCCCTAGGAATTTATATTGATTTACACAGTGAATGGTTTGGTTATTTAGCGTTATTATCTCATTTGTGTTGGTAATACTTGTATTGCTGTAGAAGTACATTACTTTTGTTTTACTAATATTTAGTTGTAATTTATTGTTAATGAACCAGTTTGACAATATTTTTAAGTTTTCATTTATTTTACAATTATTTGCATAATTTATTGTAATAGAAGTGTCATCAGCATATAATATCAATTTTGTATCAATAGAGTTAATAAATAAATTTGATATGTCATTAATATATAAAATGAATAGTAGTGGCCCTAGTATAGATCCTTGGGGTAACCCCACATCATATACAGTAATTAGAGATGATACTTTATCATTATATCTGACAGATTGTTTTCTGTTATATAAATAGGATTTAATTAAATTAAGGGTTTGCCCTCTTATTCCGTATTTATATAATTTAATGAATAGTATTTATGGTCAATTGTATCAAAAGCCTTTTTAATGTCAACAAATACTGCAGCTATGTTATCATGCTTATCAATGGAATTAGTTATATTATTTGTTAAGGCATATATTGCATGTAATGTGTTTGATTTTTTTTTGAAGCCATATTGATTTGAAGATATGATATTATTTTTTTCTATAAAATTATCTATTCTCTTTTTAATTATTTTTTCAATAATTTTTGAGAATTGCGGTATTATACTTATAGGTCTGTAGTTTTCTATATTATTTTTATTGTTATTCTTGTGAATAGGTATAATTACTGATTTTTTCATATTCGATGGATATATGGATTTGTTTAATATTAAATTAAATATATGAAGTAATGGTTTTAATATAGGGTATATGACCAATTTTATTAATTTAAAATCAATGCCATCATGATCTTTTGAGCATTTAGAGTCTATTTTATTAATGATAGTAATGATTTCTAGTTCTGAAGTCTCGTTAATATATATTGAATTTATATTACTATTTATTAAATTATTTTCAATATACAAGTTTTCAAAACTATTATTAATATGTTTACCCATACTGGCAAAGTGAATATTAAATTCATTCCCAACATTAGTAGAATCTATAGCATCATTATTTTTATTAACAAAATTGTTGATTTTATCTAAACAAAATTTATTATGGGTTAATTTATTTAAAAGTTTCCATTTATCATTTATGTTGTTAGATTTGTTAAATAATTCTGAGAAATATTTATTTTTTTCTTTTTTTATTTTGTATTTTAGTTGTTTTTTAATTGAATTATAAATATCCCAGTTTCTATCTGTTTTATTGTTTAGAAATATTTTATAAAGTTTATTTTTTTTATTTATTGCATTTTTAATTTTATTCGTTATGAAAATTTTTATTTTGTTGTTTTTTATGTGTACACTTTTCAATGGTATGCAACCATTATAACTATTTAGGAATGTATTTATAAATTTATCATAACAAAATTCAACATTGTCTGAATTATATAAATAATTCCAGTCTATAGATGATAAGTCATTTATCAACTTCTCAATGTTTTTTTTATTTAACGTTCTTTTGTAAATAACTTGTCCATTATTGATTTCTATATGTTTTTCTAGTTTTATATTTAAAAATATAGGTAAGTGGTCTGATAATTCGTAATTAATTATACCAGAAGATAATCAGTCAGTAATAAAATTTGTATAGAAGTTATCTAAAATAGAATTACTCTTAGAGGTTATTCTAGTAGGTTATTGTATATATATATATATATATATATATATATATATATATATATATATATATACAATTAGATGCGTGGTTTATGGTGAAGCGCTCAACCAATAATAGGCAGCCATGTGCCGGAGATATTTCTTCCCTGAACAGTATCACGGTCTATAGATTTCAATAACGAGATTGTATATTACATGCCGATATGGTATGTAGAATACTATTACATAAGAACCCTGTGTCTTGAATTTAGACTATAACGTTCATATACTTATTCGTGTCGCGAATACATATATGTATATGTGAACGTGGATACATGTATAGGGATACTATAGATGATAGTATTGCATGTATAAAGATACATATGCGTATATATGTATAGACATATAACAGAAGATACACTAATAATATATAATGTAGATTAGTAGGTATGTATTTATTATATTGTATAAAATGAATTAATGAATTAAATTATACTTTAATAAATAATATTTATTTTTATAATTACCGCACTTTATTAAAAATAGTGGTTTTTAAAATATTATTTTAAAAATTTGTATGTTGTTAAATTAATTTATTAACTAATTAATTACATTTTAGTAATTTTAATATATTAACAACGGTATAACAAATACTATTACAGTAGATTCATTATAGTATTATTTCCGTTTAACATAGGCTGTGCTTATAATTACAAGTATGAAGTTATTAAGAAAAATAAGAAAATTAGTGAAACGTTTTACAAGATCGAAGATATCTACAGATGAGCCGGAAAGAGAGGAGGAGCTAACAGGAAATCTATACGAACCAAGGTATACGCAACCTCGAGAAGATACACATACAAGAAGAGAAGCAGACGATCCAAGGATGATACATCATATACAAAGAAACGGTGTAAATCCATACCAGAATAACGATAATGAAAACCGTTACCGCCAACAACCCAGGTCTCGACACGAAGATGTGCGACCCGTAAGGTATGGCAGCGAACGCCGTGTTTATACAGGAGAGAACCACCATGTACCTAACTACCAGCAGATGTATTCGTACATGAACTTGGATGCTGCTGCTAGGAATGCACCTAGCCAGTGTCAGCAGCAGCCAGGTATACGCGGTGCTGATGCTACGCCCGTCAGACCTCACGTAAGAGCATCTAACCTTCAGCAGAGGTCACAACAAATACATCCGGCTCCTATTGGTCAGAGTCAGAGTCAGTGGCATCACATGGGGATACGTCATAGATACGGTGACGTGCATGCGGCAGAAAGGTGTCGATCCCGTGTCGATGGTACGGTACAACACAAACCCCTTAACCGATATCAGCAACCCACACCCGATACAAGGCACCATCGAACAATACCGAATTATTCCAGTCCGTACGGTAATACGAATACGTACAGACTACCTAACAGGCAAGAGAGTCATCCAGGATATCTACACCTGCATGCAATAAGCCAGCGTGATGGACACCAGCATAATATGCCTGAAAGACACCTTACTGATGAACACCGGACTGAAAGAAGACGGTTAGATAGAAACCTGCCTGCAATAAGCCAGCGTGATGGATACCAGCCTAATAGGCCTGAAAGACACCTTATTAATGAACACCGGACTGAAAGAAGTCGGTTAGATAGAAACCTGCCTGCAATAAGCCAGCGTGATGGATACCAGCCTAATAGGCCTGAAAGACACCTTACTGATGAACACCGGACTGAAAGAAGTCGGTTAGATAGAAACCTGACTGCAATAAGCCAGCGTGATGGATACCAG
>OZ025241.1:60455863-60460863 GCA_964019155.1 Osedax fenrisi | reverse complement strand
CATCTTTAGATGATTCTATTTTATCTAATTATCGACCTCTATCTCAATTACCATTACTCTCAAAGATTCTAGAAAAAGTTATCTATAAACAGCTCATATCTTATCTTAACTATAATGATTTATTTGATAATTACCAGAGTGCATACCGTAAACATCATAGTACTGAAACTTCCATTATTGCACTTACTGATAGCCTTCACCATTCACTTGACAACCACAAATCTTTGCAATTATTATTTATTGATATGACTGCTGCATTTGATACCATTGACTTTACTATATTACTATCTAGACTTTCCAATATTGGTATTACTGGAACTGCTTTCAATTGGTTTAAATCTTTCATTACTACTAGAACATACTCTGTTAAAATTAATTCTTCATTTTCTCAACCCTATCCACTAAATTTCGGTGTCCCACAAGGTTCTGTCCTTTCTCCAATTCTATTTTCTATATATCTACGACCTTTATCAAAATTACTCCAATCATATACTTTACTAAAATATAATATATATGCAGATGATATTGTATTACACACATTTGCAACTAACTCTACACAAAATAATTATTTTCAAGACTGTATTAATTCTACTACTAACTGGCTTACTAATAATAACTTACTAATAAATTCAAATAAAATAAACTAATTAATATTTCTAGAACTCGCACTGCATTTCCAAATATCTATATCGGTACAGATAATATTACTCCTATTACTAGTACAAAGTATCTTGGAATAACTATTTCACAAGATCTATCGACTGAAATACATGTAAAAGATATACTTAAGTCTGCATCATATAATGTTTACAATTTAAAAAAAAATTCGCCCTTTCATTTCACTAAATACAGCTAAAATATTATCTACTTCACTAATTATTTCTAAACTAAATTACTGCAACTCTTTTCTTTATAAAATTAATACTACATTACTAAAAAAATGTGATTCCGTTATAAATAGGTGCATTCGAATTATATTTAAAATTCCTTATACTGATTATTCTACAAGTATTTCTGAACTTCGTTCTAAAATCAATTGGCATAATACTAAGCAATCTATTATATATAAAATACTCACTATAACGCATAAAGCTATAGTATTTAAGAAACCTATGTATATATATAATATGCTACAGTTATCTATTAATAACTCGCAATTAAGATCTAATTCTACAATTAACCTTGAACTACCTACAATTAATTCTTCAATATATGGCGAGCTATCTTATCGGTGGTATGCCCCTTACCTTTGGAACAAACTTCCATCCAACATTAAGAATATGATTAACCATTATACGTTCAAGAAACATTTACATCGTTATATATTAAATAACTATTGATTGTAATAATTGTATAATAATATTCTAAAGTTTATAACATATACGAAAGTATTGTATGTATCTGTATATTTGTGTATATTTATTTATATACGTTTATATATTTATATACACATATATGTATGTATATATTTATCATGTTATGTTTTTAAATGCTAAAAACAATTAGTAATATTTGTTCTGTTTAATTTATTCGTTCACACTCTAAGAATGTTTATAAAACATTAATGCAGTGTATAATAAACTATTTACATATTTTACATATTTACTACTACTACTACTACTACTACTACTACTACTACTACTACTACTACTACTACTACTACTACTACTACTACTACTACTACTACTACTACTACTACTACTACTACTACTACTACTACTACTACTACTACTACTACTACTACTACTACTACTACTACTACTACTACTACTACTACTACTACTACTACTACTACTACTACTACTACTACTACTACTACTACTACTACTACTACTACTACTACTACTACTACTACTACTACTACTACTACTACTACTACTACTACTACTACTACTACTACTACTACTACTACTACTACTACTACTACTACTACTACTACTACTACTACTACTACTACTACTACTACTACTACTACTACTACTACTACTACTACTACTACTACTACTACTACTACTACTACTACTACTACTACTACTACTACTACTACTACTACTACTACTACTACTACTACTACTACTACTACTACTACTACTACTACTACTACTACTACTACTACTACTACTACTACTACTACTACTACTACTACTACTACTACTACTACTACTACTACTACTACTACTACTACTACTACTACTACTACTACTACTACTACTACTACTACTACTACTACTACTACTACTACTACTACTACTACTACTACTACTACTACTACTACTACTACTACTACTACTACTACTACTACTACTACTACTACTACTACTACTACTACTACTACTACTACTACTACTACTACTACTACTACTACTACTACTACTACTACTACTACTACTACTACTACTACTACTACTACTACTACTACTACTACTACTACTACTACTACTACTACTACTACTACTACTACTACTACTACTACTACTACTACTACTACTACTACTACTACTACTACTACTACTACTACTACTACTACTACTACTACTACTACTACTACTACTACTACTACTACTACTACTACTACTACTACTACTACTACTACTACTACTACTACTACTACTACTACTACTACTACTACTACTACTACTACTACTACTACTACTACTACTACTACTACTACTACTACTACTACTACTACTACTACTACTACTACTACTACTACTACTACTACTACTACTACTACTACTACTACTACTACTACTACTACTACTACTACTACTACTACTACTACTACTACTACTACTACTACTACTACTACTACTACTACTACTACTACTACTACTACTACTACTACTACTACTACTACTACTACTACTACTACTACTACTACTACTACTACTACTACTACTACTACTACTACTACTACTACTACTACTACTACTACTACTACTACTACTAATACTGATAATACTGATATTTTCACTTTATATTCCATTATCTTTATTATACATAAACTATCCATATTACTAATGTATACAAACAAAAGTTATAAACAATACAATATACCTTCGTACGCTGTATCTATGCATTATGTAATACTATTGACACTATGCATGCGAGCACATGCTAGCTGGCCTCCCTCCATTAGTTCTACGCTAAATATAAACAGATGTACATTGATTATAGAATACAACAATCATAGGCCTATGTTGTATAGCCGATGACCTATGACCTATGCAATAATGAAGTAGTGGTAATTACCGGATGTTGACGATTACAATAATTACCCTATTGAACTTTAGTCTTGTAAATAAACCTATCTACGTATACTAACTGATAAATGGGGTTTGAATGGCGTAACGATAGCCCTGTATCTATCGTAGCTCAGCACCAGCAGGGTACTCGTACTAGCCATTATCACAGAGCTCTGTAGGGGTGGTGGGGGTAGTGGGGGTAGTGGTGGGGTGGTTGGTGTGGGGCTGGGGTGGTGGTGTTGGTAGGGTTGTGGGGGTGGGGGTAGTGGTGCTTGTGGTGGTTGGGATAGTAGTGGTGGTAGGGATAGTATTGGTGGTGGTGGTGATAGTAGTGGTGGGGGTGGTGGGGGTGGTGGGGATAGTGGTAGTGGTGATGTGGTAGTGGTAGTGGTAGTTTTAATTATTATTATTGATATAATTTAAAAATATTTTCTTTTTGTCATACTTATTGCTATGTTTGTATTGTTATTATTGATATCACTTTATTGTTTGGTTGTGATGATGTTTATTGTTGTTGTAATCGATATGCGTGTGTTATTATTGCGTGTGTTATTATGTATTGTTGTTGAGGTGTTTGTTGTTATTTGTACTATTGATACTATTGTTAATATTATTTATTATTCTATTTGTAATTGTGAGAAATATAATACGTATATAACACACATGCACATACACACGTACATACACACGAACACAATCGCATATACACATACACACATACACGCACACACACGCACACATACATGAACACATACACACATATACACACGCACTCACGCGCATACATACACACACATATAGCCGAGCAAGACGCAAGACGTGCATGATCAACAAATCAAACGCCTGATAGCCGCCAGATAATATTGATATTTACATATGATTACGTTATGGTGACGTTATGAATGATTATAAATGAACAATTCATAAATATAACGTAATGGTTATGCATTTGTATCGTGAGCTTCTTAATCTTACTATAGGTAACATAGACATTCGATATATAGGGGAAGTCCCCTATTACCGACCCCCTCCTAATACCGACCCCCTCTCGTATCTCAGTAACTATAAGAGATATCAAAAAATAATATATACACGAACTGTTAGCAATTTAATGATAAATATGAATAAGTATTTTGTTTTAAAAAATATTTAATCTTATAATTGTTATTTGATAAAATGTAATATTCTGTTTTTACTTTTTAAATATTTGAATAATAACTTTTTAAATCATTGTAAATACTTTATTTTTTAAAAGAAAACTTAATACTGAGCAAAATATTGTAAATCAATAAAATGTTTATAACTATTATAAAAATAATTTAATTTGAATAACTATTGACTAATATATCTTAATTATAGCAACCCATATGATTTTACTATTACCGACCCCCTAAATTACCCTAATACCGACCCCATGTGATTTATAATATCCAATCAAAATAGATCCGTATTTTACTTTAAAATATGTCGTAAGTTGTTTGTGTATTATTGATATAGATTTAGGATTCATGATTCCAGTTGATTATATACATACTGATTAATAAATAAATATTAAATAATAATATACACTATTTTAATATAATTACTATAAAGTTTAAATTTAAATTTAATATTACCATTAAGACATAAATTCAATACAAAATAAATTGCGTGAATGTTATAATTAATTATATTTATGTATATCTACTATTTTTATTGGATATTATAATACTACAATTATTTATATCACGATTATTTTAGGGGGTCGGTAATAGG
>OZ025241.1:60440863-60450863 GCA_964019155.1 Osedax fenrisi | reverse complement strand
TATATTATATACTAATTATATATAATATATATATATTTATACAAACTATATTATATATATTTATGAAATAATTTTAAATTTAAATTTAAATAATGTGATTATTATTATGTTATAAATGCATATGAAATATCATTTTATTATTTATACTTCCTTCAGAAAACATGCATTTTATGTTATTTTTAATGCATATTTCTTTTCGAAATTTCAAATCAATATTAATGTTTAATTAAACAATATTATATGTTTAAATATATGTTTTTTGAAAAACAGTAAAAATATAAAAACATTATTTTAGAAATGTGGTATCCCCTTAACAGTTAACCTATACAGTTGTTGTTATTATTATACATGTTTTATACTAACTTTCTTTCTAAGAACACTATAAAGTCGTTACATTCAAATGATAACATATTTTTTTATTATAGATTGATTCCGAAAGAGCGATATACGGAACATCGAAGGTTGGATTTAACACGAATACTATTGTGAGGAGGTAACAGAATAAATCGATGTTCCTAATTCTATATACGATAAACAATGCGTTTCATCTGAAAGAATAGTTAGATCGGCAAGGAAGATAATTTCAGAATGATGCAATTAGCTGTCTGATATACTAATTTGTTACATAACAATTTATGAATGCTCTTAACCCTTCTGAGCTACACTGGTTGTTTACTATATATATATATATATATATATATATATATATATATATATATTATATAAATTAATATATTATATATATATATATATAATATATTAATTTATAATTATTTAAAAACATTTCATGAAACTGTAATTCTCTTTCATATACAGTAATATTATTACTGTAATACATATATCTGTATTAATATCCGTAAATCCATTACACTCTTTTAATACCACATTATGACCAACTAATGTAACAGCTGTTATTTGACCTTTGACCATGTTTCATATCAGCAAATACACACACGCTATTTCACTATTATATGGTATCATTGCTTACAACTAGATCTGCAATAGTGAAATCTACTTATATATAATCTACATTGACTGAGAAATAAGTACCCAGCAATATAGCTAGAATTATTATCGACGAATCTATATATATATATATATATATATATATATATATATATATATATTATCTGCAGCTTGATCACAGCTCCTCGATAATATCTATTCTATAATTAGGCAAGGCTCGTTCTAAACTAACATTTAATTTAACTAAATCATTATTACATTCATTAGTATTTAGTCGACTTAGATATTGTAATTCGCTTTTCATTAACATTCCGCAAAAATTGATGAAAACATTCGATTCAATACAACTTAGAGCTGTTCGTGTATTATTTAAGCTAACGCGTAATGATATATATAACCATATATATATATACATTCCATAATGGCGACTCTCGGGTGGTTGAAGTTTCGAGATTTATGCAAGTTTCGTCTTCTTTGCATTACTCAAGGCTATATATATAGGAGTTCCGTCATACCTATCGAAGGGACTCATAATTCGAGCAACTACTCGTCCGAGTCGCAAATGTGAGCTGATGAAACTCTCTGTACCGCTTGTCTCATCTATATATGCAAATGTTGCGTTCACTGTTGCTGCTCAGAATTACTGGAACAGTCTTCTCGATGAATTACGGAACCAATCATATTTGATTACTATTAAATGTCGACTTCATTCATATATGTTATCATTATAATTTCTTATTTTTAAATTTATTATTATTTGTGTAACTATTTATTTGTTTTATTATTTCAACTTGAAGACTCCATCGTTTTCTGATTCAATAAACCTTTCTATTATTATATTATTATTATTCTCTCGGCCATTACTATTGCACCATTACTTAGCCATTCTCTACGGCAATACAGTTGCAATATTAATGCACACTCCTCATCGATCCGAATCATACATATATGTTAGGTATATCCCTCACATATATATATATATATATGTTAGGTACATCTTTTACATACATCAAATAACCGAGTACACGACTACAATCGAATACATCGAACCAACTGATCCTTACTTTCCATCTGCCTCCTACCCTTTGTTTTGTCATTACTATTATTACTATTTAATTATTATTTGTTTATATCCGGACGTATTGTTTAGTGTTTAGGTACGAGTGGATATATCGATATTATACGTTGTTTAGCGTTGTCATGTAATAAGGGCGTCGTGTTAGCGAGGTGTAAACATATGGGGAACTGGTGTCTATTAAGTGTGTTCACAGTTTGATATAGTTCAAATAATATCTTTATTGATTACAATGTAGAAAAATTCATATATATATATAATATAATATTATAAAATCGTAAGACGTATGAAGTATACGATAATGAAAAGGTAACGAATATATTTTAAAAAAGTGCATTAATTTGGCGAGATTTTCTAATATAATTATATTTACAGAGTTTACTTTATTAACATTATGTACATGTGCTTATCTATATATTTGTAAAGTAAGGTAATGTAAGGTAAGGTAAGGTAAGGTATTTATATACATTAGGTATATACTCTGATATTTTAGTAAAGATTCATCGAAGGATAAAATGATAAAAAGTTTTTAAAAAAATAGGAAAAATATTACTGAGATATAGGCTTTTAAATTTGACTTGCATTTTATGGTAATAAATAATAATATTATTAATGATATATATATTATATAATATAATAAATGTACCTATGTAACATATTATATAGTAAACAGTAATATTATTAATAATGTTATTATTTATTACAATAAAATACAACTACAACCTTAGAAGCTTATAAGCCTTAGAAGCTTATAAGCAGTATTTTGTGTTACCCTTTTTTTAAAAACTTGTTAGAAATTATCCTTACATATGTACATGATAAAATACAATGAAATAATAATAGTGACATATGTACATTATAGTATATATATATATATATATATATAATTAGATAATATAAACTCGTGTTATTAAGATCATATTATTGAAATAGAGATTTAATATGTTGCACAATTTATTTAGACTCAGGATTAAAATAAATATTTTAGTTGTACAAATGGTTACATTTGTATGACAAATAATTTTAAAGGTACTACATTTTATTTTAATATTTTAATAAACAAAATATTTGTAAACAAATAATAATATATATATACATATATATATATATATATATAAACATATATAGGGGAAAGTAACATAATACGGACACTTTAACAATACATGGTATTAAATCTTATGACTCAATATTTTTATTCAAAAATTACAATATATTAATATTATATGATTATAGATATTATTGTGATTTTAAATTTTATTTGATCTTTTCATTCAATAAATAACGGGGGTGTCCGTATTCGGTGCCCATATCCGAATACGGACACCATGGGTTAAAATACGTAGGTAAAATACACCGTATATATACTACTATATTGTATTGATGAACCAATCAGATAAATACGATTACATTATTTATAATTAATTTTACGAATAATTTAATATAATTTAATAAGTAATTAATCATTAATATTTATTATTATTTTATTAATTAATAATAACAATTAAGTATCAAAATAATAACATTTTTAGATTTAACCTCATTGATGGTATTAATATTATAATGCACGGACTTTTTATGAAAATAGATATTAGGAATTAAACAGAATAGTTTATATATATATATATATATATATATATATATATATATATATATATACGTATAGCGTATACGCTGCGCGCTGATTGGTTATAAGATGTCCGTATTGAGACATCTAGAGTGTCCGTATTAGGAATTTCTATAACATCCAGATATATGCTTATAACTTAATGAATATTTGATAACAAATATAGCAAATATGTATATAATGTTTTGAATACTTTAGTTTTTAATAATATATGTTATGTTTTATATCTATAAAGGTTTTAGGTTGAAATTTGTTTTCATAAATTTATAAACGTAATAAAAAAATCAGTTTATTAGATATATCAGCACTATTTTGAATAATTAAAAAATAAAAATACTTATTTAGACTATTTATATAATGAATATTTTATTTTTGTAGGATTTATGGTTTCTGAGATACCGAGTGTCCGTATTCAGGCACTGTCCGTATTCGGTTACTTTCCCCTACATATATTTGTTCGATTTTAATATCTGTGATGATATAGTATTTAATAACATAAGCTATAAGCAAAGTATTATTTAGTAAATTATTTACTAAATAAAAAAATAATAAAAATATAAGTACTTTTTTCTAAAAATAATATTAGTGACACTGATGCTGAATTAAAAATGTAATTACCAAATATCTGGTTACTTATAATATTTTCGAAAATAAGTTAAAAAAATCGTATATAAGTACATATTGATTAATTTAATTTTAATGTATTCATTATTATCTAGTTTACTTAAGTGTACGAAACAGATAACCGGAGCCAGGAGTTATAGCTATAGCTACTATAGCAGCACTATATATAGCACTATAGTACTATAGTACTACTATATATAGCACTACTATATATAGCAGCCAGCGTCCACAACGGATGCGAACGTGTATTCTAATAATTTAAGATATTATTGTATGTATTATGCTATTATTATATTATTCTATATAATTTATTATTTATTTTTTGTATCATTTATTTGTGTGTTTAGATAAATAGTTGATATTTTTAAGAGTCTATATATTATAAATGTTTACATCGTGTTTCTTATAGTACTCTTGTCTTATGCGTATGTATCACTGATCATATCATGTACACATATCACCGTTAATTCTATCATATTACGGGTTTCTAAGATATAAATACATTAGATACCAATAAAATCCTTTTGGACTAATACATCAAGACATGTAGTCGATAAAGGCAATTCGGGCATGCCATGTGTGCATGTTGTGAGTAGATATTTACCGCACATGAGATTGGATATATTTGATTCACCATATAATTTAATTTTTATATAATCATTGTATATTATTATAGTTTTGTTATTATAATATTTCTTTTATGATTATTCTTTTTTTCTAATATTTGTTTGAGGAATCTATTCTTGAAAGCATTTTGTTATAAAAGTTTTCCTTTTTTACTTATTTTATAACTATATTTTATTGTATACTTATTTCATATTACTTATTTATTTATAGTATATAAGTAAAATGAATATTATCCAATTATTCATTCATTTATATATATATATATATATATATATATATATATATATATTGAATTTTAATAAACCCTACCGAGTATTGCGTTCAATTATGTATTTCTGTATAATATAAGTGTTAAAATAACCATGTCTAATAAATCTTATAATCTAATAAAAACTTGTGTTTAACTTGTGTACAACTATGATATGTGTTTATAATTCCGTTCCATGTTTTTTATTACCAAAGATTTGAGAAGCAAATATATAATACTCCTATGAACGAAACTCGCCCACAAATACTTCTCGCCGCCGCTATCGTATCGAATCACTGAAATATATGTTTAATGTTTACCGCGGTTTCTATATGTTTTCATTTTTCTATTAAATTACATGAAATATACGTTACATTTACTCGCCACAAGATATATATATATATATACATATAGTATTTAAATCCATCATATCCTATTGCTCTAATATATGTTAGTAACGAATACTAATTTTTCATTATACAAATAGGTTGCCTACTAATTTAAAACATATTACTTTACATTTTAAGTTTAGAGTTTGATACGATTGACATTATAAACAACATTATAAACAACATTATAAACAACATGTTGCATTATAAACAACACATTCATCCTACGTAAGAGGCGGTTAATAGTTAATATTTTGTGTTCATGTTTTGTGTTCTACATTGAATTATATGATTTCGTGTGTGTTATATCTTTCCTTAGTAAAATCTCTGGTATAACGTTATAGATGTATAATAATAAAATATAATTATTCCTAATTTCGTGGAAGTATTTAATATGCCATTGGTAGTATTTATGTAAACAAGTCATTGCCAATTATTATAATTTCATTGGCATGCAATAATGACACAATGATTGATTTTAATTCGATCTAATATCAAAATAAATAATAAATAATAAATTTAATATAAGTATCAACTCTTTTCGCATATTTACAGTGTACGTATGTGAAAATGTCAATCGTAAACACACACACACATATATATACATATATATATATATATATATATATATATATATATATATATATATAATATACGTATATCTTTTATCGAATTCATGTATATAGTAATAGCGAAGATTTTGCGAAGCATTTTCCTTAGAAAAATCTTTGGTAATAGTAACGTAGATAAGTTAAACTCTAAATAACATACATACTATAGTTACTGATATACTATATTGTTATATCACCGATATAGTGTTACATCACCGATATAGAATACCATTCACGAGGAAACGCACACTCACTACAGACATATGACGTCATAGTGAGTGTGACGTCATCGAGGTTATTACGTTATCAATTACGTCGGTTCACTAATATGGCAGGTGTAAGAACCACTCGGGTCATATACACATTCCAATATATATATATATATATATGTCATATCGTATAGGATCAAATTATCGCGTGGTATCGCTACGGTAATTATTCCCGATCACGCGTGATCTTATTAACTAACACTACTACTAACACTACTACTAATACTACTACTATTACTACTACTACTACTACTCAGGCCCGTAGCCACGGGGGGGGGGCATGTGGGGGTAAGGCCCCCCCCTGAGATCAGGTAGGCCCCTAAAACTTGTTTCACATTAAGTTTTTTTTCATATAGTATTTACTAGATATTCAATTATATTTATATTTTTATTTTATATTTTTATTTTATAATTTTATTTATATTACATTTATTTATTAGAATGTATGTATTTTAGTCATATACATTATAGTGAGGATCCAATTCAGTATTTATGGTTTTATAAAATATTTTTTAAAATTATGGTAAATATTAAAAATAAATTGTAATAATTAATTGTAATTAATTAATAGTTACCCTATCATGAGCAAACAACAACAAACACTATTTGGTTTTCTAACTAAAATAGGAGCAGACAAATTAATAGATCACAGAATAGCAGTAACATAATTAAATATCCAACCAACCCCAAACCCAAACAATAGCACTACATAATATGAAAAAATAAAATTTAAATTATTGTACATCTGATCTCGGAAATGTTTGTCCTAAACGTACAAGTGCACTTACCATGGTAGAGCATCGTTTGGAAATAAAATAAGAATTTTTACCGATAATATGTGTATAAATATATACAAAATAAAGAACATTTATATCCATTTGTAGATTATAGTACTTTCACAGTAGATGAAAACAACCTAAGTGGTTACTACAATTGCAATTCCGCAATGGAAAAATAAAATGGTTTGATAAATGGTCCAAATCATGTGATTCCTTCTATGAATCGCGTAAAAAAGATCCAACTGTTGATTGACTACAAATGCACTCTCCTAAAAAGTATTCTTTTCAACTCCTCAATGCTAGATCAGTACGAAATAAAGTTGATTTGATTACACAATTAATTATTGATTATAATTGTTCTATATCTGCTATTATTGAGATTTGGCTAACTATTGATGATTCTGCTTTAGCTTCCCAACTTACCACTAATAGTTTTAAAGTATTACTTGCTAATGAGTATACATCACATCGACGTGGCGGCCTAGCTCTGTTATTATCATCGGAACTTAAGCTTATTTCGCCATCCACCCCATGTTTCTCTTCATATGAAATTATTATCTGTAATATTCAGTTTCCTTCATTATTTACAATTATAATTATCTACCATCCACCTTCATTGAGCATATGAAGTTTCTTAGCTGACCTCTCTTCTATTTTAGAATCTTTCACATCAGTTAACACGGTTATTCTTTGTGATTTTAATATTCAAATTAATAATGAAAATCATGCTTCCTTATCTCTAAATAAACTTATAATTGAGTATTCCCTGACGCAACATGTTTTCTTTACTACTAACACCAAAAGTAATAATATTTACTTTTTTTTATATTAAGCTGATTCTAAATTAATTTCATATCCCACTCAAAGTTCTCTAATATCTGATCACTTTGTCATATTATTTGATTTGAACTTGCCGGTGATAAAAATTAATCGACCTTCTAGATCGTATCGGAAAATCTCCTCTATTGATAATATAATGTGTGTTAATTCTGTATTCCATCAACTTAACAACAGTATATCTTCTGATTTGTCTACACTTTTTGATTATTTTAATTTGGCATTATCTCATTCGCTTGATATTTTTGTACCCTCCATTCTCTTATCAACCGAACTTATTCTAAGTTTCCCTGGTTTAATATTGAGCTTGTTAACCTGAGGCAACTACTTCGTAGACTACAACGTAAATATGCATCCTCTAAACTTGAATCTGATCTTATTTCCTTTAAAGTTTTCGATAGCTTTACAGGAAAAACTTCTCTCTACCAAATCGACATACTTTACTGATATTCTCAGTAGTTATGGAATATCTTCTAAACAAGCTTGTACATTATCTTTCACCTTAGTAGGTAAAACCCAGACAAAGAATCTTCCGGACCAACCTGATTTAGTTATTTGTTACTTGTTTGCCAATTTCTTCTAAAAAAAATTGCTAGCATTATCAATGTAATTCCAAACATCAACTCGGCATGACTCAATCCTAATTTAACATCTACTCATAATCACTGTTCATGTTTTTCTCTTCCCAAACATGACATTGTACTCTCTTTGATGACATCCTTGAAAACCAATTCCCCCTTGATCCTGTTCCACTCAACTCTACTACTACTACTACTACTACTACTACTACTACTACTACTACTACTACTACTACTACTACTACTACTACTACTACTACTACTACTACTACTACTACTACTACTACTACTACTACTACTACTACTACTACTACTACTACTACTACTACTACTACTACTACTACTACTACTACTACTACTACTACTACTACTACTACTACTACTACTACTACTACTACTACTACTACTACTACTACTACTACTACTACTACTACTACTACTACTACTACTACTACTACTAACTACTACTACTACTACTACTACTACTACTACTACTACTACTACTACTACTACTACTACTACTACTACTACTACTACTACTACTACTACTACTACTACTACTACTACTACTACTACTACTACTACTACTACTACTACTACTACTACTACTACTACTACTACTACTACTACTACTACTACTACTACTACTACTACTACTACTACTACTACTACTACTACTACTACCACCACCACCACCACCACCACCACCACCACCACCACTCATACTACTACTACTACTACTACTACTACTACTACTACTACTACTACTACTACTACTACTACTACTACTACTACTACTACTACTACTACTACTACTACTACTACTACTACTACTACTACTACTACTACCACCACCACCACCACCACCACCACCACCACCACCACCACCACCACCACCACCACTACTACTACTACTACTACTACTACTACTACTACTACTACTACTACTACTACTACTACTACTACTACTACTACTACTACTACTACTACTAATACTACTACTACTACTTCTACTACTTCTACTACTACTACTACTACTACTACTACTACTACTACTACTACTACTACTACTACTACTACTACTACTACTACTACTACTACTACTACTACTACTACTACTACTACTACTACTACTACTACTACTACTACTACTACTACTACTACTACTACTACTACTACTACTACTACTACTACTACTACTACTACTACTACTACTACTACTACTACTACTACTACTACTACTACTACTACTACTACTACTACTACTACTACTACTACTACTACTACTACTACTACTACTACTATTACTACTACTACTACTACTACTACTACTACTACTACTACTACTACTACTACTACTACTACTACTACTAC
>OZ025241.1:60439516-60440663 GCA_964019155.1 Osedax fenrisi | reverse complement strand
GAAGAGTAGTAGTAGTAGTAGTAGTAGTAGTAGTAGTAGTAGTAGTAGTAGTAGTAGTAGTAGTAGTAGTAGTAGTAGTAGTAGTAGTAGTAGTAGTAGTAGTAGTAGTAGTAGTAGTAGTAGTAGTAGTAGTAGTAGTAGTAGTAGTAGTAGTAGTAGTAGTAGTAGTAGTAGTAGTAGTAGTAGTAGTAGTAGTAGTAGTAGTAGTAGTAGTAGTAGTAGTAGTAGTAGTAGTAGTAGTAGTAGTAGTAGTAGTAGTAGTAGTAGTAGTAGTAGTAGTAGTAGTAGTAGTAGTAGTAGTAGTAGTAGTAGTAGTAGTAGTAGTAGTAGTAGTAGTAGTAGTAGTAGTAGTAGTAGTAGTAGTAGTAGTAGTAGTAGTAGTAGTAGTAGTAGTAGTAGTAGTAGTAGTAGTAGTAGTAGTAGTAGTAGTAGTAGTAGTAGTAGTAGTAGTAGTAGTAGTAGTAGTAGTAGTAGTAGTAGTAGTAGTAGTAGTAGTAGTAGTAGTAGTAGTAGTAGTAGTAGTAGTAGTAGTAGTAGTAGTAGTAGTAGTAGTAGTAGTAGTAGTAGTAGTAGTAGTAGTAGTAGTAGTAGTAGTAGTAGTAGTAGTAGTAGTAGTAGTAGTAGTAGTAGTAGTAGTAGTAGTAGTAGTAGTAGTAGTAGTAGTAGTAGTAGTAGTAGTAGTAGTAGTAGTAGTAGTAGTAGTAGTAGTAGTAGTAGTAGTAGTAGTAGTAGTAGTAGTAGTAGTAGTACCTCAGGGATCAGTATTGGGTCCAATACTTTTCCTGATTTATATTGCTCCTCTGACCAATATCATAAAATCATACCCTTCACTTCATTATCATTTATATGCTGATGATATACTCATCTATACACAGCTCTCTCGTTATTCTACTTCCAACAGATCAGATCTCTCCACGTGCGCCACCAGTGTCAGAAAATGGCTGCTGGAAAATATGCTTCTTCTTAACGCCTCAAAATATGAATTATTGAATTTACCGAGCAGCTACGACCAGTTTCCAGTTATAACTATCGATGGTATTGTAATTGAGCCCAGTAATGAGATACGCTATCTCGGTGTCACTCTGGATCGTGATTTAACTTTTAAATCACACATAACTAATATTTCTAAGAAAGCTAATCAACAACT
>OZ025241.1:60267016-60434516 GCA_964019155.1 Osedax fenrisi | reverse complement strand
AGAGATTGATATAATAAGATGATTTAGTAGAGGATAGCTTGCATCGATAATTACATCTAGAACTCTTGAGAGATATAAGATCAGAGGGAGAGTGGGAAAGAAACCAGCGTTTATTATTCCGACGATAAATAAGTCTGAGGTTATGTAAATCAGAGTTAAACCAAGGAGACCGTGGTTTGGTATGAGATTTACGAACACATAATGGAGTAAATAAATCAAGAGCTAATTTAAGATTGTGATTAAGACAGTCAATATGAATAGGAAATTTAGAGGTGGATGTAGAGAGTGATGTAATGATATGGTTGGAGAAAGACAAGGAATTGATAGATGTGATCTTACGGTATTGAGTGAATTGAGTAGGAATGTGAGGTATAGGAAATGCTAACGAGAAGCAAATGGCGTAATGATCAGATATGAGTAAGTCTCGGTAGATATTGGATATAATCGTGGAGTCAGATGGTGTAATGATAAGATCGAGTGTATTTCCGTGGATATGAGTAGGGAAAGATACGTGTTGTGTCAGAGAGTGCTCATATATTAGTTGGTGGAAGTTAGGGGTGGATGAGGGAGTATTGACATGTATATTGAAATCACCTAGTAGTAGGGTATTGGGAGATGAGATTAAGGAAGTTATTTGTCTGAGTTCAGTAATAAATGTTTGAATGTTGGAATGAGGGGGACGATAAATTTAATTAATAACATTACTGCCATACCTGGTATCGCTAATATTACTAATATTGTTAACATTCCTGCCATACCTGGTATCGCTAATATTACTAACATTGTTAACATTACTGCCATACCTGGTATCGCTAATATTACTAACATTGTTAATATTACTGCCATACCTGGTATCGCTAATATTACTAATATTGTTAACATTCCTGCCATACCTGGTCTCGCTAATATTACTAACATTGTTAACATTACTGCCATACCTGGTATCGCTAATATTACTAACATTGTTAACATTACTGCCATACCTGGTATCGCTAATATTACTAACATTGTTAACATTACTGCCATACCTGGTATCGCTAATATTACTAACATTGTTAACATTACTGCCATACCTGGTATCGCTAATATTACTAATATTGTTAACATTCCTGCCATACCTGGTATCGCTAATATTACTAACATTGTTAACATTACTGCCATACCTGGTATCGCTAATATTACTAACATTGTTAACATTACTGCCATACCTGGTATCGCTAATATTACTAATATTGTTAACATTCCTGCCATACCTGGTCTCGCTAATATTACTAACATTGTTAACATTACTGCCATACCTGGTATCGCTAATATTACTAACATTGTTAACATTACTGCCATACCTGGTATCGCTAATATTACTAATATTGTTAACATTCCTGCCATACCTGGTATCGCTAATATTACTAACATTGTTAACATTACTGCCATACCTGGTATCGCTAATATTACTAACATTGTTAACATTACTGCCATACCTGGTATCGCTAATATTACTAATATTGTTAACATTCCTGCCATACCTGGTATCGCTAATATTACTAATATTGTTAACATTACTGCCATACCTGGTATCGCTAATATTACTAACATTGTTAACATTACTGCCATACCTGCCATCGCTAATATTACTAACATTGTTAACATTACTGCCATACCTGGTATCGCTAATCTTCCTAACATTGTTAACATTACTGCCATACCTGGTATCGCTAGTATTACTAACATTGTTAACATTACTGCCATACCTGGTATCGCTAATATTACTAACATTGTTAACATTCCTGCCATACCTGGTATCGCTAATATTACTAATATTGTTAACATTACTGCCATACCTGGTATCGCTAGTATTACTAACATTGTTAACATTACTGCCATACCCGGTATCGCTAATCTTCCTAACATTGTTAACATTACTGCCATACCTGGTATCGCTAATCTTCCTAACATTGTTAACATTACTGCCATACCTGGTATCGCTAATATTACTAATATTGTTAACATTCCTGCCATACCTGGTATCGCTAATATTACTAACATTGTTAACATTACTGCCATACCTGGTATCGCTAATATTTCTAACATTGTTAACATTACTGCCATACCTGGTATCGCTAATATTACTAACATTGTTAACATTACTGCCATACCTGGTATCGCTAGTATTACTAACATTGTTAACATTACTGCCATACCTGGTATCGCTAATCTTCCTAACATTGTTAACATTACTGCCATACCTGGTATCGCTAATCTTCCTAACATTGTTAACATTACTGCCATACCTGGTATCGCTAATATTACTAATATTGTTAACATTCCTGCCATACCTGGTATCGCTAATCTTCCTAACATTGTTATCATTACTGCCATACCTGGTATCGCTAATATTACTAACATTGTTAACATTACTGCCATACCTGGTATCGCTAATATTACTAACATTGTTAACATTACTGCCATACCTAGTATCGCTAATATTACTAACATTGTTAACATTACTGCCATACCTGGTATCGCTAATATTACTAATATTGTTAACATTACTGCCATACCTGGTATCGCTAATCTTCCTAACATTGTTAACATTCCTTCCATCGCTAATATTACTAATATTGTTAACATTCCTGTCATACCTGGTATCGCTAATATTACTAACATTGTTAACATTACTGCCATCGCTAATATTACTAACATTGTTAACATTCCTGCCATACATAGTATCGCTAATATTACTAACATTGTTAACATTACTGCCATACCTGGTATCGCTAATATTACTAACATTGTTAACATTACTGCCATACCTGGTATCGCTAATCTTCCTAACATTGTTATCATTCCTTCCATCGCTAATATTACTAACATTGTTAACATTACTGCCATACCTGGTATCGCTAATATTACTAACATTGTTAACATTACTGCCATACCTGGTATCGCTGATATTACTAACATTGTTAACATTACTGCCATACCTGGTATCGCTAATATTACTAATATTGTTAACATTACTGCCATACCTGGTATCGCTAATCTTCCTAACATTGTTAACATTCCTTCCATCGCTAATATTACTAATATTGTTAACATTCCTGTCATACCTGGTATCGCTAATATTACTAACATTGTTAACATTACTGCCATACCTGGTATCGCTAATCTTCCTAACATTGTTAACATTACTGCCATACCTGGTATCGCAAGTATTACTAACATTGTTAACATTCCTGCCATACCTGGTATCGCTAATATTACTAACATTGTTAACATTACTGCCATACCTAGTATCGCTAATATTACTAACATTGTTAACATTCCTGCCATACCTGGTATCGCTAATATTACTAACATTGTTAACATTACTGCCATACCTGGTATCGCTAATATTACTAACATTGTTAACATTACTGCCATACCTGGTATCGCTAATATTACTAACATTGTTAACATTACTGCCATACATAGTATCACTAATATTACTAACATTGTTAACATTCCTGCCATACCTGGTATCGCTAATATTACTAACATTGTTAACATTACTGCCATACCTGGTATCGCTAATCTTCCTAACATTGTTAACATTACTGCCATACCTGGTATCGCTAGTATTACTAACATTGTTAACATTCCTGCAATACCTGGTATCGCTAATATTACTAACATTGTTAACATTACTGCCATACCTGGTATCGCTAATCTTCCTAACATTGTTAACATTCCTTCCATCGCTAATATTACTAACATTGTTAACATTACTGCCATAACTGGTATCGCTAGTATTACTAACATTGTTAACATTCCTGCCATACCTGGTATCGCTAATATTACTAACATTGTTAACATTACTGCCATACCTGGTCTCGCTAATCTTCCTAACATTGTTAACATTCCTTCCATCGCTAATATTACTAACATTGTTAACATTACTGCCATACCTGGTATCGCTAATATTACTAATATTGTTAACATTCCTTCCATCGCTAATATTACTAACATTGTTAACATTACTGTCATACCTTGTATCGCTAATCTTCCTAACATTGTTAACATTCCTGCCATACCTGGTATCGCTAATATTACTAACATTGTTAACATTACTGCCATACCTGGTATCGCTAATATTACTAACATTGTTAACATTACTGCCATACCTGGTATCGCTAATATTACTAATATTGTTAACATTCCTGCCATACATGGTATCGCTAATATTACTAACATTGTTAACATTACTGCCATACCTGGTATCGCTAATATTACTAATATTGTTAACATTCCTGCCATACCTGGTATCGCTAATATTACTAACATTGTTAACATTACTGCCATACCTGGTATCGCTAATATTACTAATATTGTTAACATTCCTGCCATACCTGGTATCGCTAATATTACTAACATTGTTAACATTACTGCCATACCTGGTATCGCTAATATTACTAACATTGTTAACATTACTGCCGTACCTGGTATCGCTAATCTTCCTAACATTGTTAACATTACTGCCATACCTGGTATCGCTAATCTTCCTAACATTGTTAACATTACTGCCATACCTGGTATCGCTAATATTACTAACATTGTTAACATTACTGCCATACCTGGTATCGCTAATATTACTAACATTGTTAACATTACTGCCATACCTGGTATCGCTAATATTACTAATATTGTTAACATTACTGCCATACCTGGTATCGCTAATCTTCCTAACATTGTTAACATTCCTTCCATCGCTAATATTACTAATATTGTTAACATTCCTGTCATACCTGGTATCGCTAATATTACTAACATTGTTAACATTACTGCCATACCTGGTATCGCTAATATTACTAACATTGTTAACATTACTGCCATACCTGGTATGGCTAATCTTCCTAACATTGTTAACATTACTGCCATACCTGGTATCGCTAGTATTACTAACATTGTTAACATTCCTGCCATACCTGGTATCGCTAATATTACTAACATTGTTAACATTCCTGCCATAGCTGGTATCGCTAATATTACTAACATTGTTAACATTACTGCCATACCTGGTATCGCTAATATTACTAATATTGTTAACATTCCTGCCATACCTGGTATCGCTAATATTACTAACATTGTTAACATTACTGCCATACCTGGTATCGCTAATATTACTAACATTGTTAACATTACTGCCATACCTGGTATCGCTAATATTACTAATATTGTTAACATTCCTGCCATACCTGGTCTCGCTAATATTACTAACATTGTTAACATTACTGCCATACCTGGTATCGCTAATATTACTAACATTGTTAACATTACTGCCATACCTGGTATCGCTAATCTTCCTAACATTGTTAACATTACTGCCATACCTGGTATCGCTAATATTACTAACATTGTTAACATTACTGCCATACCTGGTATCGCTGATATTACTAACATTGTTAACATTACTGCCATACCTGGTATCGCTAATATTACTAATATTGTTAACATTACTGCCATACCTGGTATCGCTAATCTTCCTAACATTGTTAACATTCCTTCCATCGCTAATATTACTAATATTGTTAACATTCCTGTCATACCTGGTATCGCTAATATTACTAACATTGTTAACATTACTGCCATACCTGGTATCGCTAGTATTACTAACATTGTTAACATTCCTGCCATACCTGGTATCGCTAATATTACTAACATTGTTAACATTCCTGCCATACCTGGTATCGCTAATATTACTAACATTGTTAACATTACTGCCATACCTGGTATCGCTAATATTACTAATATTGTTAACATTCCTGCCATACCTGGTATCGCTAGTATTACTAACATTGTTAACATTACTGCCATACCTGGTATCGCTAATATTACTAACATTGTTAACATTACTGCCATACCTAGTATCGCTAATATTACTAACATTGTTAACATTACTGCCATACATGGTATCGCTAATATTACTAACATTGTTAACATTACTGCCATACCTGGTATCGCTAATATTACTAACATTGTTAACATTACTGCCATAACTGGTATCGCTAATATTACTAACATTGTTAACATTACTGCCATACCTAGTATCGCTAATATTACTAACATTGTTAACATTCCTGCCATACCTGGTATCGCTAATATTACTAACATTGTTAACATTACTGCCATACCTGGTATCGCTAATATTACTAACATTGTTAACATTACTGCCATACCTGGTATCGCTAATATTACTAACATTGTTAACATTACTGCCATACATAGTATCACTAATATTACTAACATTGTTAACATTCCTGCCATACCTGGTATCGCTAATATTCCTAACATTGTTAACATTACTGCCATACCTGGTATCGCTAATCTTCCTAACATTGTTAACATTACTGCCATACCTGGTATCGCTAGTATTACTAACATTGTTAACATTCCTGCAATACCTGGTATCGCTAATATTACTAACATTGTTAATATTCCTGCAATACCTGGTATCGCTAATATTACTAACATTGTTAACATTACTGCCATACCTGGTATCGCTAATCTTCCTAACATTGTTAACATTACTGCCATACCTGGTATCGCTAATATTACTAACATTGTTAACATTACTGCCATACCTGGTATCGCTAATCTTCCTAACATTGTTAACATTCCTTCCATCGTTAATATTACTAACATTGTTAACATTACTGCCATAACTGGTATCGCTAGTATTACTAACATTGTTAACATTACTGCCATACCTGGTATCGCTAATCTTCCTAACATTGTTAACATTCCTTCCATCGCTAATATTACTAACATTGTTAACATTACTGTCATACCTGGTATCGCTAATCTTCCTAACATTGTTAACATTCCTGCCATACCTGGTATCGCTAATATTACTAACATTGTTAGCATTACTGCCATACCTGGTATCGCTAATATTACTAATATTGTTAACATTCCTGCCATACATGGTATCGCTAATATTACTAACATTGTTAACATTACTGCCATACCTGGTATCGCTAATATTACTAATATTGTTAACATTCCTGCCATACCTGGTATCGCTAATATTACTAACATTGTTAACATTACTGCCATACCTGGTATCGCTAATATTACTAACATTGTTAACATTACTGCCATACCTGGTATCGCTAATATTACTAATATTGTTAACATTCCTGCCATACCTGGTCTCGCTAATATTACTAATATTGTTAACATTCCTGCCATACCTGGTCTCGCTAATATTACTAACATTGTTAACATTACTGCCATACCTGGTATCGCTTATATTACTAACATTGTTAACATTATTGCCATACCTGGTATCGCTAATCTTCCTAACATTGTTAACATTACTGCCATACCTGGTATCGCTAATATTACTAACATTGTTAACATTACTGCCATACCTGCCATCGCTAATATTACTAACATTGTTAACATTACTGCCATACCTGGTATCGCTAATCTTCCTAACATTGTTAACATTACTGCCATACCTGGTATCGCTAATCTTCCTAACATTGTTAACATTACTGCCATACCTGGTATCGCTAATATTACTAACATTGTTAACATTACTGCCATACCTGGTATCGCTAATATTACTAACATTGTTAACATTACTGCCATACCTGGTATCGCTAATATTACTAATATTGTTAACATTACTGCCATACCTGGTATCGCTAATCTTCCTAACATTGTTAACATTCCTTCCATCGCTAATATTACTAATATTGTTAACATTCCTGTCATACCTGGTATCGCTAATATTACTAACATTGTTAACATTACTGCCATACCTGGTATCGCTAATATTACTAACATTGTTAACATTACTGCCATACCTGGTATGGCTAATCTTCCTAACATTGTTAACATTACTGCCATACCTGGTATCGCTAGTATTACTAACATTGTTAACATTCCTGCCATACCTGGTATCGCTAATATTACTAACATTGTTAACATTCCTGCCATACCTGGTATCGCTAATATTACTAACATTGTTAACATTACTGCCATACCTGGTATCGCTAATATTACTAATATTGTTAACATTCCTGCCATACCTGGTATCGCTAGTATTACTAACATTGTTAACATTACTGCCATACCTGGTATCGCTAATATTACTAACATTGTTAACATTACTGCCATACCTGGTATCGCTAATATTACTAACATTGTTAACATTACTGCCATACCTAGTATCGCTAATATTACTAACATTGTTAACATTCCTGCCATACCTGGTATCGCTAATATTACTAACATTGTTAACATTACTGCCATACCTGGTATCGCTAATATTACTAACATTGTTAACATTACTGCCATACCTGGTATCGCTAATATTACTAACATTGTTAACATTACTGCCATACATAGTATCACTAATATTACTAACATTGTTAACATTCCTGCCATACCTGGTATCGCTAATATTACTAACATTGTTAACATTACTGCCATACCTGGTATCGCTAATATTCCTAACATTGTTAACATTACTGCCATACCTGGTATCGCTAGTATTACTAACATTGTTAACATTCCTGCAATACCTGGTATCGCTAATATTACTAAAATTGTTAACATTACTGCCATACCTGGTATCGCTAATCTTCCTAACATTGTTAACATTCCTTCCATCGCTAATATTACTAACATTGTTAACATTACTGCCATACCTGGTATCGCTAGTATTACTAACATTGTTAACATTCCTGCCATACCTGGTATCGCTAATATTACTAACATTGTTAACATTACTGCCATACCTGGTATCGCTAATCTTCCTAACATTGTTAACATTCCTTCCATCGCTAATATTACTAACATTGTTAACATTACTGCCATACCTGGTATCGCTAATATTACTAATATTGTTAACATTCCTTCCATCGCTAATATTACTAACATTGTTAACATTACTGCCATACCTGGTATCGCTAATATTACTAATATTGTTAACATTCCTGCCATACCTGGTATCGCTAGTATTACTAACATTGTTAACATTACTGCCATACCTGGTATCGCTAATATTACTAACATTGTTAACATTACTGCCATACCTGGTATCGCTAATATTACTAACATTGTTAACATTACTGCCATACCTAGTATCGCTAATATTACTAACATTGTTAACATTCCTGCCATACCTGGTATCGCTAGTATTACTAACATTGTTAACATTACTGCCATACCTAGTATCGCTAATATTACTAACATTATTAACATTACTGCCATATCTGGTATCGCTAATATTACTAACATTGTTAACATTCCTGCCATACCTGGTATCGCTAATATTACTAACATTGTTAACATTACTGCCATACCTGGTATCGCTAATCTTCCTAACATTGTTAACATTCCTTCCATCGCTAATATTACTAACATTGTTAACATTACTGCCATACCTGGTATCGCTAATATTACTAATATTGTTAACATTCCTTCCATCGCTAATATTACTAACATTGTTAACATTACTGCCATACCTGGTATCGCTAATATTACTAACATTGTTAACATTCCTGCCATACCTGGTATCGCTAATATTACTAACATTGTTAACATTACTGCCATACCTGGTATCGCTAATATTACTAACATTGTTAACATTACTGCCATACCTGGTATCGCTAATATTACTAACATTGTTAACATTACTGCCATACCTGGTATCGCTAATATTACTAATATTGTTAACATTCCTGCCATACCTGGTATCGCTAGTATTACTAACATTGTTAACATTACTGCCATACCTGGTATCGCTAATATTACTAACATTGTTAACATTACTGCCATACCTGGTATCGCTAATATTACTAATATTGTTAACATTCCTGCCATACCTGGTATCGCTAGTATTACTAACATTGTTAACATTACTGCCATACCTGGTATCGCTAATCTTCCTAACATTGTTAACATTCCTTCCATCGCTAATATTACTAATATTGTTAACATTCCTGTCATACCTGGTATCGCTAATATTACTAACATTGTTAACATTACTGACATACCTGGTATCGCTAATATTACTAACATTGTTAACATTACTGCCATACCTTGTATCGCTAATCTTCCTAACATTGTTAACATTACTGCCATACCTGGTATCGCTAGTATTACTAACATTGTTAACATTCCTGCCATACCTGGTATCGCTAATATTACTAACATTGTTAACATTCCTGCCATACCTGGTATCGCTAATATTACTAACATTGTTAACATTACTGCCATACCTGGTATCGCTAATATTACTAATATTGTTAACATTCCTGCCATACCTGGTATCGCTAATCTTCCTAACATTGTTAACATTACTGCCATACCTGGTATCGCTAGTATTACTAACATTGTTAACATTCCTGCAATACCTGGTATCGCTAATATTACTAAAATTGTTAACATTACTGCCATACCTGGTATCGCTAATCTTCCTAACATTGTTAACATTCCTTCCATCGCTAATATTACTAACATTGTTAACATTACTGCCATACCTGGTATCGCTAGTATTACTAACATTGTTAACATTCCTGCCATACCTGGTATCGCTAATATTACTAACATTGTTAACATTACTGCCATACCTGGTATCGCTAATCTTCCTAACATTGTTAACATTCCTTCCATCGCTAATATTACTAACATTGTTAACATTACTGCCATACCTGGTATCGCTAATCTTCCTAACATTGTTATCATTCCTTCCATCGCTAATATTACTAACATTGTTAACATTACTGCCATACCTGGTATCGCTAATATTACTAACATTGTTAACATTACTGCCATACCTGGTATCGCTAATATTACTAACATTGTTAACATTACTGCCATACATAGTATCGCTAATATTACTAACATTGTTAACATTACTGCCATACCTGGTATCTCTAATATTACTAACATTGTTAACATTACTGCCATACCTGGTATCGCTAATCTTACTAACATTGTTAACATTACTGCCATACATAGTATCGCTAATATTACTAACATTGTTAACATTACTGCCATACCTTGTATCGCTAATATTACTAACATTGTTAACATTACTGCCATACCTGGTATCGCTAATCTTCCTAACATTGTTATCATTCCTTCCATCGCTAATATTACTAACATTGTTAACATTACTGCCATGCCTGGTATCGCTAATATTACTAACATTGTTAACATTACTGCCATACCTGGTATCGCTAATATTACTAACATTGTTAACATTCCTGCCATACCTAGTATCGCTAATATTACTAACATTGTTAACATTACTGCCATACCTGGTATCGCTAATATTACTAACATTGTTAACATTCCTTCCATCGCTAATATTACTAACATTGTTAACATTCCTGCCATACCTGGTATCGCTAATATTACTAACATTGTTAACATTACTGCCATACCTGGTATCGCTAATCTTCCTAACATTGTTAACATTACTTCCATACCTGGTATCGCTAATATTACTAACATTGTTAACATTACTGCCATACCTGGTATCGCTAATCTTCCTAACATTGTTAACATTCCTTCCATCGCTAATATTACTAACATTGTTAACATTACTGCCATACCTGGTATCGCTAGTATTACTAACATTGTTAACATTCCTGCCATACCTGGTATCGCTAATATTACTAACATTGTTAACATTACTGCCATACCTGGTATCGCTAATCTTCCTAACATTGTTAACATTCCTTCCATCGCTAATATTACTAACATTGTTAACATTACTGCCATACCTGGTATCGCTAATCTTCCTAACATTGTTATCATTCCTTCCATCGCTAATATTACTAACATTGTTAACATTACTGCCATACCTGGTATCGCTAATATTACTAACATTGTTAACATTACTGCCATACCTGGTATCGCTAATATTACTAACATTGTTAACATTACTGCCATACATAGTATCGCTAATATTACTAACATTGTTAACATTACTGCCATACCTGGTATCTCTAATATTACTAACATTGTTAACATTACTGCCATACCTGGTATCGCTAATATTACTAACATTGTTAACATTACTGCCATACATAGTATCGCTAATATTACTAACATTGTTAACATTACTGCCATACCTTGTATCGCTAATATTACTAACATTGTTAACATTACTGCCATACCTGGTATCGCTAATCTTCCTAACATTGTTATCATTCCTTCCATCGCTAATATTACTAACATTGTTAACATTACTGCCATGCCTGGTATCGCTAATATTACTAACATTGTTAACATTACTGCCATACCTGGTATCGCTAATATTACTAACATTGTTAACATTCCTGCCATACCTAGTATCGCTAATATTACTAACATTGTTAACATTACTGCCATACCTGGTATCGCTAATATTACTAACATTGTTAACATTCCTTCCATCGCTAATATTACTAACATTGTTAACATTCCTGCCATACCTGGTATCGCTAATATTACTAACATTGTTAACATTACTGCCATACCTGGTATCGCTAATCTTCCTAACATTGTTAACATTACTTCCATACCTGGTATCGCTAATATTACTAACATTGTTAACATTACTGCCATACCTGGTATCGCTAGTATTACTAACATTGTTAACATTACTGCCATACCTGGTATCGCTAATCTTCCTAACATTGTTAACATTACTGCCATACCTGGTATCGCTAATCTTCCTAACATTGTTAACATTACTGCCATACCTGGTATCGCTAATATTACTAACATTGTTAACATTACTGCCATACATAGTATCGCTAATATTACTAACATTGTTAACATTACTGCCATACCTGGTATCGCTAATATTACTAACATTGTTAACATTACTGCCATACCTGGTATCGCTAATCTTCCTAACATTGTTAACATTACTGCCATACCTGGTATCGCTAATATTACTAACATTGTTATCATTCCTTCCATCGCTAATATTACTAACATTGTTAACATTACTGCCATACCTGGTATCGCTAATATTACTAACATTGTTAACATTACTGCCATACCTGGTATCGCTAATATTACTAACATTGTTAACATTCCTGCCATACCTGGTATCGCTAATATTACTAACATTGTTAACATTACTGCCATACCTGGTATCGCTAGTATTACTAACACTGTTAACATTACTGCCATTCCTGGTATCGCTAGTATTACTAACATTGTTAACATTACTGCCATACCTGGTATCGCTAATCTTCCTAACATTGTTAACATTACTGCCATACCTGGTATCGCTAATATTACTAATATTGTTAACATTACTGCCATACCTGGTATCGCTAATATTACTAACATTGTTAACATTACTGCCATACATAGTATCGCTAATATTACTAACATTGTTAACATTCCTGCCATACCTGGTATCGCTAATATTACTAACATTGTTAACATTACTGCCATACCTGGTATCGCTAATTTTCCTAACATTGTTAACATTACTGCCATACATAGTATCGCTAATATTACTAACATTGTTAACATTCCTGCCATACCTGGTATCGCTAATATTACTAACATTGTTAACATTACTGCCATACCTGGTATCGCTAATCTTCCTAACATTGTTAACATTACTGCCATACCTGGTATCGCTAATATTACTAACATTGTTAACATTACTGCCATACCTGGTATCGCTAATCTTCCTAACATTGTTATCATTCCTTCCATCGCTAATATTACTAACATTGTTAACATTACTGCCATACCTGGTATCGCTAATCTTTCTAACATTGTTATCATTCCTTCCATCGCTAATATTACTAACATTGTTAACATTACTGCCATACCTGGTATCGCTAATATTACTAACATTGTTAACATTACTGCCATACCTGGTATCGCTAATATTACTAACATTGTTAACATTCCTGCCATACCTAGTATCGCTAATATTACTAACATTGTTATCATTCCTTCCATCGCTAATATTACTAACATTGTTAACATTACTGCCATACCTGGTATCGCTAATATTACTAACATTGTTAACATTACTGCCATACCTGGTATCGCTAATCTTCCTAACATTGTTATCATTCCTTCCATCGCTAATATTACTAACATTGTTAACATTACTGCCATACCTGGTATCGCTAATATTACTAACATTGTTAACATTACTGCCATACATGGTATCGCTAATATTACTAACATTGTTAACATTACTGCCATACCTGGTATCGCTAATATTACTAACATTGTTAACATTACTGCCATACCTGGTATCGCTAATATTACTAACATTGTTAACATTACTGCCATACCTGGTATCGCTAATCTTCCTAACATTGTTATCATTCCTTCCATCGCTAATATTACTAACATTGTTAACATTACTGCCATACCTGGTATCGCTAATCTTCCTAACATTGTTAACATTACTGCCATACCTGGTATCGCTAATCTTCCTAACATTGTTAACATTACTGCCATACCTGGTATCGCTAATATTACTAACATTGTTAACATTACTGCCATACATAGTATCGCTAATATTACTAACATTGTTAACATTACTGCCATACCTGGTATCGCTAATATTACTAACATTGTTAACATTACTGCCATACCTGGTATCGCTAATCTTCCTAACATTGTTAACATTACTGCCATACCTGGTATCGCTAATATTACTAACATTGTTATCATTCCTTCCATCGCTAATATTACTAACATTGTTAACATTACTGCCATACCTGGTATCGCTAATATTACTAACATTGTTAACATTACTGCCATACCTGGTATCGCTAATATTACTAACATTGTTAACATTCCTGCCATACCTGGTAACGCTAATATTACTAACATTGTTAACATTACTGCCATACCTGGTATCGCTAGTATTACTAACACTGTTAACATTACTGCCATTCCTGGTATCGCTAGTATTACTAACATTGTTAACATTACTGCCATACCTGGTATCGCTAATCTTCCTAACATTGTTAACATTACTGCCATACCTGGTATCGCTAATATTACTAATATTGTTAACATTACTGCCATACCTGGTATCGCTAATATTACTAACATTGTTAACATTACTGCCATACATAGTATCGCTAATATTACTAACATTGTTAACATTCCTGCCATACCTGGTATCGCTAATATTACTAACATTGTTAACATTACTGCCATACCTGGTATCGCTAATTTTCCTAACATTGTTAACATTACTGCCATACATAGTATCGCTAATATTACTAACATTGTTAACATTCCTGCCATACCTGGTATCGCTAATATTACTAACATTGTTAACATTACTGCCATACCTGGTATCGCTAATCTTCCTAACATTGTTAACATTACTGCCATACCTGGTATCGCTAATATTACTAACATTGTTAACATTACTGCCATACCTGGTATCGCTAATCTTCCTAACATTGTTATCATTCCTTCCATCGCTAATATTACTAACATTGTTAACATTACTGCCATACCTGGTATCGCTAATCTTTCTAACATTGTTATCATTCCTTCCATCGCTAATATTACTAACATTGTTAACATTACTGCCATACCTGGTATCGCTAATATTACTAACATTGTTAACATTACTGCCATACCTGGTATCGCTAATATTACTAACATTGTTAACATTCCTGCCATACCTAGTATCGCTAATATTACTAACATTGTTATCATTCCTTCCATCGCTAATATTACTAACATTGTTAACATTACTGCCATACCTGGTATCGCTAATATTACTAACATTGTTAACATTACTGCCATACCTGGTATCGCTAATCTTCCTAACATTGTTATCATTCCTTCCATCGCTAATATTACTAACATTGTTAACATTACTGCCATACCTGGTATCGCTAATATTACTAACATTGTTAACATTACTGCCATACATGGTATCGCTAATATTACTAACATTGTTAACATTACTGCCATACCTGGTATCGCTAATATTACTAACATTGTTAACATTACTGCCATACCTGGTATCGCTAATATTACTAACATTGTTAACATTACTGCCATACCTGGTATCGCTAATCTTCCTAACATTGTTATCATTCCTTCCATCGCTAATATTACTAACATTGTTAACATTACTGCCATACCTGGTATCGCTAATCTTCCTAACATTGTTATCATTCCTTCCATCGCTAATATTACTAACATTGTTAACATTACTGCCATACCTGGTATCGCTAATATTACTAACATTGTTAACATTCCTGTCATACCTAGTATCGCTAATATTACTAACATTGTTATCATTCCTTCCATCGCTAATATTACTAACATTGTTAACATTACTGCCATACATAGTATCGCTAATATTACTAACATTGTTAACATTACTGCCATACCTGGTATCGCTAATCTTCCTAACATTGTTATCATTCCTTCCATCGCTAATATTACTAACATTGTTAACATTACTGCCATACCTGGTATCGCTAATATTACTAACATTGTTAACATTACTGCCATACCTGGTATCGCTAATATTACTAACATTGTTAACATTACTGCCATACCTGGTATCGCTAATCTTCCTAACATTGGTATCATTCCTTCCATCGCTAATATTACTAACATTGTTAACATTACTGCCATACCTGGTATCGCTAATCTTCCTTACATTGTTAACATTACTGCCATACCTGGTATCGCTAATATTACTAACATTGTTAACATTACTGCCATACCTGGTATCGCTAATATTACTAACATTGTTAACATTACTGCCATACCTGGTATCGCTAATATTACTAACATTGTTAACATTACTGCCATACCTGGTATCGCTAATATTACTAACATTGTTAACATTACTGCCATACCTAGTATCGCTAATATTACTAACATTGTTAACATTACTGCCATACCTGGTATCGCTAATATTACTAACATTGTTAACATTACTGCCATACCTGGTATCTCTAGTATTACTAACATTGTTAACATTATTGCCATACCTGGTATCACTAATATTACTAACATTGTTAACATTACTGCCATACCTAGTATCGCTAATATTACTAACATTGTTAACATTACTGCCATACCTGGTATCGCTAATATTACTAACATTGTTAACATTACTGCCATACCTGGTATCGCTAGTATTACTAACATTGTTAACATTACTGCCATACCTGGTATCGCTAATATTACTAACATTGTTAACATTACTGCCATACCTTGTATCGCTAATATTACTAACATTGTTAACATTACTGCCATACCTAGTATCGCTAATATTACTAACATTGTTAACATTACTGCCATACCTAGTATCGCTAATATTACTAACATTGTTAACATTACTGCCATACCTAGTATCGCTAATATTACTAACATTGTTAACATTACTGCCATACCTGGTATCGCTAATATTACTAACATTGTTAACATTACTGCCATACCTGGTATCGCTAATATTACTAACATTGTTAACATTACTGCCATACCTGGTATCGCTAATATTACTAACATTGTTAACATTACTGCCATACCTGGTATCGCTAATATTACTAACATTGTTAACATTACTGCCATACCTAGTATCGCTAATATTACTAACATTGTTAACATTACTGCCATACCTGGTATCGCTAATATTACTAACATTGTTATCATTCCTTCCATCGCTAATATTACTAACATTGTTAACATTACAGCCATACCTGGTATCGCTAATATTACTAACATTGTTAACATTACTGCCATACCTGGTATCGCTAATATTACTAACATTGTTAACATTCCTGCCATACCTGGTATCGCTAATATTACTAACATTGTTAACATTACTGCCATACCTGGTATCGCTAATATTACTAATATTGTTAACATTCCTGCCATACCTGGTATCGCTAATATTACTAATATTGTTAACATTCCTGCCATACCTGGTATCGCTAATATTACTAACATTGTTAACATTACTGCCATACCTGGTATCGCTAGTATTACTAACACTGTTAACATTACTGCCATTCCTGGTATCGCTAGTATTACTAACATTGTTAACATTACTGCCATACCTGGTATCGCTAATCTTCCTAACATTGTTAACATTACTGCCATACCTGGTATCGCTAATATTACTAATATTGTTAACATTACTGCCATACCTAGTATCGCTAATATTACTAACATTGTTAACATTCCTGCCATACCTGGTATCGCTAATATTACTAACATTGTTAACATTACTGCCATACCTGGTATCGCTAGTATTACTAACACTGTTAACATTACTGCCATTCCTGGTATCGCTAGTATTACTAACATTGTTAACATTACTGCCATACCTGGTATCGCTAATCTTCCTAACATTGTTAACATTACTGCCATACCTGGTATCGCTAATATTACTAACATTGTTAACATTACTGCCATACCTGGTATCGCTAATCTTCCTAACATTGTTAACATTCCTTCCATCGCTAGTATCGCTAATATTACTAACATTGTTAACATTCCTGCCATACCTGGTATCGCTAATATTACTAACATTGTTAACATTACTGCCATACCTGGTATCGCTAATTTTCCTAACATTGTTAACATTACTGCCATACATAGTATCGCTAATATTACTAACATTGTTAACATTCCTGCCATACCTGGTATCGCTAATATTACTAACATTGTTAACATTACTGCCATACCTGGTATCGCTAATCTTCCTAACATTGTTAACATTACTGCCATACCTGGTATCGCTAATATTACTAACATTGTTAACATTACTGCCATACCTGGTATCGATAATCTTCCTAACATTGTTATCATTCCTTCCATCGCTAATATTACTAACATTGTTAACATTACTGCCATACCTAGTATCGCTAATATTACTAACATTGTTAACATTACTGCCATACCTGGTATCGCTAATATTACTAACATTGTTAACATTACTGCCATATCTGGTATCGCTAGTATTACTAACATTGTTAACATTACTGCCATACCTGGTATCGCTAATATTACTAACATTGTTAACATTACTGCCATACCTAGTATCGCTAATATTACTAACATTGTTAACATTACTGCCATACCTGGTATCGCTAATATTACTAACATTGTTAACATTACTGCCATACCTGGTATCGCTAATATTACTAACATTGTTATCATTCCTTCCATCGCTAATATTACTAACATTGTTAACATTACTGCCATACCTGGTATCGCTAATATTACTAACATTGTTAACATTACTGCCATACCTGGTATCGCTAATATTACTAACATTGTTAACATTACTGCCATTCCTGGTATCGCTAGTATTACTAACATTGTTAACATTACTGCCATACCTGGTATCGCTAATCTTCCTAACATTGTTAACATTACTGCCATACCTGGTATCGCTAATATTACTAATATTGTTAACATTACTGCCATACCTGGTATCGCTAATATTACTAACATTGTTAACATTACTGCCATACATAGTATCGCTAATATTACTAACATTGTTAACATTCCTGCCATACCTGGTATCGCTAATATTACTAACATTGTTAACATTACTGCCATACCTGGTATCGCTAATTTTCGTAACATTGTTAACATTACTGCCATACATAGTATCGCTAATATTACTAACATTGTTAATATTCCTGCCATACCTGGTATCGCTAATATTACTAACATTGTTAACATTACTGCCATACCTGGTATCGCTAATCTTCCTAACATTGTTAACATTACTGCCATACCTGGTATCGCTAATATTACTAACATTGTTAACATTACTGCCATACCTGGTATCGCTAATCTTCCTAACATTGTTATCATTCCTTCCATCGCTAATATTACTAACATTGTTAACATTACTGCCATACCTGGTATCGCTAATCTTCCTAACATTGTTATCATTCCTTCCATCGCTAATATTACTAACATTGTTAACATTACTGCCATACCTGGTATCGCTAATATTACTAACATTGTTAACATTACTGCCATACCTGGTATCGCTAATATTACTAACATTGTTAACATTCCTGCCATACCTAGTATCGCTAATATTACTAACATTGTTATCATTCCTTCCATCGCTAATATTACTAACATTGTTAACATTACTGCCATACCTGGTATCGCTAATATTACTAACATTGTTAACATTACTGCCATACCTGGTATCGCTAATCTTCCTAACTTTGTTATCATTCCTTCCATCGCTAATATTACTAACATTGTTAACATTACTGCCATACCTAGTATCGCTAATATTACTAACATTGTTAACATTACTGCTATACCTGGTATCGCTAATATTACTAACATTGTTAACATTACTGCCATATCTGGTATCGCTAGTATTACTAACATTGTTAACATTACTGCCATACCTGGTATCGCTAATATTACTAACATTGTTAACATTACTGCCATACCTAGTATCGCTAATATTACTAACATTGTTAACATTACTGCCATACCTGGTATCGCTAATATTACTAACATTGTTAACATTACTGCCATACCTGGTATCGCTAATATTACTAACATTGTTATCATTCCTTCCATCGCTAATATTACTAACATTGTTAACATTACTGCCATACCTGGTATCGCTAATATTACTAACATTGTTAACATTACTGCCATACCTGGTATCGCTAATATTACTAACATTGTTAACATTACTGCCATTCCTGGTATCGCTAGTATTACTAACATTGTTAACATTACTGCCATACCTGGTATCGCTAATCTTCCTAACATTGTTAACATTACTGCCATACCTGGTATCGCTAATATTACTAATATTGTTAACATTACTGCCATACCTGGTATCGCTAATATTACTAACATTGTTAACATTACTGCCATACATAGTATCGCTAATATTACTAACATTGTTAACATTACTGCCATACCTGGTATCGCTAATTTTCCTAACATTGTTAACATTACTGCCATACATAGTATCGCTAATCTTCCTAACATTGTTAACATTACTGCCATACCTGGTATCGCTAATATTACTAACATTGTTAACATTACTGCCATACCTGGTATCGCTAATCTTCCTAACATTGTTATCATTCCTTCCATCGCTAATATTACTAACATTGTTAACATTACTGCCATACCTGGTATCGCTAATCTTCCTAACATTGTTATCATTCCTTCCATCGCTAATATTACTAACATTGTTAACATTACTGCCATACCTGGTATCGCTAATATTACTAACATTGTTAACATTACTGCCATACCTGGTATCGCTAATATTACTAACATTGTTAACATTCCTGCCATACCTAGTATCACTAATATTACTAACATTGTTATCATTCCTTCCATCGCTAATATTACTAACATTGTTAACATTACTGCCATACCTGGTATCGCTAATCTTCCTAACATTGTTATCATTCCTTCCATCGCTAATATTACTAACATTGTTAACATTACTGCCATACCTGGTATCGCTAATATTACTAACATTGTTAACATTACTGCCATACATGGTATCGCTAATATTACTAACATTGTTAACATTACTGCCATACCTGGTATCGCTAATATTACTAAAATTGTTAACATTACTGCCATACCTGGTATCGCTAATATTACTAACATTGTTAACATTACTGCCATACCTGGTATCGCTAATATTACTAACATTGTTAACATTACTGCCATACCTGGTATCGCTAATCTTCCTAACATTGTTATCATTCCTTCCATCGCTAATATTACTAACATTGTTAACATTACTGCCATACCTGGTATCGCTAATCTTCCTAACATTGTTATCATTCCTTCCATCGCTAATATTACTAACATTGTTAACATTACTGCCATACCTGGTATCGCTAATATTACTAACATTGTTAACATTCCTGTCATACCTAGTATCGCTAATATTACTAACATTGTTATCATTCCTTCCATCGCTAATATTACTAACATTGTTAACATTACTGCCATACATAGTATCGCTAATATTACTAACATTGTTAACATTACTGCCATACCTGGTATCGCTAATCTTCCTAACATTGTTATCATTCCTTCCATCGCTAATATTACTAACATTGTTAACATTACTGCCATACCTGGTATCGCTAATATTACTAACATTGTTAACATTACTGCCATACCTGGTATCGCTAATATTACTAACATTGTTAACATTACTGCCATACCTGGTATCGCTAATCTTCCTAACATTGGTATCATTCCTTCCATCGCTAATATTACTAACATTGTTAACATTACTGCCATACCTGGTATCGCTAATCTTCCTAACATTGTTAACATTACTACCATACCTGGTATCGCTAATATTACTAACATTGTTAACATTACTGCCATACCTGGTATCGCTAATATTACTAACATTGTTAACATTACTGCCATACCTGGTATCGCTAATATTACTAACATTGTTAACATTACTGCCATACCTGGTATCGCTAATATTACTAACATTGTTAACATTACTGCCATACCTAGTATCGCTAATATTACTAACATTGTTAACATTACTGCCATACCTGGTATCGCTAATATTACTAACATTGTTAACATTACTGCCATACCTGGTATCTCTAGTATTACTAACATTGTTAACATTACTGCCATACCTGGTATCACTAATATTACTAACATTGTTAACATTACTGCCATACCTAGTATCGCTAATATTACTAACATTGTTAACATTACTGCCATACCTGGTATCGCTAATATTACTAACATTGTTAACATTACTGCCATACCTGGTATCGCTAGTATTACTAACATTGTTAACATTACTGCCATACCTGGTATCGCTAATATTACTAACATTGTTAACATTACTGCCATACCTGGTATCGCTAATATTACTAACATTATTAACATTACTGCCATACCTGGTATCGCTAATATTACTAACATTGTTAACATTACTGCCATACCTGGTATCGCTAATATTACTAACATTGTTAACATTACTGCCATACCTAGTATCGCTAATATTACTAACATTGTTAACATTACTGCCATACCTAGTATCGCTAATATTACTAACATTGTTAACATTACTGCCATACCTGGTATCGCTAATATTACTAACATTGTTAACATTACTGCCATACCTAGTATCGCTAATATTACTAACATTGTTAACATTACTGCCATATCTAGTATCGCTAATATTACTAACATTGTTAACATTACTGCCATACCTAGTATCGCTAATATTACTAATATTGTTAACATTACTGCCATACCTGGTATCGCTAATATTACTAACATTGTTAACATTACTGACATACCTGGTATCGCTAATATTACTAACATTTTTAACATTACTGCCATACCTGGTATCGCTAATATTACTAACATTGTTAACATTACTGCCATACCTAGTATCGCTAATATTACTAACATTGTTAACATTACTGCCATACCTGGTATCGCTAATATTACTAACATTGTTAACATTACTGCCATACCTGGTATCGCTAGTATTACTAACATTGTTAACATTACTGCCATACCTAGTATCGCTAATATTACTAACATTGTTAACATTACTGCCATACCTAGTATCGCTAATATTACTAACATTGTTAACATTACTGCCATACCTAGTATCGCTAATATTACTAACATTGTTAACATTACTGCCATACCTGGTATCGCTAATATTACTAACATTGTTAACATTACTGCCATACCTGGTATCGCTAGTATTACTAACATTGTTAACATTACTGCCATACCTGGTATCGCTAATATTACTAACATTGTTAACATTACTGCCATACCTAGTATCGCTAATATTACTAACATTGTTAACATTACTGCCATACCTAGTATCGCTAATATTACTAACATTGTTAACATTATTGCCATACCTGGTATCGCTAATATTACTTACATTGTTAACATTACTGCCATACCTGGTATCGCTAATCTTCCTAACATTTTTATCATTCCTTCGATCGCTAATATTACTAACATTGTTAACATTACTGCCATACCTAGTATCGCTAATATTACTAACATTGTTAACATTACTGCCATACCTGGTATCGCTAATATTACTAACATTGTTAACATTACTGCCATATCTGGTATCGCTAGTATTACTAACATTGTTAACATTACTGCCATACCTGGTATCGCTAATATTACTAACATTGTTAACATTACTGCCATACCTAGTATCGCTAATATTACTAACATTGTTAACATTACTGACATACCTGGTATCGCTAATATTACTAACATTGTTAACATTACTGCCATACCTGGTATCGCTAATCTTCCTAACATTGTTAACATTACTGCCATAACTGGTATCGCTAATATTACTAACATTGTTAACATTACTGCCATACCTGGTATCGCTAATATTACTAACATTGTTAACATTACTGCCATACCTGGTATCGCTAATCTTCCTAACATTGTTAACATTCCTGCCATACCTGGTATCGCTAATATTACTAACATTGTTAACATTCCTGCCATACCTGGTATCGCTAATCTTCCTAACATTGTTAACATTACTGCCATACCTGGTATCGCTAATATTACTAACATTGTTAACATTACTGCCATACCTGGTATCGCTAGTATTACTAACATTGTTAACATTACTGCCATACCTAGTATCGCTAATATTACTAACATTGTTAACATTACTGCCATACCTGGTATCGCTAATATTACTAACATTGTTAACATTACTGCCATACCTGGTATCGCTAATCTTCCTAACATTGTTATCATTCCTTCCATCGCTAATATTACTAACATTGTTAACATTACTGCCATACCTAGTATCGCTAATATTACTAACATTGTTAACATTACTGCCATACCTGGTATCGCTAATATTACTAACATTGTTAACATTACTGCCATATCTGGTATCGCTAGTATTACTAACATTGTTAACTTTACTGCCATACCTGGTATCGCTAATATTACTAACATTGTTAACATTACTGCCATACCTAGTATCGCTAATATTACTAACATTGTTAACATTACTGACATACCTGGTATCGCTAATATTACTAACATTGTTAACATTACTGCCATACATAGTATCGCTAATATTACTAACATTGTTAACATTACTGCCATACCTGGTATCGCTAATATTACTAACATTGTTAACATTACTGCCATACCTGGTATCGCTAATATTACTAACATTGTTAACATTACTGCCATACCTGGTATCGCTAATCTTCCTAACATTGTTAACATTCCTGCCATACCTGGTATCGCTAATATTACTAACATTGTTAATATTCCTGCCATACCTGGTATCGCTAATCTTCCTAACATTGTTAACATTACTGCCATACATAGTATCGCTAATATTACTAACATTGTTAACATTACTGCCATACCTGGTATCGCTAATATTACTAACATTGTTAACATTACTGCCATACCTGGTATCGCTAATATTACTAACATTGTTAATATTACTGCCATACCTGGTATCGCTAATCTTCCTAACATTGTTAACATTCCTGCCATACCTGGTATCGCTAATCTTCCTAACATTGTTAACATTACTGCCATACATAGTATCGCTAATATTACTAACATTGTTAACATTACTGCCATACCTGGTATCGCTAATATTACTAACATTGTTAACATTACTGCCATACCTGGTATCGCTAATATTACTAACATTGTTAATATTACTGCCATACCTGGTATCGCTAATCTTCCTAACATTGTTAACATTACTGCCATACCTGGTATCGCTAATATTACTAACATTGTTAACATTACTGCCATACCTGGTATCGCTAATCTTCCTAACATTGTTAACATTACTGCCATACCTGGTATCGCTAATCTTCCTAACATTGTTAACATTCCTGCCATACCTGGTATCGCTAATATTACTAACATTGTTAACATTACTGCCATACATAGTATCGCTAATCTTCCTAACATTGTTAACATTACTGCCATACCTGGTATCGCTAATATTACTAACATTGTTAACATTACTGCCATACCTGGTATCGCTAATATTACTAACATTGTTAACATTACTGCCATACCTGGTATCGCTAATATTACTAACATTGTTAACATTACTGCCATACCTGGTATCGCTAATCTTCCTAACATTGTTATCATTCCTTCCATCGCTAATATTACTAACATTGTTAATATTACTGCCATACCTGGTATCGCTAATATTACTAACATTGTTAACATTCCTGCCATACCTAGTATCGCTAATATTACTAACATTGTTATCATTCATTCCATCGCTAATATTACTAACATTGTTAACATTACTGCCATACCTGGTATCGCTAATATTACTAACATTGTTAACATTACTGCCATACCTGGTATCGCTAATCTTCCTAACATTGTTATCATTCCTTCCATCGCTAATATTACTAACATTGTTAACATTACTGCCATACCTGGTATCGCTAATATTACTAACATTGTTAACATTACTGCCATACATGGTATCGCTAATATTACTAACATTGTTAACATTATTGCCATACCTGGTATCGCTAATATTACTAACATTGTTAACATTACTGCCATACCTGGTATCGCTAATATTACTAACATTGTTAACATTACTGCCATACCTGGTATCGCTAATATTACTAACATTGTTAACATTACTGCCATACCTGGTATCGCTAATCTTCCTAACATTGTTATCATTCCTTCCATCGCTAATATTACTAACATTGTTAACATTACTGCCATACCTGGTATCGCTAATCTTCCTAACATTGTTATCATTCCTTCCATCGCTAATATTACTAACATTGTTAACATTACTGCCATACCTGGTATCGCTAATCTTCCTAACATTGTTATCATTCCTTCCATCGCTAATATTACTAACATTGTTAACATTACTGCCATACCTGGTATCGCTAATATTACTAACATTGTTAACATTACTGCCATACATGGTATCGCTAATATTACTAACATTGTTAACATTATTGCCATTCCTGGTATCGCTAGTATTACTAACATTGTTAACATTACTGCCATACCTGGTATCGCTAATCTTCCTAACATTGTTAACATTACTGCCATACCTGGTATCGCTAATATTACTAATATTGTTAACATTACTGCCATACCTGGTATCGCTAATATTACTAACATTGTTAACATTACTGCCATACATAGTATCGCTAATATTACTAACATTGTTAACATTCCTGCCATACCTGGTATCGCTAATATTACTAACATTGTTAACATTACTGCCATACCTGGTATCGCTAATTTTCCTAACATTGTTAACATTACTGCCATACATAGTATCGCTAATATTACTAACATTGTTAACATTCCTGCCATACCTGGTATCGCTAATATTACTAACATTGTTAACATTACTGCCATACCTGGTATCGCTAATCTTCCTAACATTGTTAACATTACTGCCATACCTGGTATCGCTAATATTACTAACATTGTTAACATTACTGCCATACCTGGTATCGCTAATCTTCCTAACATTGTTATCATTCCTTCCATCGCTAATATTACTAACATTGTTAACATTACTGCCATACCTGGTATCGCTAATCTTCCTAACATTGTTATCATTCCTTCCATCGCTAATATTACTAACATTGTTAACATTACTGCCATACCTGGTATCGCTAATATTACTAACATTGTTAACATTACTGCCATACCTGGTATCGCTAATATTACTAACATTGTTAACATTCCTGCCATACCTAGTATCGCTAATATTACTAACATTGTTATCATTCCTTCCATCGCTAATATTACTAACATTGTTAACATTACTGCCATACCTGGTATCGCTAATATTACTAACATTGTTAACATTACTGCCATACCTGGTATCGCTAATCTTCCTAACATTGTTATCATTCCTTCCATCGCTAATATTACTAACATTGTTAACATTACTGCCATACCTGGTATCGCTAATATTACTAACATTGTTAACATTACTGCCATACATGGTATCGCTAATATTACTAACATTGTTAACATTACTGCCATACCTGGTATCGCTAATATTACTAAAATTGTTAACATTACTGCCATACCTGGTATCGCTAATATTACTAACATTGTTAACATTACTGCCATACCTGGTATCGCTAATATTACTAACATTGTTAACATTACTGCCATACCTGGTATCGCTAATCTTCCTAACATTGTTATCATTCCTTCCATCGCTAATATTACTAACATTGTTAACATTACTGCCATACCTGGTATCGCTAATCTTCCTAACATTGTTATCATTCCTTCCATCGCTAATATTACTAACATTGTTAACATTACTGCCATACCTGGTATCGCTAATATTACTAACATTGTTAACATTCCTGTCATACCTAGTATCGCTAATATTACTAACATTGTTATCATTCCTTCCATCGCTAATATTACTAACATTGTTAACATTACTGCCATACATAGTATCGCTAATATTACTAACATTGTTAACATTACTGCCATACCTGGTATCGCTAATCTTCCTAACATTGTTATCATTCCTTCCATCGCTAATATTACTAACATTGTTAACATTACTGCCATACCTGGTATCGCTAATATTACTAACATTGTTAACATTACTGCCATACCTGGTATCGCTAATATTACTAACATTGTTAACATTACTGCCATACCTGGTATCGCTAATCTTCCTAACATTGGTATCATTCCTTCCATCGCTAATATTACTAACATTGTTAACATTACTGCCATACCTGGTATCGCTAATCTTCCTAACATTGTTAACATTACTGCCATACCTGGTATCGCTAATATTACTAACATTGTTAACATTACTGCCATACCTGGTATCGCTAATATTACTAACATTGTTAACATTACTGCCATACCTGGTATCGCTAATATTACTAACATTGTTAACATTACTGCCATACCTGGTATCGCTAATATTACTAACATTGTTAACATTACTGCCATACCTAGTATCGCTAATATTACTAACATTGTTAACATTACTGCCATACCTGGTATCGCTAATATTACTAACATTGTTAACATTACTGCCATACCTGGTATCTCTAGTATTACTAACATTGTTAACATTACTGCCATACCTGGTATCACTAATATTACTAACATTGTTAACATTACTGCCATACCTAGTATCGCTAATATTACTAACATTGTTAACATTACTGCCATACCTGGTATCGCTAATATTACTAACATTGTTAACATTACTGCCATACCTGGTATCGCTAGTATTACTAACATTGTTAACATTACTGCCATACCTGGTATCGCTAATATTACTAACATTGTTAACATTACTGCCATACCTGGTATCGCTAATATTACTAACATTGTTAACATTACTGCCATACCTAGTATCGCTAATATTACAAACATTGTTAACATTACTGCCATACCTAGTATCGCTAATATTACTAACATTGTTAACATTACTGCCATACCTAGTATCGCTAATATTACTAATATTGTTAACATTACTGCCATACCTGGTATCGCTAATATTACTAACATTGTTAACATTACTGCCATACCTGGTATCGCTAATATTACTAACATTGTTAACATTACTGCCATACCTGGTATCGCTAATATTACTAACATTGTTAACATTACTGCCATACCTAGTATCGCTAATATTACTAACATTGTTAACATTACTGCCATACCTGGTATCGCTAATATTACTAACATTGTTAACATTACTGCCATACCTGGTATCGCTAGTATTACTAACATTGTTAACATTACTGCCATACCTAGTATCGCTAATATTACTAACATTGTTAACATTACTGCCATACCTAGTATCGCTAATATTACTAACATTGTTAACATTACTGCCATACCTAGTATCGCTAATATTACTAACATTGTTAACATTACTGCCATACCTGGTATCGCTAATATTACTAACATTGTTAACATTACTGCCATACCTGGTATCGCTAGTATTACTAACATTGTTAACATTACTGCCATACCTGGTATCGCTAATCTTCCTAACATTGTTAACATTACTGCCATACCTGGTATCGCTAATATTACTAACATTGTTAACATTACTGCCATACATGGTATCGCTAATATTACTAACATTGTTAACATTACTGCCATACCTGGTATCGCTAATATTACTAAAATTGTTAACATTACTGCCATACCTGGTATCGCTAATATTACTAACATTGTTAACATTACTGCCATACCTGGTATCGCTAATATTACTAACATTGTTAACATTACTGCCATACCTGGTATCGCTAATCTTCCTAACATTGTTATCATTCCTTCCATCGCTAATATTACTAACATTGTTAACATTACTGCCATACCTGGTATCGCTAATCTTCCTAACATTGTTATCATTCCTTCCATCGCTAATATTACTAACATTGTTAACATTACTGCCATACCTGGTATCGCTAATATTACTAACATTGTTAACATTCCTGTCATACCTAGTATCGCTAATATTACTAACATTGTTATCATTCCTTCCATCGCTAATATTACTAACATTGTTAACATTACTGCCATACATAGTATCGCTAATATTACTAACATTGTTAACATTACTGCCATACCTGGTATCGCTAATCTTCCTAACATTGTTATCATTCCTTCCATCGCTAATATTACTAACATTGTTAACATTACTGCCATACCTGGTATCGCTAATATTACTAACATTGTTAACATTACTGCCATACCTGGTATCGCTAATATTACTAACATTGTTAACATTACTGCCATACCTGGTATCGCTAATCTTCCTAACATTGGTATTATTCCTTCCATCGCTAATATTACTAACATTGTTAACATTACTGCCATACCTGGTATCGCTAATCTTCCTAACATTGTTAACATTACTGCCATACCTGGTATCGCTAATATTACTAACATTGTTAACATTACTGCCATACCTGGTATCGCTAATATTACTAACATTGTTAACATTACTGCCATACCTGGTATCGCTAATATTACTAACATTGTTAACATTACTGCCATACCTGGATTCGCTAATATTACTAACATTGTTAACATTACTGCCATACCTAGTATCGCTAATATTACTAACATTGTTAACATTACTGCCATACCTGGTATCGCTAATATTACTAACATTGTTAACATTACTGCCATACCTGGTATCTCTAGTATTACTAACATTGTTAACATTACTGCCATACCTGGTATCACTAATATTACTAACATTGTTAACATTACTGCCATACCTAGTATCGCTAATATTACTAACATTGTTAACATTACTGCCATACCTGGTATCGCTAATATTACTAACATTGTTAACATTACTGCCATACCTGGTATCGCTAATATTACTAACATTGTTAACATTACTGCCATACCTGGTATCGCTAATATTACTAACATTGTTAACATTACTGCCATACCTAGTATCGCTAATATTACTAACATTGTTAACATTACTGCCATACCTAGTATCGCTAATATTACTAACATTGTTAACATTACTGCCATACCTAGTATCGCTAATATTACTAATATTGTTAACATTACTGCCATACCTGGTATCGCTAATATTACTAACATTGTTAACATTACTGCCATACCTGGTATCGCTAATATTACTAACATTGTTAACATTACTGCCATACCTGGTATCGCTAATATTACTAACATTGTTAACATTACTGCCATACCTAGTATCGCTAATATTACTAACATTGTTAACATTACTGCCATACCTGGTATCGCTAATATTACTAACATTGTTAACATTACTGCCATACCTGGTATCGCTAGTATTACTAACATTGTTAACATTACTGCCATACCTAGTATCGCTAATATTACTAACATTGTTAACATTACTGCCATACCTAGTATCGCTAATATTACTAACATTGTTAACATTACTGCCATACCTAGTATCGCTAATATTACTAACATTGTTAACATTACTGCCATACCTGGTATCGCTAATATTACTAACATTGTTAACATTACTGCCATACCTGGTATCGCTAGTATTACTAACATTGTTAACATTACTGCCATACCTGGTATCGCTAATATTACTAACATTGTTAACATTACTGCCATACCTAGTATCGCTAATATTACTAACATTGTTAACATTACTGCCATACCTAGTATCGCTAATATTACTAACATTGTTAACATTACTGCCATACCTGGTATCGCTAATATTACTAACATTGTTAACATTACTGCCATACCTGGTATCGCTAATATTACTAACATTGTTAACATTACTGCCATACCTGGTATCGCTAATATTACTAACATTGTTAACATTACTGCCATACCTGGTATCGCTAATCTTCCTAACATTGTTATCATTCCTTCCATCGCTAATATTACTAACATTGTTAACATTACTGCCATACCTAGTATCGCTAATATTACTAACATTGTTAACATTACTGCCATACCTGGTATCGCTAATATTACTAACATTGTTAACATTACTGCCATATCTGGTATCGCTAGTATTACTAACATTGTTAACATTACTGCCATACCTGGTATCGCTAATATTACTAACATTGTTAACATTACTGCCATACCTAGTATCGCTAATATTACTAACATTGTTAACATTACTGACATACCTGGTATCGCTAATATTACTAACATTGTTAACATTACTGCCATACATAGTATCGCTAATATTACTAACATTGTTAACATTACTGCCATACCTGGTATCGCTAATATTACTAACATTGTTAACATTACTGCCATACCTGGTATCGCTAATATTACTAACATTGTTAATATTACTGCCATACCTGGTATCGCTAATCTTCCTAACATTGTTAACATTACTGCCATACATAGTATCGCTAATATTACTAACATTGTTAACATTACTGCCATACCTGGTATCGCTAATCTTCCTAACATTGTTAACATTACTGCCATACCTGGTATCGCTAATCTTCCTAACATTGTTAACATTCCTGCCATACCTGGTATCGCTAATATTACTAACATTGTTAACATTCCTGCCATACCTGGTATCGCTAATCTTCCTAACATTGTTAACATTACTGCCATACATAGTATCGCTAATATTACTAACATTGTTAACATTACTGCCATACCTGGTATCGCTAATATTACTAACATTGTTAACATTACTGCCATACCTGGTATCGCTAATATTACTAACATTGTTAATATTACTGCCATACCTGGTATCGCTAATCTTCCTAACATTGTTAACATTACTGCCATACCTGGTATCGCTAATATTACTAACATTGTTAACATTCCTGCCATACCTGGTATCGCTAATATTACTAACATTGTTAACATTACTGCCATACCTGGTATCGCTAATATTACTAACATTGTTAACATTACTGCCATACCTGGTATCGCTAATCTTCCTAACATTGTTAACATTACTGCCATACCTGGTATCGCTAATATTACTAACATTGTTAACATTACTGCCATACCTAGTATCGCTAATATTACTAACATTGTTAACATTACTGCCATACCTGGTATCGCTAATCTTCCTAACATTGTTAACATTACTGCCATACCTGGTATCGCTAATCTTCCTAACATTGTTAACATTCCTGCCATACCTGGTATCGCTAATATTACTAACATTGTTAACATTACTGCCATACATAGTATCGCTAATCTTCCTAACATTGTTAACATTACTGCCATACCTGGTATCGCTAATATTACTAACATTGTTAACATTACTGCCATACCTGGTATCGCTAATATTACTAACATTGTTAACATTCCTGCCATACCTGGTATCGCTAATCTTCCTAACATTGTTAACATTACTGCCATACCTGGTATCGCTAATCTTCCTAACATTGTTAACATTCCTGCCATACCTGGTATCGCTAATATTACTAACATTGTTAACATTACTGACATACATAGTATCGCTAATCTTCCTAACATTGTTAACATTACTGCCATACCTGGTATCGCTAATATTACTAACATTGTTAACATTACTGCCATACCTGGTATCGCTAATATTACTAACATTGTTAACATTACTGCCATACCTGGTATCGCTAATCTTCCTAACATTGTTATCATTCCTTCCATCGCTAATATTACTAACATTGTTAATATTACTGCCATACCTGGTATCGCTAATATTACTAACATTGTTAACATTCCTGCCATACCTAGTATCGCTAATATTACTAACATTGTTATCATTCATTCCATCGCTAATATTACTAACATTGTTAACATTACTGCCATACCTGGTATCGCTAATATTACTAACATTGTTAACATTACTGCGATACCTGGTATCGCTAATCTTCCTAACATTGTTATCATTCCTTCCATCGCTAATATTACTAACATTGTTAACATTACTGCCATACCTGGTATCGCTAATATTACTAACATTGTTAACATTACTGCCATACATGGTATCGCTAATATTACTAACATTGTTAACATTATTGCCATACCTGGTATCGCTAATATTACTAACATTGTTAACATTACTGCCATACCTGGTATCGCTAATATTACTAACATTGTTAACATTACTGCCATACCTGGTATCGCTAATATTACTAACATTGTTAACATTACTGCCATACCTGGTATCGCTAATCTTCCTAACATTGTTATCATTCCTTCCATCGCTAATATTACTAACATTGTTAACATTACTGCCATACCTGGTATCGCTAATCTTCCTAACATTGTTATCATTCCTTCCATCGCTAATATTACTAACATTGTTAACATTACTGCCATACCTGGTATCGCTAATATTACTAACATTGTTAACATTCCTGTCATACCTAGTATCGCTAATATTACTAAAATTGTTATAATTCCTTCCATCGCTAATATTACTAACATTGTTAACATTACTGCCATACATAGTATCGCTAATATTACTAACATTGTTAACATTACTGCCATACCTGGTATCGCTAATCTTCCTAACATTGTTATCATTCCTTCCATCGCTAATATTACTAACATTGTTAACATTACTGCCATACCTGGTATCGCTAATATTACTAACATTGTTAACATTACTGCCATACCTGGTATCGCTAATATTACTAACATTGTTAACATTCCTGCCATACCTAGTATCGATAATATTACTAACATTGTTAACATTACTGCCATACCTGGTATCGCTAATATTACTAACATTGTTATCATTCCTTCCATCGCTAATATTACTAACATTGTTAACATTCCTGCCATACCTGGTATCGCTAATATTACTAACATTGTTAACATTACTGCCATACCTGGTATCGCTAATCTTCCTAACATTGTTAACATTACTGCCATACCTGGTATCGCTAATCTTCCTAACATTGTTATCATTACTGCCATACCTGGTATCGCTAATATTACTAACATTGTTAACATTACTGCCATACCTGGTATCGCTAATATTACTAACATTGTTAACATTCCTGCCATACCTAGTATCGCTAATATTACTAACATTGTTATCATTCCTTCCATCGCTAATATTACTAACATTGTTAACATTCCTGCCATACCTGGTATCGCTAATATTACTAACATTGTTAACATTACTGCCATACCTGGTATCGCTAATCTTCCTAACATTGTTAACATTACTGCCATACCTGGTATCGCTAGTATTACTAACATTGTTAACATTACTGCCATACCTGGTATCGCTAATATTACTAACATTGTTAACATTACTGCCATACATAGTATCGCTAATATTACTAACATTGTTAACATTCCTGCCATACCTGGTATCGCTAATATTACTAATATTGTTAACATTCCTTCCATCGCTAATATTACTAACATTGTTAACATTACTGCCATACCTGGTATCGCTAATCTTCCTAACATTGTTATCATTCCTTCCATCGCTAATATTACTAATATTGTTAACATTACTGCCATACCTGGTATAGCTAATATTACTAACATTGTTAACATTACTGCCATACATAGTATCGCTAATATTACTAACATTGTTAACATTACTGCCATACCTGGTATCGCTAATATTACTAACATTGTTATCATTCCTTCCATCGCTAATATTACTAACATTGTTAACATTACTGCCATACATAGTATCGCTAATATTACTAACATTGTTATCATTCCTTCCATCGCTAATATTACTAACATTATTAACATTACTGCCATACCTGGTATCGCTAATATTACTAACATTGTTATCATTCCTTCCATCGCTAATATTACTAACATTGTTAACATTACTGCCATACCTGGTATCGCTAATCTTCCTAACATTGTTATCATTCCTTCCATCGCTAATATTACTAACATTGTTAACATTACTGCCATACATAGTATCGCTAATATTACTAACATTGTTAACATTACTGCCATACCTGGTATCGCTAATATTGTTAACATTACTGCCATACCTGGTATCGCTAATCTTCCTAACATTGTTATCATTCCTTCCATCGTTAATATTACTAACATTGTTAACATTACTGCCATACATAGTATCGCTAATATTACTAACATTGTTAACATTACTGCCATACCTGGTATCGCTAATATTGTTAACATTACTGCCATACCTGGTATCGCTAATCTTCCTAACATTGTTATCATTCCTTCCATCGTTAATATTACTAACATTGTTAACATTACTGCCATACATAGTATCGCTAATCTTCCTAACATTGTTAACATTACTGCCATACCTGGTATCGCTAATATTACTAACATTGTTAACATTACTGCCATACCTGGTATCGCTAATATTACTAACATTGTTAACATTACTGCCATACCTGGTATCGCTAATCTTCCTAACATTGTTATCATTCCTTCCATCGCTAATATTACTAACATTGTTAATATTACTGCCATACCTGGTATCGCTAATATTACTAACATTGTTAACATTCCTGCCATACCTAGTATCGCTAATATTACTAACATTGTTATCATTCATTCCATTGCTAATATTACTAACATTGTTAACATTACTGCCATACCTGGTATCGCTAATATTACTAACATTGTTAACATTACTGCGATACCTGGTATCGCTAATCTTCCTAACATTGTTATCATTCCTTCCATCGCTAATATTACTAACATTGTTAACATTACTGCCATACCTGGTATCGCTAATATTACTAACATTGTTAACATTACTGCCATACATGGTATCGCTAATATTACTAACATTGTTAACATTATTGCCATACCTGGTATCGCTAATATTACTAACATTGTTAACATTACTGCCATACCTGGTATCGCTAATATTACTAACATTGTTAACATTACTGCCATACCTGGTATCGCTAATATTACTAACATTGTTAACATTACTGCCATACCTGGTATCGCTAATCTTCCTAACATTGTTATCATTCCTTCCATCGCTAATATTACTAACATTGTTAACATTACTGCCATACCTGGTATCGCTAATCTTCCTAACATTGTTATCATTCCTTCCATCGCTAATATTACTAACATTGTTAACATTACTGCCATACCTGGTATCGCTAATATTACTAACATTGTTAACATTCCTGTCATACCTAGTATCGCTAATATTACTAAAATTGTTATAATTCCTTCCATCGCTAATATTACTAACATTGTTAACATTACTGCCATACATAGTATCGCTAATATTACTAACATTGTTAACATTACTGCCATACCTGGTATCGCTAATCTTCCTAACATTGTTATCATTCCTTCCATCGCTAATATTACTAACATTGTTAACATTACTGCCATACCTGGTATCGCTAATATTACTAACATTGTTAACATTACTGCCATACCTGGTATCGCTAATATTACTAACATTGTTAACATTCCTGCCATACCTAGTATCGCTAATATTACTAACATTGTTAACATTACTGCCATACCTGGTATCGCTAATATTACTAACATTGTTATCATTCCTTCCATCGCTAATATTACTAACATTGTTAACATTCCTGCCATACCTGGTATCGCTAATATTACTAACATTGTTAACATTACTGCCATACCTGGTATCGCTAATCTTCCTAACATTGTTAACATTACTGCCATACCTGGTATCGCTAATCTTCCTAACATTGTTATCATTACTGCCATACCTGGTATCGCTAATATTACTAACATTGTTAACATTACTGCCATACCTGGTATCGCTAATATTACTAACATTGTTAACATTCCTGCCATACCTAGTATCGCTAATATTACTAACATTGTTATCATTCCTTCCATCGCTAATATTACTAACATTGTTAACATTCCTGCCATACCTGGTATCGCTAATATTACTAACATTGTTAACATTACTGCCATACCTGGTATCGCTAATCTTCCTAACATTGTTAACATTACTGCCATACCTGGTATCGCTAGTATTACTAACATTGTTAACATTACTGCCATACCTGGTATCGCTAATATTACTAACATTGTTAACATTACTGCCATACATAGTATCGCTAATATTACTAACATTGTTAACATTCCTGCCATACCTGGTATCGCTAATATTACTAATATTGTTAACATTCATTCCATCGCTAATATTACTAACATTGTTAACATTACTGCCATACCTGGTTTCGCTAATCTTCCTAACATTGTTATCATTCCTTCCATCGCTAATATTACTAACATTGTTAACATTACTGCCATACCTGGTATCGCTAATATTACTAACATTGTTAACATTACTGCCATACATAGTATCGCTAATATTACTAACATTGTTAACATTACTGCCATACCTGGTATCGCTAATATTACTAACATTGTTATCATTCCTTCCATCGCTAATATTACTAACATTGTTAACATTACTGCCATACATAGTATCGCTAATATTACTAACATTGTTATCATTCCTTCCATCGCTAATATTACTAACATTATTAACATTACTGCCATACCTGGTATCGCTAATATTACTAACATTGTTATCATTCCTTCCATCGCTAATATTACTAACATTGTTAACATTACTGCCATACCTGGTATCGCTAATCTTCCTAACATTGTTATCATTCCTTCCATCGCTAATATTACTAACATTGTTAACATTACTGCCATACATAGTATCGCTAATATTACTAACATTGTTAACATTACTGCCATACCTGGTATCGCTAATATTGTTAACATTACTGCCATACCTGGTATCGCTAATCTTCCTAACATTGTTATCATTCCTTCCATCGTTAATATTACTAACATTGTTAACATTACTGCCATACATAGTATCGCTAATATTACTAACATTGTTAACATTATTGCCATACCTGGTATCGCTAATATTACTAACATTGTTAACATTCCTGCCATACCTGGTATCGCTAATATTACTAATATTGTTAACATTACTGCCATACCTGGTATCGCTAATATTACTAACATTGTTAACATTACTGCCATACCTGGTATCGCTAATATTACTAACATTGTTAACATTACTGCCATACCTGGTATCGCTAATATTACTAACATTGTTAACATTACTGCCATACCTGGTATCGCTAATCTTCCTAACATTGTTATCATTCCTTCCATCGCTAATATTACTAACATTGTTAACATTACTGCCATACATAGTATCGCTAATATTACTAATATTGTTAACATTACTGCCATACCTGGTATCGCTAATATTACTAACATTGTTAACATTCCTGCCATACCTGGTATCACTAATATTACTAATATTGTTAACATTACTGCCATATCTGGTATCGCTAATATTACTAACATTGTTAACATTACTGCCATACATAGTATCGCTAATATTACTAACATTGTTATCATTCCTTCCATCGCTAATATTACTAACATTGTTAACATTCCTGCCATACCTGGTATCGCTAATATTACTAATATTGTTAACATTACTGCCATACCTGGTATCGCTAATATTACTAACATTGTTAACATTCCTTCCATACCTGGTATCGCTAATATTACTAACATTGTTAACATTCCTGCCATACCTGGTATCGCTAATATTACTAACATTGTTAACATTACTGCCATACCTGGTATCGCTAATATTACTAACATTGTTATCATTCCTTCCATCGCTAATATTACTAACATTGTTTACATTACTGCCATACATAGTATCGCTAATATTACTAACATTGTTAACATTACTGCCATACCTGGTATCGCTAATATTACTAACATTGTTATCATTCCTTCCATCGCTAATATTACTAACATTGTTAACATTACTGCCATACATAGTATCGCTAATATTACTAACATTGTTATCATTCCTTCCATCGCTAATATTACTAACATTGTTAACATTACTGCCATACATAGTATCGCTAATATTACTAACATTGTTAACATTACTGCCATACCTGGTATCGCTAATATTACTAACATTGTTATCATTCCTTCCATCGCTAATATTACTAACATTGTTAACATTACTGCCATACATAGTATCGCTAATATTACTAACATTGTTAACATTCCTGCCATACCTGGTATCGCTAATATTACTAACATTGTTAACATTACTGCCATACCTGGTATCGCTAATATTACTAACATTGTTAACATTCCTTCCATCGCTAATATTACTAACATTGTTAACATTACTGCCATACCTGGTATCGCTAATCTTCCTAACATTGTTATCATTCCTTCCATCGCTAATATTACTAACATTGTTAACATTACTGCCATACATAGTATCGCTAATATTACTAACATTGTTAACATTACTGCCATACCTGGTATCGCTAATATTACTAACATTGTTAACATTACTACCATACCTGGTATCGCTAATCTTCCTAACATTGTTATCATTCCTTCCATCGCTAATATTACTAACATTGTTAACATTACTGCCATACATAGTATCGCTAATATTACTAACATTGTTAACATTCCTTCCATCGCTAATATTACTAACATTGTTAACATTACTGCCATACCTAGTATCGCTAATATTACTAACATTGTTAACATTACTGCCATACCTGGTATCGCTAATATTACTAACATTGTTAACATTACTGCCATACATAGTATCGCTAATATTACTAACATTGTTAACATTCCTTCCATCGCTAATATTACTAACATTGTTAACATTACTGCCATACCTAGTATCGCTAATATTACTAACATTGTTAACATTACTGCCATACCTAGTATCGCTAATATTACTAACATTGTTAACATTACTGCCATACCTGGTATCGCTAATATTACTAACATTGTTAACATTACTGCCATACCTGGTATCGCTAATCTTCCTAACATTGTTAACATTACTGCCATACCTGGTATCGCTAATATTACTAACATTGTTAACATTACTGCCATACCTGGTATCGCTAATATTACTAACATTGTTAACATTACTGCCATACCTAGTATCGCTAATCTTCCTAACATTGTTATCATTCCTTCCATCGCTAATATTACTAACATTGTTAACATTACTGCCATACATAGTATCGCTAATATTACTAACATTGTTAACATTACTGCCATACCTGGTATCGCTAGTATTACTAACATTGTTAACATTACTGCCATACCTGGTATCGCTAATCTTCCTAACATTGTTATCATTCCTTCCATCGCTAATATTACTAACATTGTTAACATTACTGCCATACCTGGTATCGCTAATCTTCCTAACATTGTTATCATTCCTTCCATCGCTAATATTACTAACATTGTTAACATTACTGCCATACCTGGTATCGCTAATCTTCCTAACATTGTTATCATTCCTTCCATCGTTAATATTACTAACATTGTTAACATTACTGCCATACATAGTATCGCTAATATTACTAACATTGTTAACATTATTGCCATACCTGGTATCGCTAATATTACTAACATTGTTAACATTCCTGCCATACCTGGTATCGCTAATATTACTAATATTGTTAACATTACTGCCATACCTGGTATCGCTAATATTACTAACATTGTTAACATTACTGCCATACCTGGTATCGCTAATATTACTAACATTGTTAACATTACTGCCATACCTGGTATCGCTAATATTACTAACATTGTTAACATTACTGCCATACCTGGTATCGCTAATCTTCCTAACATTGTTATCATTCCTTCCATCGCTAATATTACTAACATTGTTAACATTACTGCCATACATAGTATCGCTAATATTACTAATATTGTTAACATTACTGCCATACCTGGTATCGCTAATATTACTAACATTGTTAACATTCCTGCCATACCTGGTATCGCTAATATTACTAATATTGTTAACATTACTGCCATATCTGGTATCGCTAATATTACTAACATTGTTAACATTACTGCCATACATAGTATCGCTAATATTACTAACATTGTTATCATTCCTTCCATCGCTAATATTACTAACATTGTTAACATTCCTGCCATACCTGGTATCGCTAATATTACTAATATTGTTAACATTACTGCCATACCTGGTATCGCTAATATTACTAACATTGTTAACATTCCTTCCATACCTGGTATCGCTAATATTACTAACATTGTTAACATTCCTGCCATACCTGGTATCGCTAATATTACTAACATTGTTAACATTACTGCCATACCTGGTATCGCTAATATTACTAACATTGTTATCATTCCTTCCATCGCTAATATTACTAACATTGTTAACATTACTGCCATACATAGTATCGCTAATATTACTAACATTGTTAACATTACTGCCATACCTGGTATCGCTAATATTTCTAACATTGTTATCATTCCTTCCATCGCTAATATTACTAACATTGTTAACATTACTGCCATACATAGTATCGCTAATGTTACTAACATTGTTATCATTCCTTCCATCGCTAATATTACTAACATTGTTAACATTACTGCCATACATAGTATCGCTAATATTACTAACATTGTTAACATTACTGCCTTACCTGGTATCGCTAATATTACTAACATTGTTATCATTCCTTCCATCGCTAACATTACTAACATTGTTAACATTACTGCCATACATAGTATCGCTAATATTACTAACATTGTTAACATTCCTGCCATACCTTGTATCGCTAATATTACTAACATTGTTAACATTACTGCCATACCTGGTATCGCTAATATTACTAACATTGTTAACATTCCTTCCATCGCTAATATTACTAACATTGTTAACATTACTGCCATACCTGGTATCGCTAATCTTCCTAACATTGTTATCATTCCTTCCATCGCTAATATTACTAACATTGTTAACATTACTGCCATACATAGTATCGCTAATATTACTAACATTGTTAACATTACTGCCATACCTGGTATCGCTAATATTACTAACATTGTTAACATTACTGCCATACCTGGTATCGCTAATCTTCCTAACATTGTTATCATTCCTTCCATCGCTAATATTACTAACATTGTTAACATTACTGCCATACATAGTATCGCTAATATTACTAACATTGTTAACATTCCTTCCATCGCTAATATTACTAACATTGTTAACATTACTGCCATACCTAATATCGCTAATATTACTAACATTGTTAACATTACTGCCATACCTGGTATCGCTAATATTACTAACATTGTTAACATTACTGCCATACATAGTATCGCTAATATTACTAACATTGTTAACATTCCTTCCATCGCTAATATTACTAACATTGTTAACATTACTGCCATACCTAGTATCGCTAATATTACTAACATTGTTAACATTACTGCCATACCTAGTATCGCTAATATTACTAACATTGTTAACATTACTGCCATACCTGGTATCGCTAATATTACTAACATTGTTAACATTACTGCCATACCTGGTATCGCTAATCTTCCTAACATTGTTAACATTACTGCCATACCTGGTATCGCTAATATTACTAACATTGTTAACATTACTGCCATACCTGGTATCGCTAATATTACTAACATTGTTAACATTACTGCCATACCTAGTATCGCTAATATTACTAACATTGTTAACATTACTGCCATACCTGGTATCGCTAATATTACTAACATTGTTAACATTACTGCCATACCTGGTATCGCTAATCTTCCTAACATTGTTATCATTCCTTCCATCGCTAATATTACTAACATTGTTAACATTACTGCCATACATAGTATCGCTAATATTACTAACATTGTTAACATTCCTTCCATCGCTAATATTACTAACATTGTTAACATTACTGCCATACCTAGTATCGCTAATATTACTAACATTGTTAACATTACTGCCATACCTGGTATCGCTAATATTACTAACATTGTTAACATTACTGCCATACATAGTATCGCTAATATTACTAACATTGTTAACATTCCTTCCATCGCTAATATTACTAACATTGTTAACATTACTGCCATACCTAGTATCGCTAATATTACTAACATTGTTAACATTACTGCCATACCTAGTATCGCTAATATTACTAACATTGTTAACATTACTGCCATACCTGGTATCGCTAATATTACTAACATTGTTAACATTACTGCCATACCTGGTATCGCTAATCTTCCTAACATTGTTAACATTACTGCCATACCTGGTATCGCTAATATTACTAACATTGTTAACATTACTGCCATACCTGGTATCGCTAATATTACTAACATTGTTAACATTACTGCCATACCTAGTATCGCTAATCTTCCTAACATTGTTATCATTCCTTCCATCGCTAATATTACTAACATTGTTAACATTACTGCCATACATAGTATCGCTAATATTACTAACATTGTTAACATTACTGCCATACCTGGTATCGCTAGTATTACTAACATTGTTAACATTACTGCCATACCTGGTATCGCTAATCTTCCTAACATTGTTATCATTCCTTCCATCGCTAATATTACTAACATTGTTAACATTACTGCCATACCTGGTATCGCTAATCTTCCTAACATTGTTATCATTCCTTCCATCGCTAATATTACTAACATTGTTAACATTACTGCCATACCTGGTATCGCTAATCTTCCTAACATTGTTATCATTCCTTCCATCGTTAATATTACTAACATTGTTAACATTACTGCCATACATAGTATCGCTAATATTACTAACATTGTTAACATTATTGCCATACCTGGTATCGCTAATATTACTAACATTGTTAACATTCCTGCCATACCTGGTATCGCTAATATTACTAATATTGTTAACATTACTGCCATACCTGGTATCGCTAATATTACTAACATTGTTAACATTACTGCCATACCTGGTATCGCTAATATTACTAACATTGTTAACATTACTGCCATACCTGGTATCGCTAATCTTCCTAACATTGTTATCATTCCTTCCATCGCTAATATTACTAACATTGTTAACATTACTGCCATACATAGTATCGCTAATATTACTAATATTGTTAACATTACTGCCATACCTGGTATCGCTAATATTACTAACATTGTTAACATTACTGCCATACCTGGTATCGCTAATATTACTAACATTGTTAACATTACTGCCATATCTGGTATCGCTAATATTACTAACATTGTTAACATTACTGCCATACATAGTATCGCTAATATTACTAACATTGTTATCATTCCTTCCATCGCTAATATTACTAACATTGTTAACATTCCTGCCATACCTGGTATCGCTAATATTACTAATATTGTTAACATTACTGCCATACCTGGTATCGCTAATATTACTAACATTGTTAACATTCCTTCCATACCTGGTATCGCTAATATTACTAACATTGTTAACATTCCTGCCATACCTGGTATCGCTAATATTACTAACATTGTTAACATTACTGCCATACCTGGTATCGCTAATATTACTAACATTGTTATCATTCCTTCCATCGCTAATATTACTAACATTGTTAACATTACTGCCATACATAGTATCGCTAATATTACTAACATTGTTAACATTACTGCCATACCTGGTATCGCTAATATTACTAACATTGTTATCATTCCTTCCATCGCTAATATTACTAACATTGTTAACATTACTGCCATACATAGTATCGCTAATGTTACTAACATTGTTATCATTCCTTCCATCGCTAATATTACTAACATTGTTAACATTACTGCCATACATAGTATCGCTAATATTACTAACATTGTTAACATTACTGCCATACCTGGTATCGCTAATATTACTAACATTGTTATCATTCCTTCCATCGCTAACATTACTAACATTGTTAACATTACTGCCATACATAGTATCGCTAATATTACTAACATTGTTAACATTCCTGCCATACCTTGTATCGCTAATATTACTAACATTGTTAACATTACTGCCATACCTGGTATCGCTAATATTACTAACATTGTTAACATTCCTTCCATCGCTAATATTACTAACATTGTTAACATTACTGCCATACCTGGTATCGCTAATCTTCCTAACATTGTTATCATTCCTTCCATCGCTAATATTACTAACATTGTTAACATTACTGCCATACATAGTATCGCTAATATTACTAACATTGTTAACATTACTGCCATACCTGGTATCGCTAATATTACTAACATTGTTAACATTACTGCCATACCTGGTATCGCTAATCTTCCTAACATTGTTATCATTCCTTCCATCGCTAATATTACTAACATTGTTAACATTACTGCCATACATAGTATCGCTAATATTACTAACATTGTTAACATTCCTTCCATCGCTAATATTACTAACATTGTTAACATTACTGCCATACCTAGTATCGCTAATATTACTAACATTGTTAACATTACTGCCATACATAGTATCGCTAATATTACTAACATTGTTAACATTCCTTCCATCGCTAATATTACTAACATTGTTAACATTACTGCCATACCTAGTATCGCTAATATTACTAACATTGTTAGCATTACTGCCATACCTAGTATCGCTAATATTACTAACATTGTTAACATTACTGCCATACCTGGTATCGCTAATATTACTAACATTGTTAACATTACTGCCATACCTGGTATCGCTAATCTTCCTAACATTGTTAACATTACTGCCATACCTGGTATCGCTAATATTACTAACATTGTTAACATTACTGCCATACATAGTATCGCTAATATTACTAACATTGTTAACATTCCTTCCATCGCTAATATTACTAACATTGTTAACATTACTGCCATACCTAGTATCGCTAATATTACTAACATTGTTAACATTACTGCCATACCTAGTATCGCTAATATTACTAACATTGTTAACATTACTGCCATACCTGGTATCGCTAATATTACTAACATTGTTAACATTACTGCCATACCTGGTATCGCTAATCTTCCTAACATTGTTAACATTACTGCCATACCTGGTATCGCTAATATTACTAACATTGTTAACATTACTGCCATACCTGGTATCGCTAATATTACTAACATTGTTAACATTACTGCCATACCTAGTATCGCTAATATTACTAACATTGTTAACATTACTGCCATACCTGGTATCGCTAATATTACTAACATTGTTAACATTACTGCCATACCTGGTATCGCTAATCTTCCTAACATTGTTATCATTCCTTCCATCGCTAATATTACTAACATTGTTAACATTACTGCCATACATAGTATCGCTAATATTACTAACATTGTTAACATTCCTTCCATCGCTAATATTACTAACATTGTTAACATTACTGCCATACCTAGTATCGCTAATATTACTAACATTGTTAACATTACTGCCATACCTGGTATCGCTAATATTACTAACATTGTTAACATTACTGCCATACATAGTATCGCTAATATTACTAACATTGTTAACATTCCTTCCATCGCTAATATTACTAACATTGTTAACATTACTGCCATACCTAGTATCGCTAATATTACTAACATTGTTAACATTACTGCCATACCTAGTATCGCTAATATTACTAACATTGTTAACATTACTGCCATACCTGGTATCGCTAATATTACTAACATTGTTAACATTACTGCCATACCTGGTATCGCTAATCTTCCTAACATTGTTAACATTACTGCCATACCTGGTATCGCTAATATTACTAACATTGTTAACATTACTGCCATACCTGGTATCGCTAATATTACTAACATTGTTAACATTACTGCCATACCTAGTATCGCTAATCTTCCTAACATTGTTATCATTCCTTCCATCGCTAATATTACTAACATTGTTAACATTACTGCCATACATAGTATCGCTAATATTACTAACATTGTTAACATTACTGCCATACCTGGTATCGCTAGTATTACTAACATTGTTAACATTACTGCCATACCTGGTATCGCTAATCTTCCTAACATTGTTATCATTCCTTCCATCGCTAATATTACTAACATTGTTAACATTACTGCCATACCTGGTATCGCTAATCTTCCTAACATTGTTATCATTCCTTCCATCGCTAATATTACTAACATTGTTAACATTACTGCCATACCTGGTATCGCTAATCTTCCTAACATTGTTATCATTCCTTCCATCGTTAATATTACTAACATTGTTAACATTACTGCCATACATAGTATCGCTAATATTACTAACATTGTTAACATTATTGCCATACCTGGTATCGCTAATATTACTAACATTGTTAACATTCCTGCCATACCTGGTATCGCTAATATTACTAATATTGTTAACATTACTGCCATACCTGGTATCGCTAATATTACTAACATTGTTAACATTACTGCCATACCTGGTATCGCTAATATTACTAACATTGTTAACATTACTGCCATACCTGGTATCGCTAATATTACTAACATTGTTAACATTACTGCCATACCTGGTATCGCTAATCTTCCTAACATTGTTATCATTCCTTCCATCGCTAATATTACTAACATTGTTAACATTACTGCCATACATAGTATCGCTAATATTACTAATATTGTTAACATTACTGCCATACCTGGTATCGCTAATATTACTAACATTGTTAACATTACTGCCATACCTGGTATCGCTAATATTACTAACATTGTTAACATTACTGCCATATCTGGTATCGCTAATATTACTAACATTGTTAACATTACTGCCATACATAGTATCGCTAATATTACTAACATTGTTATCATTCCTTCCATCGCTAATATTACTAACATTGTTAACATTCCTGCCATACCTGGTATCGCTAATATTACTAATATTGTTAACATTACTGCCATACCTGGTATCGCTAATATTACTAACATTGTTAACATTCCTTCCATACCTGGTATCGCTAATATTACTAACATTGTTAACATTCCTGCCATACCTGGTATCGCTAATATTACTAACATTGTTAACATTACTGCCATACCTGGTATCGCTAATATTACTAACATTGTTATCATTCCTTCCATCGCTAATATTACTAACATTGTTAACATTACTGCCATACATAGTATCGCTAATATTACTAACATTGTTAACATTACTGCCATACCTGGTATCGCTAATATTACTAACATTGTTATCATTCCTTCCATCGCTAATATTACTAACATTGTTAACATTACTGCCATACATAGTATCGCTAATGTTACTAACATTGTTATCATTCCTTCCATCGCTAATATTACTAACATTGTTAACATTACTGCCATACATAGTATCGCTAATATTACTAACATTGTTAACATTACTGCCATACCTGGTATCGCTAATATTACTAACATTGTTATCATTCCTTCCATCGCTAACATTACTAACATTGTTAACATTACTGCCATACATAGTATCGCTAATATTACTAACATTGTTAACATTCCTGCCATACCTTGTATCGCTAATATTACTAACATTGTTAACATTACTGCCATACCTGGTATCGCTAATATTACTAACATTGTTAACATTCCTTCCATCGCTAATATTACTAACATTGTTAACATTACTGCCATACCTGGTATCGCTAATCTTCCTAACATTGTTATCATTCCTTCCATCGCTAATATTACTAACATTGTTAACATTACTGCCATACATAGTATCGCTAATATTACTAACATTGTTAACATTACTGCCATACCTGGTATCGCTAATATTACTAACATTGTTAACATTACTGCCATACCTGGTATCGCTAATCTTCCTAACATTGTTATCATTCCTTCCATCGCTAATATTACTAACATTGTTAACATTACTGCCATACATAGTATCGCTAATATTACTAACATTGTTAACATTCCTTCCATCGCTAATATTACTAACATTGTTAACATTACTGCCATACCTAGTATCGCTAATATTACTAACATTGTTAACATTACTGCCATACCTGGTATCGCTAATATTACTAACATTGTTAACATTACTGCCATACATAGTATCGCTAATATTACTAACATTGTTAACATTCCTTCCATCGCTAATATTACTAACATTGTTAACATTACTGCCATACCTAGTATCGCTAATATTACTAACATTGTTAGCATTACTGCCATACCTAGTATCGCTAATATTACTAACATTGTTAACATTACTGCCATACCTGGTATCGCTAATATTACTAACATTGTTAACATTACTGCCATACCTGGTATCGCTAATCTTCCTAACATTGTTAACATTACTGCCATACCTGGTATCGCTAATATTACTAACATTGTTAACATTACTGCCATACCTGGTATCGCTAATATTACTAACATTGTTAACATTACTGCCATACCTAGTATCGCTAATATTACTAACATTGTTAACATTACTGCCATACCTGGTATCGCTAATATTACTAACATTGTTAACATTACTGCCATACCTGGTATCGCTAATATTACTAACATTGTTATCATTCCTTCCATCGCTAATATTACTAACATTGTTAACATTACTGCCATACATAGTATCGCTAATATTACTAACATTGTTAACATTCCTTCCATCGCTAATATTACTAACATTGTTAACATTACTGCCATACCTGGTATCGCTAATATTACTAACATTGTTAACATTCCTTCCATCGCTAATATTACTAACATTGTTAACATTACTGCCATACCTGGTATCGCTAATCTTCCTAACATTGTTAACATTACTGCCATACCTGGTATCGCTAATATTACTAACATTGTTAACATTCCTTCCATCGCTAATATTACTAACATTGTTAACATTACTGCCATACCTGGTATCGCTAATATTACTAACATTGTTAACATTACTGCCATACCTGGTATCGCTAATATTACTAACATTGTTAACATTACTGCCATACCTAGTATCGCTAATATTACTAACATTGTTAACATTACTGCCATACCTGGTATAGCTAATATTACTAACATTGTTAACATTACTTCCATACCTGGTATCGCTAATCTTCCTAACATTGTTAACATTACTGCCATACCTGGTATCGCTAATATTACTAACATTGTTAACATTACTGCCATACCTGGTATCGCTAATATTACTAATATTGTTAACATTACTGCCATACCTGGTATCGCTAATATTACTAACATTGTTAACATTACTGCCATACCTGGTATCGCTAATATTACTAACATTGTTAACATTACTGCCATACCTGGTATCGCTAATATTACTAACATTGTTAACATTACTGCCATACCTAGTATCGCTAATATTACTAACATTGTTAACATTACTGCCATACCTAGTATCGCTAATATTACTAACATTGTTAACATTACTGCCATACCTAGTATCGCTAATATTACTAACAGTGTTATCATTCCTTCCATCGCTAATATTACTAACATTGTTAACATTACTGCCATACCTGGTATCGCTAATATTACTAACATTGTTATCATTCCTTCCATCGCTAATATTACTAACATTGTTAACATTACTGCCATACCTGGTATCGCTAATCTTCCTAACATTGTTATCATTCCTTCCATCGCTAATATTACTAACATTGTTAACATTACTGCCATACATAGTATCGCTAATATTACTAACATTGTTATCATTCCTTCCATCGCTAATATTACTAACATTGTTAACATTACTGCCATACCTAGTATCGCTAATATTACTAACATTGTTAACATTACTGCCATACCTAGTATCGCTAATATTACTAACATTGTTAACATTACTGCCATACATAGTATCGCTAATATTACTAACATTGTTAACATTCCTTCCATCGCGAATATTACTAACATTGTTAACATTACTGCCATACCTAGTATCGCTAATATTACTAACATTGTTAACATTACTGCCATACCTAGTATCGCTAATATTACTAACATTGTTAACATTACTGCCATACCTAGTATCGCTAATATTACTAACATTGTTAACATTACTGCCATACCTAGTATCGCTAATATTACTAACATTGTTAACATTACTGCCATACCTGGTATCGCTAATCTTCCTAACATTGTTAACATTACTGCCATACCTGGTATCGCTAATCTTCCTAACATTGTTAACATTACTGCCATACCTGGTATCGCTAGTATTACTAACATTGTTAACATTACTGCCATACCTAGTATCGCTAATATTACTAACATTGTTAACATTACTGCCATACCTGGTATCGCTAATATTACTAACATTGTTAACATTACTGCCATACCTAGTATCGCTAATATTACTAACATTGTTAACATTACTGCCATACCTGGTATAGCTAATATTACTAACATTGTTAACATTACTTCCATACCTGGTATCGCTAATCTTCCTAACATTGTTAACATTACTGCCATACCTGGTATCGCTAATATTACTAACATTGTTAACATTACTGCCATACCTGGTATCGCTAATATTACTAATATTGTTAACATTACTGCCATACCTGGTATCGCTAATATTACTAACATTGTTAACATTACTGCCATACCTGGTATCGCTAATATTACTAACATTGTTAACATTACTGCCATACCTGTTATCGCTAATATTACTAACATTGTTAACATTACTGCCATACCTAGTATCGCTAATATTACTAACATTGTTAACATTTCTGCCATACCTAGTATCGCTAATATTACTAACATTGTTAACATTACTGCCATACCTAGTATCGCTAATATTACTAACATTGTTATCATTCCTTCCATCGCTAATATCACTAACATTGTTAACATTACTGCCATACCTGGTATCGCTAATATTACTAACATTGTTAACATTCCTGCCATCGCTAATATTACTAACATTTTTAACATTACTGCCATACCTGGTATCGCTAATATTACTAACATTGTTAACATTACTGCCATACATAGTATCGCTAATATTACTAACATTGTTAACATTCCTTCCATCGCTAATATTACTAACATTGTTAACATTACTGCCATACCTAGTATCGCTAATATTACTAACATTGTTAACATTACTGCCATACCTAGTATCGCTAATATTACTAACATTGTTAACATTACTGCCATACCTGGTATCGCTAATATTACTAACATTGTTAACATTACTGCCATACCTGGTATCGCTAATCTTCCTAACATTGTTAACATTACTGCCATACCTGGTATCGCTAATATTACTAACATTGTTAACATTACTGCCATACCTGGTATCGCTAATATTACTAACATTGTTAACATTACTGCCATACCTAGTATCGCTAATATTACTAACATTGTTAACATTACTGCCATACCTGGTATCGCTAATATTACTAACATTGTTAACATTACTGCCATACCTGGTATCGCTAATCTTCCTAACATTGTTATCATTCCTTCCATCGCTAATATTACTAACATTGTTAACATTACTGCCATACATAGTATCGCTAATATTACTAACATTGTTAACATTCCTTCCATCGCTAATATTACTAACATTGTTAACATTACTGCCATACCTAGTATCGCTAATATTACTAACATTGTTAACATTACTGCCATACCTGGTATCGCTAATATTACTAACATTGTTAACATTACTGCCATACATAGTATCGCTAATATTACTAACATTGTTAACATTCCTTCCATCGCTAATATTACTAACATTGTTAACATTACTGCCATACCTAGTATCGCTAATATTACTAACATTGTTAACATTACTGCCATACCTAGTATCGCTAATATTACTAACATTGTTAACATTACTGCCATACCTGGTATCGCTAATATTACTAACATTGTTAACATTACTGCCATACCTGGTATCGCTAATCTTCCTAACATTGTTAACATTACTGCCATACCTGGTATCGCTAATATTACTAACATTGTTAACATTACTGCCATACCTGGTATCGCTAATATTACTAACATTGTTAACATTACTGCCATACCTAGTATCGCTAATCTTCCTAACATTGTTATCATTCCTTCCATCGCTAATATTACTAACATTGTTAACATTACTGCCATACATAGTATCGCTAATATTACTAACATTGTTAACATTACTGCCATACCTGGTATCGCTAGTATTACTAACATTGTTAACATTACTGCCATACCTGGTATCGCTAATCTTCCTAACATTGTTATCATTCCTTCCATCGCTAATATTACTAACATTGTTAACATTACTGCCATACCTGGTATCGCTAATCTTCCTAACATTGTTATCATTCCTTCCATCGCTAATATTACTAACATTGTTAACATTACTGCCATACCTGGTATCGCTAATCTTCCTAACATTGTTATCATTCCTTCCATCGTTAATATTACTAACATTGTTAACATTACTGCCATACATAGTATCGCTAATATTACTAACATTGTTAACATTATTGCCATACCTGGTATCGCTAATATTACTAACATTGTTAACATTCCTGCCATACCTGGTATCGCTAATATTACTAATATTGTTAACATTACTGCCATACCTGGTATCGCTAATATTACTAACATTGTTAACATTACTGCCATACCTGGTATCGCTAATATTACTAACATTGTTAACATTACTGCCATACCTGGTATCGCTAATATTACTAACATTGTTAACATTACTGCCATACCTGGTATCGCTAATCTTCCTAACATTGTTATCATTCCTTCCATCGCTAATATTACTAACATTGTTAACATTACTGCCATACATAGTATCGCTAATATTACTAATATTGTTAACATTACTGCCATACCTGGTATCGCTAATATTACTAACATTGTTAACATTACTGCCATACCTGGTATCGCTAATATTACTAACATTGTTAACATTACTGCCATATCTGGTATCGCTAATATTACTAACATTGTTAACATTACTGCCATACATAGTATCGCTAATATTACTAACATTGTTATCATTCCTTCCATCGCTAATATTACTAACATTGTTAACATTCCTGCCATACCTGGTATCGCTAATATTACTATTATTGTTAACATTACTGCCATACCTGGTATCGCTAATATTACTAACATTGTTAACATTCCTTCCATACCTGGTATCGCTAATATTACTAACATTGTTAACATTCCTGCCATACCTGGTATCGCTAATATTACTAACATTGTTAACATTACTGCCATACCTGGTATCGCTAATATTACTAACATTGTTATCATTCCTTCCATCGCTAATATTACTAACATTGTTAACATTACTGCCATACATAGTATCGCTAATATTACTAACATTGTTAACATTACTGCCATACCTGGTATCGCTAATATTACTAACATTGTTATCATTCCTTCCATCGCTAATATTACTAACATTGTTAACATTACTGCCATACATAGTATCGCTAATGTTACTAACATTGTTATCATTCCTTCCATCGCTAATATTACTAACATTGTTAACATTACTGCCATACATAGTATCGCTAATATTACTAACATTGTTAACATTACTGCCATACCTGGTATCGCTAATATTACTAACATTGTTATCATTCCTTCCATCGCTAACATTACTAACATTGTTAACATTACTGCCATACATAGTATCGCTAATATTACTAACATTGTTAACATTCCTGCCATACCTTGTATCGCTAATATTACTAACATTGTTAACATTACTGCCATACCTGGTATCGCTAATATTACTAACATTGTTAACATTCCTTCCATCGCTAATATTACTAACATTGTTAACATTACTGCCATACCTGGTATCGCTAATCTTCCTAACATTGTTATCATTCCTTCCATCGCTAATATTACTAACATTGTTAACATTACTGCCATACATAGTATCGCTAATATTACTAACATTGTTAACATTACTGCCATACCTGGTATCGCTAATATTACTAACATTGTTAACATTACTGCCATACCTGGTATCGCTAATCTTCCTAACATTGTTATCATTCCTTCCATCGCTAATATTACTAACATTGTTAACATTACTGCCATACATAGTATCGCTAATATTACTAACATTGTTAACATTCCTTCCATCGCTAATATTACTAACATTGTTAACATTACTGCCATACCTAGTATCGCTAATATTACTAACATTGTTAACATTACTGCCATACCTGGTATCGCTAATATTACTAACATTGTTAACATTACTGCCATACATAGTATCGCTAATATTACTAACATTGTTAACATTCCTTCCATCGCTAATATTACTAACATTGTTAACATTACTGCCATACCTAGTATCGCTAATATTACTAACATTGTTAGCATTACTGCCATACCTAGTATCGCTAATATTACTAACATTGTTAACATTACTGCCATACCTGGTATCGCTAATATTACTAACATTGTTAACATTACTGCCATACCTGGTATCGCTAATCTTCCTAACATTGTTAACATTACTGCCATACCTGGTATCGCTAATATTACTAACATTGTTAACATTACTGCCATACCTGGTATCGCTAATATTACTAACATTGTTAACATTACTGCCATACCTAGTATCGCTAATATTACTAACATTGTTAACATTACTGCCATACCTGGTATCGCTAATATTACTAACATTGTTAACATTACTGCCATACCTGGTATCGCTAATATTACTAACATTGTTATCATTCCTTCCATCGCTAATATTACTAACATTGTTAACATTACTGCCATACATAGTATCGCTAATATTACTAACATTGTTAACATTCCTTCCATCGCTAATATTACTAACATTGTTAACATTACTGCCATACCTGGTATCGCTAATATTACTAACATTGTTAACATTCCTTCCATCGCTAATATTACTAACATTGTTAACATTACTGCCATACCTGGTATCGCTAATCTTCCTAACATTGTTAACATTACTGCCATACCTGGTATCGCTAATATTACTAACATTGTTAACATTCCTTCCATCGCTAATATTACTAACATTGTTAACATTACTGCCATACCTGGTATCGCTAATATTACTAACATTGTTAACATTACTGCCATACCTGGTATCGCTAATATTACTAACATTGTTAACATTACTGCCATACCTAGTATCGCTAATATTACTAACATTGTTAACATTACTGCCATACCTGGTATAGCTAATATTACTAACATTGTTAACATTACTTCCATACCTGGTATCGCTAATCTTCCTAACATTGTTAACATTACTGCCATACCTGGTATCGCTAATATTACTAACATTGTTAACATTACTGCCATACCTGGTATCGCTAATATTACTAATATTGTTAACATTACTGCCATACCTGGTATCGCTAATATTACTAACATTGTTAACATTACTGCCATACCTGGTATCGCTAATATTACTAACATTGTTAACATTACTGCCATACCTGGTATCGCTAATATTACTAACATTGTTAACATTACTGCCATACCTAGTATCGCTAATATTACTAACATTGTTAACATTACTGCCATACCTAGTATCGCTAATATTACTAACATTGTTAACATTACTGCCATACCTAGTATCGCTAATATTACTAACAGTGTTATCATTCCTTCCATCGCTAATATTACTAACATTGTTAACATTACTGCCATACCTGGTATCGCTAATATTACTAACATTGTTATCATTCCTTCCATCGCTAATATTACTAACATTGTTAACATTACTGCCATACCTGGTATCGCTAATCTTCCTAACATTGTTATCATTCCTTCCATCGCTAATATTACTAACATTGTTAACATTACTGCCATACATAGTATCGCTAATATTACTAACATTGTTATCATTCCTTCCATCGCTAATATTACTAACATTGTTAACATTACTGCCATACCTAGTATCGCTAATATTACTAACATTGTTAACATTACTGCCATACCTGGTATCGCTAATATTACTAACATTGTTAACATTACTGCCATACATAGTATCGCTAATATTACTAACATTGTTAACATTCCTTCCATCGCGAATATTACTAACATTGTTAACATTACTGCCATACCTAGTATCGCTAATATTACTAACATTGTTAACATTACTGCCATACCTAGTATCGCTAATATTACTAACATTGTTAACATTACTGCCATACCTAGTATCGCTAATATTACTAACATTGTTAACATTACTGCCATACCTAGTATCGCTAATATTACTAACATTGTTAACATTACTGCCATACCTGGTATCGCTAATCTTCCTAACATTGTTAACATTACTGCCATACCTGGTATCGCTAATCTTCCTAACATTGTTAACATTACTGCCATACCTGGTATCGCTAGTATTACTAACATTGTTAACATTACTGCCATACCTAGTATCGCTAATATTACTAACATTGTTAACATTACTGCCATACCTGGTATCGCTAATATTACTAACATTGTTAACATTACTGCCATACCTAGTATCGCTAATATTACTAACATTGTTAACATTACTGCCATACCTGGTATAGCTAATATTACTAACATTGTTAACATTACTTCCATACCTGGTATCGCTAATCTTCCTAACATTGTTAACATTACTGCCATACCTGGTATCGCTAATATTACTAACATTGTTAACATTACTGCCATACCTGGTATCGCTAATATTACTAATATTGTTAACATTACTGCCATACCTGGTATCGCTAATATTACTAACATTGTTAACATTACTGCCATACCTGGTATCGCTAATATTACTAACATTGTTAACATTACTGCCATACCTGTTATCGCTAATATTACTAACATTGTTAACATTACTGCCATACCTAGTATCGCTAATATTACTAACATTGTTAACATTTCTGCCATACCTAGTATCGCTAATATTACTAACATTGTTAACATTACTGCCATACCTAGTATCGCTAATATTACTAACATTGTTATCATTCCTTCCATCGCTAATATCACTAACATTGTTAACATTACTGCCATACCTGGTATCGCTAATATTACTAACATTGTTAACATTCCTGCCATCGCTAATATTACTAACATTGTTAACATTACTGCCATACCTGGTATCGCTAATCTTCCTAACATTGTTATCATTCCTTCCATCGCTAATATTACTAACATTGTTAACATTACTGCCATATATAGTATCGCTAATATTACTAACATTGTTATCATTCCTTCCATCGCTAATATTACTAACATTGTTAACATTACTGCCATACCTAGTATCGCTAATATTACTAACATTGTTAACATTACTGCCATACCTGGTATCGCTAATATTACTAACATTGTTAACATTACTGCCATACCTAGTATCGCTAATATTACTAACATTGTTAACATTACTGCCATACCTAGTATCGCTAATATTACTAACATTGTTAACATTACTGCCATACCTGGTATCGCTAATCTTCCTAACATTGTTATCATTCCTTCCATCGCTAATATTACTAACATTGTTAACATTACTGCCATACATAGTATCGCTAATATTACTAACATTGTTATCATTCCTTCCATCGCTAATATTACTAACATTGTTAACATTACTGCCATACCTAGTATCGCTAATATTACTAACATTGTTAACATTACTGCCATACCTGGTATCGCTAATATTACTAACATTGTTAACATTACTGCCATACATAGTATCGCTAATATTACTAACATTGTTAACATTCCTTCCATCGCGAATATTACTAACATTGTTAACATTACTGCCATACCTAGTATCGCTAATATTACTAACATTGTTAACATTACTGCCATACCTAGTATCGCTAATATTACTAACATTGTTAACATTACTGCCATACCTAGTATCGCTAATATTACTAACATTGTTAACATTACTGCCATACCTAGTATCGCTAATATTACTAACATTGTTAACATTACTGCCATACCTGGTATCGCTAATCTTCCTAACATTGTTAACATTACTGCCATACCTGGTATCGCTAATCTTCCTAACATTGTTAACATTACTGCCATACCTGGTATCGCTAGTATTACTAACATTGTTAACATTACTGCCATACCTAGTATCGCTAATATTACTAACATTGTTAACATTACTGCCATACCTGGTATCGCTAATATTACTAACATTGTTAACATTACTGCCATACCTAGTATCGCTAATATTACTAACATTGTTAACATTACTGCCATACCTGGTATAGCTAATATTACTAACATTGTTAACATTACTTCCATACCTGGTATCGCTAATCTTCCTAACATTGTTAACATTACTGCCATACCTGGTATCGCTAATATTACTAACATTGTTAACATTACTGCCATACCTGGTATCGCTAATATTACTAATATTGTTAACATTACTGCCATACCTGGTATCGCTAATATTACTAACATTGTTAACATTACTGCCATACCTGGTATCGCTAATATTACTAACATTGTTAACATTACTGCCATACCTGTTATCGCTAATATTACTAACATTGTTAACATTACTGCCATACCTAGTATCGCTAATATTACTAACATTGTTAACATTTCTGCCATACCTAGTATCGCTAATATTACTAACATTGTTAACATTACTGCCATACCTAGTATCGCTAATATTACTAACATTGTTATCATTCCTTCCATCGCTAATATCACTAACATTGTTAACATTACTGCCATACCTGGTATCGCTAATATTACTAACATTGTTAACATTCCTGCCATCGCTAATATTACTAACATTGTTAACATTACTGCCATACCTGGTATCGCTAATCTTCCTAACATTGTTATCATTCCTTCCATCGCTAATATTACTAACATTGTTAACATTACTGCCATACATAGTATCGCTAATATTACTAACATTGTTATCATTCCTTCCATCGCTAATATTACTAACATTGTTAACATTACTGCCATACCTAGTATCGCTAATATTACTAACATTGTTAACATTACTGCCATACCTGGTATCGCTAATATTACTAACATTGTTAACATTACTGCCATACCTAGTATCGCTAATATTACTAACATTGTTAACATTACTGCCATACCTAGTATCGCTAATATTACTAACATTGTTAACATTACTGCCATACCTGGTATCGCTAATCTTCCTAACATTGTTAACATTACTGCCATACCTGGTATCGCTAATATTACTAACATTGTTAACATTACTGCCATACCTAGTATCGCTAATATTACTAACATTGTTAACATTACTGCCATACCTGGTATCGCTAATCTTCCTAACATTGTTAACATTACTGCCATACCTAGTATCGCTAATATTACTAACATTGTTAACATTACTGCCATACCTAGTATCGCTAATATTACTAACATTGTTAACATTACTGCCATACCTGGTATCGCTAATCTTCCTAACATTGTTAACATTACTGCCATACCTGGTATCGCTAGTATTACTAACATTGTTAACATTACTGCCATACCTAGTATCGCTAATATTACTAACATTGTTAACATTACTGCCATACCTGGTATCGCTAATATTACTAACATTGTTAACATTACTGCCATACATAGTATCGCTAATATTACTAACATTGTTAACATTCCTTCCATCGCTAATATTACTAACATTGTTAACATTACTGCCATACCTAGTATCGCTAATATTACTAACATTGTTAACATTACTGCCATACCTGGTATCGCTAATCTTCCTAACATTGTTAACATTACTGCCATACCTGGTATCGCTAATCTTCCTAACATTGTTAACATTACTGCCATACCTGGTATCGCTAGTATTACTAACATTGTTAACATTACTGCCATACCTAGTATCGCTAATATTACTAACACTGTTAACATTACTGCCATACCTGGTATCGCTAATATTACTAACATTGTTAACATTACTGCCATACCTGGTATCGCTAATATTACTAACATTGTTAACATTCCTGCCATCGCTAATCTTCCTAACATTGTTAACATTCCTGACATACCTGGTATCGCTAATCTTCCTAACATTGTTAACATTCCTGCCATACCTGGTATCGCTAATATTACTAACATTGTTAACATTCCTGCCATCGCTAATATTACTAACATTGTTAACATTACTGTCATACCTGATATCGTTAATATTCCTAACATTTTTTACTATATAATACTGACACCCCGGACATTCCTAATATCGCTGATATTCATAACTATCCTAATATTGCTGCCACCCCCCATCTTTTTGTTCACTTCACGGCGATCTTTCCGGTGGTTGTACTGTAGACCTATTCGTCAAGGGAATCACGCTTCCCAACTCCCTCAACGGTGTCTACTATTATATAACACCTGACTTCGATAAATTACTACAAGTAAATGTACTACACGCTAAATAGGTAGTCAGTTAGTTAATGTATCACAATCATAAGCAATAATATTTCTCATTTATGTTAAACTTTTTCTCATTTATGAGAATTAGATCACATAATGAAGGGATACGAATCGTAGCATACGATACTATGAAAGTAAAAAATAATAGGCATATTATATTTGTAAACGTAAACAAATAATGATGTAGAAGAATAATAACAATTTCTAATAACATGGTAGATATATGTAAGGCCTATTTTATATATGTACACATATAGTATATGTTAATACTAGGCATTTTGAACTATGACGTTAATAGTGATTCGTTAGCATTACCTTGTGCCGTAGAGTCGAAACTGACCCCTGGCGACATCCATGGTAGCTATTCTCCATCCCGGTCTATCTCTAGCATCTAGTCGGAGATTCATAATATCTTTAGAGATATTTTTGTATATTGTCTAGCCAGGTGCAATGTGGTATGCCTCTACCTCGCCGACCTTCAATTCTTTCCAGCATCATTTGCAATTCCATCATAGCTGATCGAACGTTTCCGAAAAAAGATAGGGCAGCCTTGAAAATTCTGGATTCGAGCGTTCTTTTAGTTGTATTATGTCAATTATCTCAGTATTTCTCTTCATATCTAAGTATACCTATAAGTAACTATAGGTAACCTATAGGTAACCGAGCAATTTCCTCCAGCACCATAGTTCAAAAGCATTAATTATATTATATAATTACTAAATTCGATTTTCTAATTCGTTATACAATAATATCATGTTATTGTTTAACAGAAATATAGTCAGAAATATGTGTATGTGTGTGTGTTAATGAGATATTTATATTAATAAACATTGGCTTATTATAGTACGTCATGCCACGGTAAGATTGAGGAAGGCATATTGCAAGGGTTATCTTATTGTTTAGTTAGGTTGTTGGGAGGTTACTGGATGGTTTATGGATTCATTTTTTAATACAATTTTGTAATACATAATATTTATATTAAATATATAAACAACTCGTTTAATAGATCTACTATGTGTTTTACATATATACGGGATATTGAAATATGTATGTTTTTAGTAATTTCATAAATTGTGATGTCCATTATAATTTAAAGGGATTGAACCCGCATACTATTGCATGCGTGTCTGATATCTTAGATATATGATATATGTATACCTATAAGTATATATCCCGAAGGTATACATCCTGAAGGTATACCCACGTAATTATTATATATACACCATACTAAAATAAATAATCGTAAATATATACTTATATGTATATAATATCAATAAGTGTAAGTATAAATCTAATTTACTATATATAAATTAATTTATTGTAAAATTTAAATTGAAAATAATACTTCCTGGCATTAATGCCATGAAATAATACTTCTTCGCATTCAATACGCACATATCATGAATGCGGTGGAGTTGCCGAGTTTACCACGCACCGACTGAACACTCTTCACTCCACTCTTTACTTAACGTATGCGTTATCTATTATCTCGAGGTGGTAATGTTTGATCAGTACTCTGTGCTTATCTAACGCCGGTCCCCATCTCTTCGACGGCGACAGCAGACTCTTTATCGTCTGTAGTATTATGGAGGATATTTAATCAAGATATTTACAAGAGAATACATACAAGTAAATAAACATAATTAGGCTTACGTAAATATATTTACAAATATATTCTCTAGATATGATATATTATGAGATATATATGTCTGTGTAAACCTCTCTGAATGGTCGCCTAGATGATATTATTGCGTATAAAGCATATAACGGAATCCACATAATAGACGACAATGTCATACACCATCCTGAAGGTATTATTAATAATATTAGTATCATTAGTATCATTAGTATCATTAATAGTATTATTTACCACATTTTATATATAGTAGTGTATAATATAATTAAATATATAATGTTCATATACGAAGTTTAACAATATAATATGCAGTTTATTCCTAATAAATGGTTCGACATAGATAACAAAGGAGTATTCGATATAGGGATATACCTGCGTATACGTCACGATATTATTATATACGATAATCTATAGATTACCATCACAATATCTATATTATATAAGATAACACTATATTATTCATGCGGATATCGATAGTGCGATGCGTAGAGTGTGCAGTGTTGGGCAGGATCGCGATCGGGTTAGAAAGAGAGGATCGGGATCGGGAAAAATATGCGTTTACCGACGTAAACTAAACCACGCTCCTAATAAAACTCACTACTATATTATTATACTATAGTAGGCGTACCTTCCTAAGTCCAGTCTCTCTCATGTACAACAAATCCGATAAATTAAACTGTATTACTTTAACTAGTTGAAGCTTAACCGTTTAATACAAGCTGAATACCCTGTCAGATACTATCTGTATATACCTGTCAATATACGGATACGTAGAAGCACTATCTAACACGCATTATCTAACACCTATAGGTGTTATTATACAGTTGATTATAGTAGATACCATAACAATTAGGTTGCATATTTCTTTATTATAGTACATTAAAAGTGTATGTATATGCATGTATTCATTTGTGTATGGGTGTGTGTATGTGGGTGTGTTTATAAACCCATTGTATCAGCCCACTTGGGAAACGTATAATCTCCATAACTCGCGGGGGAGTAGTCGATGTAAACAAATATTAGCAAACCCTTTAGTATGTAAGTAATATATATGTGTGTGTTATGCAGTGAATTCTGCAGATATATCATAATATGATAATATATTATAAATATATATATATATATATATAAATATATAATTTAGTATCACTAAATATATCGTATGTATATGTATTTACCTATGTGTATATTATACATAGTATATCCAAAGATATTGCGAAGCAAACTTTAAAAAAATCTTTGGATACAACTATCCGATACAAATATCTATATTGTATAGTATGTAAACTATGTAAACATATAATATGTATGTATATATAATAAATGTATGTAATACATGCACGACGTGCATTGCACGTATAACAAAAGTTAAGCTATATAAGCTATATGAATAATACATAGACATTAGAGTGAGGACCTTACTCAATATCTATGGAATAATACCATTGACTTGTATTGGGATCCCAATACAAGTCAATGAATAATACGATTAAATAATCTAGAAGATCAGTGTAAGAATTTATTAAAAGAGTATTTAATAAAATAAAGAGTATACCATATGAAAACAAGTGAATTGTATTAGCTAACATATTACGATTTAATTTGGTAAGTTTTTAAATTAATGAAAAAATCAAATTATTAAATATTTATAAAACTTTATATAAATAATATACTTTTAATAATGTATGAGAAAGTATTTCATATGTATCTATTTATGTAAGTAATATGTATCTTATGTATATTATTTGTACGCAAAATAGTTTAGGATGTCTATTAGAAGGGAAAAAATAAGATTAAATAATAATAAAAATACATATGATAATAGTATTTCATTACATAATATAGTAAATCAATAACTCGAGTTAACTAAACTATAAGTTAATAGAAAACCTATATAGATTAAAATGTACCATTTGTAAGTGTTATTAGATATTTTAACAAATAGTTTATGTGGATAAATAGAACGGGTAGATTGGGGTAGCGTATTACTAAGGATACATGTCCTTCGTATTACATAGAGTTTGTTAACCTAGAGGTGACAAGTAAACGGAATATTTGGATATATTACATCGTGTTCCGAATTGTTAGAATACAAACTTCAATTAACATCGGTTATAGGGGTTGTAGGAGGTCTTACGAATTTCTTATAATTGTTAGAATGCGAGAAATTTAGAGCGAAATCCTAAAAGTGAACCGAAAAATAGGTGACGTGAAAATGTTGAATTATGGTCACGTATTGTAAAATTAAATGTTCTATTTATAGCTTATTATATAACATTGTTAAGACGAGGTGTCGATGGTATTGGTGGATTACTAAGAATAGAGGAGCAATCGTTTCTACAAGATAGGAAGATAAAATTGATAATATTTTTATTAATAAATATATTGGGGATAAATAATAATAACATTAATAATAATTATTATTATAATTATTATTATAATATATTAAAAACCGTAATCAGAAGCGGAGAAATGTACTGCCAGCATAACTTCCACCAAAACGACGGTCGACTATTGGTCATCACCTCGATGTCTTTGAGGAACCGATCGCTACCTGTCAATCAGGGGGCGTGTCGATTAGGCGGGCGTCGAGTCGTGTCAGTCGCGGCTAACCGTACAACCAGCCTATGCCGAAACACTCGCACAGTCCTATAGTAAGCAGGCCCCAGCCTCCAGCGTACGAATCCATCAACTGTAACAGATACACGCCTCCCTGGTGTCACGTGGTAAATGTTGTTAACGTGGCGAATTGCGAGTAGGATTGGAGTGTAGGATGGAGTGCCTACTACGTTCTCGTATTTAGATGTTGAATTACGATAATACATATAATGCCTATATATAGTTATAGTATAACTATAGTATATTGTAGTATAACTATAGTTATTAGAATATTAATAACTATAGAATTATTAATATTTCATTTTAAAGACAATTTTTTTTAAATATTATTATTAAAATACATATATTTCATTACTTTAATAAATATAAAATAAGTTTGATGAATTAAAATTGTATATTTATAAAGTTATTATCATTATTATAGTGACCTATGCTCTACGCATACACATGCCAAGGACATGTCCTTGCACATACGCCATATATACATACCCTGGTGCACATCGGGAAGCCTGCTATACACAACAGCGTACACATTATGCTGGTGACGTACATTTTGTATTGCCTCAAGAATTTGAACTGATCCATTAGTGACGTCATAACGGTCTCCAACATCGTGAACTATGGTACACATAAGTAAAGGACAATTAATAAAGTAGCAACATCTACATAATAAAATTTACAATATACTAATATAATAATATAACTATAATAATATAATGACACGACGACAACCAGAGGATGTCTTCTAACGCATATTTGATTACACTTTTATTTTACACATGAGTGATTTTATCATATTATATCATGGTCCAGGATTTGAATTAGATATAAAAATCAATAAAAAATCTCGTTTATAAATCTGTGATTTTAATATGATAAAAGTAAATGTATAATATAATTGTATATATATTATATTATTTGCAATGTCGACATAAATAATATAAAAAAACATCGTTCAATTCAAACTTATTTTATAAATAATTCGATGTTTTAATATAATATTTATTTAGTAATACAAAATTAAAAATACGATTATGAATAAAAGCATTTTATTTATCAAATAAATCAATATCTCTCATATCTTTGATTAAAATATTGAAATCATTGACGTACGTATACGTATAATTAAATATACCACTGACAAATATCTAGTCGGGAGCACAAAAAGTAACCATTGCTAAGATAGCGAGAGAACTACGTTCATCGTATAGGATCTCATGTACTACCTAATATATCGGTATTGCATTTATAAATATAAATATATTCATATTTATTATTTATAAAAATTAATTTTTTAATTTAATAAGATATTTCAAAAGAGTAATACAATAATATATTTCCCCCGCTAATGAAATTCGTTAAAAACGAGTTAAAAAACATCTGCCAATTCTAACCTCCTACCAATATAATATACAAGCCTGTTACATACCCACAACTACTACACCTACTACATACCTGACTATCGAGTCCCAGTGTGATCAGCATGAGGAAGAACAGTATTGACCACAATGGTGCTATCGGCAGCTTGGTCACTGCGGCGGGGTACACTATGAACGCTAGGCCGGGTCCTGTGTGTGGGTGGAGGGTGAGTGTATGGGGTGTGTGGGTGTGTTGTGATGTGTGTGGGGTGTGTATGGGTATATGTATGTGTTGTGTATGGGGTGTGTGTGGGGTGAGTGGGGATGTGTATGTTTAATTTATGTATACTTGTAATATATATATATATATATATATTAATCGATTTTATAATATGAGAAAAATTAATACTCAATAAAAGATTCACTTATATTATATTATTTTTATATAAGATATCTACTGTTGATCAATCCCTTCCAACAGTTGACATATTGTTAATATGCATATTAATATACATATATATCCTAATATGACATATATGCATGTATTAAGTTAACCTCTATACCGCCTGTTAATATATCTAATCTTATAATGTAATTGTTAGGAATTGTCAATATATATATATATATATATATTTATAAATATATTTATACTTTATCCTATATATATAATGTATTTAATAGTGTTACATTTTTATAGTTTTATTTGCGTGAATGGTAAAGTAAATTACAATATATATATATATATATATATATATATATATATATATATATAGTAACCTAAGTAATTGGTTACAATAGATACATACACATACATACGCAAACGCACCTTTATCTACAACATCGGCTATATCAGCATTCATCTCCCCCGCCATGAAGCCGATGAAACAGAATATTACGACGCCCGCAAACACCGAAGTTATACAGTTGCCTATACATACTATAAGAGTATCTCTGTGTAGTGGTAGGCATAGTAATGGTAGTAGTTTACTAGAGTGGGTGTAGTAGTGGTGGCAGAGATGGAAGTGCTAGTGGTATACCACTATAGTGGAATGGCAGTGGTAGTGGTAGTAAAAGTGGTAGTGGCCGTGTTAGTAGTAGTGGTAGTGGTAATGGTAGATATATTGGTAGTGGTAGTAGTAGTATGGGTAGTGGTGGTGATAGTTGTATACCATTGTATAGTGGTAATGATCAACTATACTATAGTGATAGTGATGCACTATTACCGTTCATGACATCATCACAACCATAGTTGTAGTGTTACGTGTACTCCCTGCAGGGAGTAGTGTTTGTGTCAGTTGATATGGTTGTAGTCATGAAATATGTAGTAGACCACTACTAGTAGTGGAAGTAGTGACATTGGTGACAGTAGTGGATATGATAATTGTGACAGTAGGTGCACTAGACCCTAGTTGCAGTGGTGGCGATGGTGGCTGTGATAGTCGTGATGTTACTGGTTTAAGTATATTATAGTATTGTTATTCTCTATATATTAATGTTAACAATTATATATAATTCATATAAGAATTGATAGAATTGTATTCACAATGTATATCGCTATCCACGCGTCCTATACAATAACAATATCGACAGTGTGGTGCGTATTCTATAAGCATTGTATAACCTCAACACGTTGTTGTGGAACCGGTTGTAACTGGATAGAGCTATCAGACCTCCCCAACAATCTGACAGACTGAAGAATATCTGAATAGCGGCATCGTTCCATACCTGTCGTAGTTGTATTACGTCATAGTAGGGTTACGTCATAGTTGTATTGCATCATAGTTAATTATGATAATAACTATTGTTATGTAATAGTCGTATTACATCATTGTAGTTACGTCATAGTGATAGTATACCATGTTAGTTACCTGATAGTATTACCAAATATGTTGTGAATAAATTATGTAATATTCCCTATCTAAACAACGTAATTAATACCCATAAGTATACTGCATACCGCTGCTGGTAGTAATATTGAAATCACTGACAATATTTAGGTTGGGAGCAGTTTCTATACACACATTTTCCATTTCTCTATTACATTTGCAATACAAATTATAATATAAGTTATGGATTTTATCCACATAGTATTTATAACTAATATATCCTATTGGTTTGTTATGTATTAGTAATTATATCATTAATGAATACTTAGTTTACATCATATAACTAATAATTAAAAACATATTAATTTACATTTTAAAATTTTATAGTTTGATAAGAATATACTTTACAAACAATAAATTTTCACGAAAATTTACCCTATATAGGTGGCGCCGTTCAAAAAAATCGAATTACAAAATTTCGCATGTTATATCTTTTCTAAGTCGGTATTACCGATTAAACTGCGCTATAATCATATATAACTCTACATATAATACATTTATATTTTGTGTTAATATACTTTGTTATAACAACACAATGTATATGATTAAATTGTTTATAAAGTTAATATAGAGTATTAATTAATTGTATTAACAATTTAAATTTTAGTTTATAATAACTTTATAAATAATTTTTTTCTTTACTTAATCCGTAAACCAGCCCAACTTAACCTCACAACAACATATAGGTATAAGTAGCTATAAGTATACATACTTACGTATACTTAGGTATACCTTACGATGAACTGTACACAATCCGTCCGCATCCTTATAAAGTATACCATGCATAACATATCTGTATTGCGTACTATCGTAATATACTATGATAACCCACTGTTTGTTAACTCTTATATCATATACAATAAATGTCCAAATATCGAATAGACATACCATATACTTAGCATATTATTAGATATTGTTATTATTCTTCTATTTAATTATTTGTTTACGTGACTACATATATCTAGTATGCCTATTGTTGTCTACTTTCTAAAGTATGATCATATTATCGTATCCCTTATTTATTTATGTATTATTATTTGTTTGGTTCAACACAAATAAGAACTAGTATTGCTTATAAGCAATACTATAATTGCATATATATATATATATATATATATATACTATCTGGCAACCTATAGATATAGTGCTATAGCGTGTATTACCTTTGCGTGTAGTAACTTATTGAAGTCGGGAGTTATGTAATAATAGACCCCGTTGAGGGAGTTGGGAAGCGTGATGCCCTTGACGAACAGTATCACCAGCACCACCACAGGGAATATCGCCGTGAAATACACCACCTAGCGGTATCAAAGTAGGGTAGCTATGTTAGGAATGGCAGCGATGTTAGGAATGCCAGGAATGTTAGTATATATATATTCAGCGATATTAACAAGGTTAGGTATGCCAGGAATGTTAGTATATATATATGTTATGTGATCTATGTTATTAATAGTATGACTGTGATCGCTGTTAGCGATGCTGGATATTAATATTAATGTGAAGATGTCTACATTAATGTAAATTTAAAGTTTAGGAATTCTACCTATGTTAACCGAGTTACGAGAAAATTATCGAGGTTCTCGGAGGTGGTAATTATTTACATTTCTGTACGACGATTATAAATAACTAGACCAATATACAAAACAATCTATTTATAGAAATATAATTCAATTTATAATTATAATGTTTAATACTACGCGCGTATTCGTAGGCTTGAAGTATAGATTACTGACGTTAACATACGGTATAGGGGGATGTAATAGGGGTGATAGGGGCGGGACTCTTTGATCACCTACCTTGCCGGTGGACTTAATACCTCTCATTATACACAGGAACGTTATCATCCAGGCAGCGATCAAGGCGATGATCAGCTCGAACTGAAAGGGACCCATGTTTTCTATTCCGTCGCTCATATTCAGTACACGCTTACTGAGAGACGTGTGACGTGACGTGTGACGTCATTAGTTGTATATAGGCCATAGTAAACATACTTATATATTCGATTATAATCGAAGTATACTAATTATAATTACGATAATAAATATCAAAAAGTAGATATATGAATTATATTAAATATATATTATATATAATATTCATATTCATATATATTATATATAACAATCACCATATATGGTGATTGTTAAAACTAATAAACATTATTTTTTTATATTCGTTAACTAATAAAATATAGCGTATAGCCATTGATAAATAATAAATTATGTATTACCTAATTAGTTAACTAATTAAAAATACATTACATAGGTGGTATTTATTTAATTTCTATCCTACTTTATAGAAAATGTAATTCTATATTAGTCTATAGACTATATATAGTACATTCTACTAGTTTTATTTATTGTCTACATTTTATACTTTTTATTTTGTAATATATATAGACTATATAATATATAGTATACTATATACATATAATATATAGTTTATAGTCTATATATAGTCTATAGACTATATTATAATATGTATACATCTACGTGATATGTAAACATATGTGTCCACTTATCTACCTTGATACTAACTAGTAGTATTCGGAGCTGGGAGACTGCTTGACTACGCCTGTAGCGTTCTGGAACACTCCATAGTCCCACAGTCCCATCTGGGTGTCACCATCGTAACATGTTCCATTGCTGAGTTCAGTGTAGCCGCTCGAGTTGCAGCCTATTGTCTTCATGTCGTCACGTTCACTGCAATCTATCCGCAGGTTTAGGCATGCGTATAATGTAAATATATATATATGTATGTGTATATATATATACATTATTACAAAATTAACATTTTTAATTTGTATTCTTAATTTGTAAATCCACTTTAATATATGAGAACACGGTACATTATACAATTTTAATAGTGCATATTATAGAGTAATACAATATGAGTATAACTTGTATCTTCCGATCTTGCATTTAATTATTAAGTTCGTAGCATCGTCGCTTCGCAATTAATACCGCATTGTTATATGTTTGGAGAAATATATATATATATATATATATATATATATATATATATATATATATATATATATATATATATATAGATATAGATAGGAACAACATTGTGCATTTGAGGTTAATTATTTAAAGTATTCATATCATCTTATAATCTTTATCTATATCTCGATATATCACACATATATTATAATATAATATATACACGTTTATAGATTTTAAAAATTAAAATATTTTATATATACTTTGGTTGCAGAATGTTCCTAAAGTAAGTTCGTAACTCGGACAACTAATCATAAGACGATGTTCCGAGTTACGGCACACATATTTGTAATTATTGTACGATCCTATATAGACTCTATAGGTTATTGAATACTATTTCATCATACAATAATAACAAATATGTATTCCGTAACTAAGAAAAGAGCACCGTCTTAATTGTAGTATAGTATAGGATTGTCTATATATAAACAATGCATTACACGATCATGTCAGGAGTATGACTTATGTGCGCACGTATGTGAGCACATCTTGCGATAACAATATAACATTTTCTATATTATGATGGTGTCCTTTAGTAGAACAATTATTACAAACTATTATCCTCGTGAGTGTAGTGAAACAGCTGAAAGTCACTATGCCGATTTAACCAACGCAACAGCTTCGATACCCAAACATAATTTCTGATTTTTATGGGGGATTTTAATTCTAGTCTAGCTTCAAATCCTGAAAACAAAGATACATATCATGATAAAATAAACCTAAATGAACAATTATTATATGACTATGTTCAAGAAGAGGAGCTTTTGATAGAAAACACACATTTTAGGAAAATTAATGGAAACTATGGACATTCATATCAAATTGTAGCGGAATAAAGAAACAAATAAATTTCATAATGGTACGCAAATAATGGAGAAGTAGACCAGAAACCGTGAAGCTTATAATAGTTTCTGTAGTTTCGTTTTGACCATAGAATTATAAGTTAAAAACTAAAACTAAGTCTTAGAGTACAGAGTAAAAAGTGTTAACACTTGCATATAATTGTTCAATATAAGTATACTTAAAAATAAGAAGACGGCTCTTGAATACGATAACATGGGCACGCAGAGATATAATGTACTTAACAATTTTAAGGAATGCCACTTAAGAACCTTATAAATCTTACGAAAATGTTATCATAGAAAACAAAAAAGCTTCCAAAACTCTCTTACCAAAGAAACGGAAATTTTAATTCAGCTCGACACGTGGATATTGCCGAACCTCGCAAAATGGTGAATTAAATTAAATTAAATGCAGGAGAGTTTTACGATAACCTTCAGGAGGCCAAAAGGAAATTATAGGATACATATGACAAAATAGAAAATGAAAAAATTAAAGAAACAGTAAAAGAAATAGAAAATTCAAATCAAGTGGCAAAACATGCAAAATGCTGGAAACTAATACATGACATGCCAGGGAGGAAATCAGCCAAAAAAGGAATAATTAAAGGAGACAATAACGAAGAAAGAATCAATAAATGGTTCAATAATTTTAGAAATCTTCTCGGTGGAGCAAATATCGACGAAACTGATACATTTGAAACTGAAACTATATTTTAAGGAACATTAGACACTGCTACTGAAGTTTTTACAAAAGAAGAGTATCTATCTATAAAGAATAACTTAATAGATGGAAAATCTGTTGGATCAGATGGTATAGCACCTGATGGAATTAAACACTGCAACTTCGATTATATTATACTTGAACATGCAAACAGAGTACTAATTGACGGCAAAAAACTAATCGAATGATCCTCTTGTAATATAATACCAATTCCCAAAGCTGGTAATTTAGATGAAGTTGATAATTACACAGTCATCGCTCTATCTACTGGCGCACTTAAAGTAAAAAAACAAAATGATTCTTAATATAATTCAGCCATTCACCAACCCTCTTCTTCGAAATACTCAAAATGGATTTATGCCTGGGAGATCGACAACAACTCACATTCTTTCTCTACGAAGATTGATAGAAGTAATAAAATCTCACAATCTGAAGGCAATAATCAATTTTATTGACTTTAAGAAAGCCGTTGATAGCATTACCAGAAGTCGTATGTTCAAGATGTTCTCTACTTATGTTATACCTATAGGTATATACATGTATCTGCATGTGCAAAAGTTAATATCCCTGATGGCGAAACCAAAGAATTTCAAATATATTTAAAGATATATCCAAAGGAGTATTACATGGCAACACATTAGCACCTTTCTTATTGATCATATATATATATAACATTTTAAAAGTGTATAGTTAAATACGAATTTACATTATAAACAACTCATAGTTCCTAAAAGTAACCCGCTATAGGTGGCACCAGGGTATTTTGTATACAAATTCGAATTACACGATTTCGCGTAAGTGTTATATCTTTCCTTCGGAAAATCTTTGGTATATATATATATACCCTGGTGCCACCTATAGCGGGTTACTTTTAGGAACTATGAGTTGTTTATAATGTAAATTCGTATTTAACTATACACTTTTAAAATGTTAAATAATATACTTTAAATTAATATTTATATGATGAAAACTAAGTGTTCATTACTAATATATAACAAACAAATATGATAATTATGTTTTAAATTCTATAAGTATATATTTAGTAAGTAAAAGTTAATTTATATTGCATGTGATTTAATAGAGCAATGAAAACATTGTTGTATGTAAACAGAGCCGAACCTAAATCTATTTCAGTGATTTCGATACTACTGCTAGCAGCGGTTGGGGATATTACTAAATTACGTTGCATGCATAGGGAGTGTTATATATTTGCTTCGTAAAATCTTTGTATATACTATAGTGCTTGACTACGCAATGATAATGGCTATCAATGACAATAAAATGGAACTAGGTTTCCAACTAATCAGGAAACAAAGCCGCAGGAAACCTACAGTAGCTATCTTTGACTTAAGTTATGCAGACGATATATCTCTAATATCAAAATAAATTAAGCAAGCACAAGACTTACTTTTCAGAGTTGAAATGAATGCCTTAGAAATTAGACCTCAGCTAAATTCGAGAAAAAAAACTAAGATCATGGATTTTGTCGCAAACAAATTCAGTCAATATCTGCACTACGTTAAATGCACAAATTACAGTAGTTGATAACTTCAAATATATTGGATCATGGATAAATAGCTCACTTAAGGATTTTGAATTCCGTAAAGTACTTACCTGGAGAGCGTGCCATAAAATGAAAAAACTATGGAAATGAAATCTAGAAAAAAAACTGAAGATAAGAATTGTCAAGGTTACCATAGAAACAATTTAATATATGGAATCGAAACATTGACTATCAACGAATCGCTGGAAAAAAGAATTAATGGATTACACAAAACTTCTAGTCATGGTTTTAAATGTGTCTTGGAAATATAAATGGTCCAATAAGAAACCATGTAATGACATGCCCATAAATACTAACATAATATCTACCCGTCATCTAAGTATTGAAGGACACCGTATCCGCCATAATGAAGAGGCTGCCCATAACCTCATATTCTGGGAACCAACAGGAAAGTGAAAACAAGGACGGCGTACACTGTACAGTGACCTTTGTAGTCAACTTAAAGGATGATACTGATTTGGAGGAAATTGATAAAATCAGGAATGTCATGATGATGATAGATGTTTTGAAGAAAATAGAAATATCGGGTCTAACAAGAGTTCGACTAGAGTAAAGTAAAGTAAGTTTAATAGAGATAAAAACATAATATAAACAACAAAATATAATATAAAATACATATCTTCTAATAAATAATAATTATTGTTAATATTATGTGTGCGCGAGTATTTGCTCATTCGAACCGAGTCGTATGCCACACACCCACACACTCACCCACACACCCACCCATACACACACCCATACATGTAAGCGAGATCACTAACGTAGACTGTTCCACTCGTTATCGCAGCTCTTCCACGGCAGCTCGTAGCTAAAGCTCGCTACGAAGTAGTACAACGACCAGGCTATCAGCACGTTGAAGTATATACTTACCATCATCGAGATTATTATCTGAGCTATACCCAGACCTGTGGTGTGTGGTGTTTGTAAGGGGGTTATTCGGGGGTGGAGGTGTGTGTTCGGATGTGTTAGGGTGGAAATGCGTGTGGATAAGTGTGTTTCATGAAGTATTATAATTAATTAATGTAATATGTAAATATTACATTAATTAATTTTAATACTACACGAAACACACCTACGTGAATAAAAAAATTGATTCATATACTTGTATATATATAGATCTATATACGACCTTTAAGAATGGGAGCGAATTTCCAACAAGTCAAAGGTCCGCTGCTTGTGAATTGACCGAGAGAAAGCTCAAGATAAAATAACGGAATTCCTAAAAGTAAACGAATATTATAAGTAATGATATAGTATAGGTAATACTATGTATAGTATGTTAACATAGCGTTATTAAACATATATCATATGTATATATTACAACAACTACATAGTATATAACTAAATTATCTCACACGTAAACTAATAGGTTTATTTGTATCGATATATTGATATTTAAATTAATAAAAGTTTTATAAATTAATTAAAATATTCACATATATATATATATATATATATATATATATATATATATCAGTATATATATATCAGTATATATATACTAGTCATGTACAAGTTTATGTATTCATTATAATGGTATAGTTTATATATTACCGATGAAGATGAGCATGATGGTGTAGGGTATCAAGAATGCCCCGCCCCCATTCCTGTAGCACAGATAGGGAAACCGCCACACGTTGCCCAGTCCGACGGCGTACCCCATACACGACAACAGAAAGTCCATCTGATTGGTCCAGTTTCCGCGTTCCTTATTCTCGTCGCTAGCGTAGTACTTGTCCTCCGATGCGTAGTCCTTGGAGAGATCTTGGGGCTTTGATATAAGTATATATATATATATATAGTATTTAATTTACTATTGAATACTATGGAAATCAAACACGTCACTATATATAATATATTATATATAATACATTATATACAGTCCCAAATACAAGAATTAATAACTGTGTAATTGATATTTAAACTAGACGACTTCAAATTATATAGTAGGGGAGAGCGGGGCAGGTTGAGCCGGTTTTTATAAAAATACATTTATCTAATAATGTTATGAATTTATTTTAATAAAATAAAGTGCATATGATAAATATAGTTTATGATCAATAAAACACATTCATAAATCAGTGTAATGATAAATAATTAACTATATAATTACTTTATAATTTTTTTAATTGGCTCAACCTGTCCCGTCTAATGGGGCAGGTTGAGCCTATAGATATGATACTCTAAATTTGTAATTTGTATTTATGTTTAACTACTTACAAACAAATTCCATATATGGACCGTACTTCATAAACTCAAAAGACTATTTACAATTTTATTTTAACTATTTTTTTAATTTCCGTTAATTAATTATCTATGTAACATTCTTTTGATTTCGCACACATTCTCAAATAGTACATATATTATTAATAACAATGTATAATATAGATATAAGTTCATTATATATCCTAATTATATTAATATAAATTAATATGAAATTAAACGATCAAATATAAAAACGTATTATTAAATGTTTGATAAATATACAATTGTGTACAAATTAATAATAATAAGTTATATAATAACATTCTACTATCACCCATCAAATGTGGAATAGCTAGTATATATTAAAATAACTAAATATGGTGATAAATATTTCCAATATAGCGATATATATATTATATATATATATATATATATATATATATATATATATATATATATCATTAATACTAACAGACACATCCTTTTTTAAATCTAAATATGTAAATTAAATATTAAATTTAAATATATGTATAATTATATAGTATGATAGTATTATGTTTGTTAAACTATAATATATTTTATATAAACTTCATCTAAGTTCATGGATATCTATATATGAGATAAAATTCTACATAATTAACAAATAATACACACACATATATAGAGTAAACTACCACTACCACTACGGTGTGATCTGATGTACTCAGTTGTCAACTATACAATATTAAATCATATTAAATCATATCATATTCTTAACTATAGTTCGAAGTAATGTAACTTGTCATTTGGTTTCTAATGTGTGTATTTTGTCATGTGTTCCGTATTATTGTACGTTTTATCTTTAAAGACTAATAAGTCGATCTGTATATTATATGTATTAAGTATCTTATATCTTATATGTATTAAGTAATATGCTGTCTTCGGTTATGGCCCCATCATTTTTTATATCGCATACTTTCCAACAAGACCCGTATAAGTTGTCCGTATGTTGATATGTCCGAATATGAATATGCCCGTATGTCGTATATATGTATGTCACCTAATGATATGTTGATATCTGTAATGATATATGTTGTCTTATTTTGAGGTCCATATATGGACGATAATACTAGGTGTGGTATCAGCTGGTGTTCGTGTCATATGCGGCGAGTACTATATCGCATATTAAGCTAACTGAATTCTTATGTCACGGATTACTTCAGTAACTTTCAACATTCCGTTTTATAAACTTGTATTGGCCACGATATGTGTGTGTTCGAATGTTGAAGAGGCGAATATCGAAGCACTCTATACTTATCCTGAGAGTAGAATATATTTTCAAATATTGACTTAAATATATCAGTATTAATACTTAATGCTTAACATATATAGCTAATATTGTTAAACATTTATTTATATGGTAGCTTTAAATTTTTTATTTTAAAATGACTTAGATTTCCATGGGTTTTTAATTTTATAATTTTCCATATAGTCGAACTTTTTTCAAAGTCGTGATTTAATTCATATGTTCTAAGCTAGAGGTTGTACGTATATATATGTAAGTCCTATATTCCCTACAGTATATAGGACTTACATCCATTCGCCTACGTATTTGAAATGTGTAACTTTATTAATGTTTGAATATTCGTAAGATATATTACATATGTGACTATATAAGTATTATGTATAGCAATGTGTTCTAATTCATTTTCAATTCGCCTTACTTGCTTTACTTTATTCCCTTGACTCGCGAATCGTAGGGGAAATCAATGAGCTGGGTGTTATACAATGCCGTCGCCATTCTTTGTGGTAGTGTGGGTTCACCCAGTCAGACTGAGTCATCTTGCTCCATTATTTGATATCATCAATCCATTTTCTTTTTGGTCTACCACATTTGCGATTACCCTCAACCATACCTTGGATGATTTTTTGCTGAGGTTGTCATGTATATTTATATGACCGTACCATGGTAACATTAAAATGCATTTTAATTTTCTTCGGCGGATGGACTGTAATCTTGGTTCATATGTACCAATTCAACGTATCATCACATCCTTAATGAACTCGTTTATTTTCATTTCTTTGTATGTAATTCCAAGAAGTTTTCTATGATATTTGTTTTCGAAACCTTGTATTTTTTGTGGAAAGGTATTTATAGTCCAAGATTCGCACCCATAAGTTAGAATAGACAATACTAGAGAGCGATAGAGATTATATTTTAGCTTGAAACGGATATATTTTCTATTCCATATTTTAGTTAGCCTTACCATAGCCGATGTAGCTTGAGCTAATCTTATTTTAATCTCAGAGTCGCTTGAGTCACCTTTTGTAATTGTAGCACTAATATATTTAAACTGGTCTACTTCTTCTAGCTTTTCTCTATATAATTGAATGTTGGTATGAATATTTCTGTTATTACTGTTAATCATTATCTTGCTCTTTTCTACACTAATTTGCATTCCATACCGACTAACACTATTTGACAGTTTGTTTGTGAATGTTTGAAGTTCATCGTTTGATCCAGCTATCAAGTCTATATTATCGGTGAATCTGATATTAGATAGATTTCGACCACCAATTGATATTGTAGATATATGTTCATCTTGAATTCCAGCCATAATCTCTTCAAGAAATAAATTGAAGAGCACAGGAGATAGTAGACATTCAGTTCGCTTATTCTTTCCACGTTGTTACTTGTGTTCTCGAGTAGCTGTTCATACAGTATAGCGCTTGTATTCGCAATAGCGGCGTATACAGTAGAGGGATTTCTTGTATTCTCGAGTAGCTGTTCATGCAGTAGAGGGATTTCTTGTATTCTCGAGTAGCTGTTCATACAGTAGAGCGATTGCTTGTATGAATAATAGTGGTATTCAGTAAGACGCACGTATTAGTAACATATTTCCCCGTTAATGCCTGCAAATTCTCTCTCGGTCAACGAATAACAGCACCACTATTTAGTTAGGACTAGTGATGTAAATCATGCCGAGCAGATACTATTATTGAAGGTTATTGAAGCCGAACCTACTTTCATTTTCGAAAAAAAAAGAGAACCGAGACTCTAACCAAACGAGCCCAAGACGAGTTGAGACTCTTATAAAACATAACCAAGCAGAAATGATGCTTTTTTGAAGTTACATTTTAATAATAATTTTTATATATTCACATTTACATCAATTTAAAAAAATTATCTTCGCCAACTTCGCGATTCAGTGAATAATAATGTAAATTTCATCTAGTGATGTAAATAATACCTAGATTTTGATGCCAAGCCGAGATTTTCGGATATTACTGCCGAGCTGAGTCTATCATTTTCGAAAAAAAACGATCCGAGCCAAGATAATAATCTAGCCAAACGAGCCCGAGCCGAATTGAGACATTAGGTAACTAAGACTGAGACTGCATCAATTCTTTAGATTTAATCATCATTTACATTACTAGTTAGGATTATTTACCCCCGTATATACATCGGATGAGTGAACGTGGGGGCAATGGATGATCGTATAGGTTGGAGATGATTTTCTCGGGCGATCAAAGAGATAAATCTGACCCTATAGGGTGACACTATATATAGTGTATACTTTATATGCTAATAAAAAGTTAGTTATCATCAACACTACAGTATACTGTATTCAACTTGTTGTATAGTTGTATACAACTACACGCTCCATCAATACGTTTATACTTCAACTCCCTCTTAAACACAACTTACATTCAACTAACACTCGCGCATGGGCATTATCCGTCCCATACTCCCGGAACACTCTCCCTACATCCATCCGTACTACACCATCAACTCCAAGAAACTACTGAAAACTCACTTATTTAATATGAAACATTAACTTCAAATATATATGGACGGCCGATTGCTTTATAATCACAGTTCGCAGTCCGAAAACCGAAAACCGAAAAATGTAAAATGTATGTAACACCATCATATTTATACATATATAGTTCAAAGTTTTCTATAATTATTATAATAAAAACAGAATTATATATATTTTATATAACTATATAACCGTTAATAGAATTATAGTCAATTTTAACAGCCACATCCATATTAAATATAAATTTTTATGTAAGTTTATTCTTTAATTTGAATTGTTCTATTTATTTTAAATATCGCAACGAAATCGTTTACGAAATAGGTAATTTAAATATTTAATAATAACAACGGCAGTAATAACAAACAACTATTTTTTATTATTATTGTTATTAAATATATAAACTACTAAATTTAATATATTATTTTCTTTCGAGTTTAGTTGCTACAAGTACATGTTTAGCGGATTCCGTTGGATATCAGTCTAGAGTCATGGATCACATATGATACACACATAGCTGTATGTTATCACTTGTGATGATTATAACTATTTCAATAGAGTTAGGCATCAGTACCTTGTTCATATATCGTACTTCAGGTACTCAATACAAATATTAACTATTTATCTATTTCTGGTTGTATTCTTTGGAATGAATTTGATTTAATTATCAAAAATTCAATAACTTCTTATATTTTTGAAAATAAGTTAAAAAAATTCTATATAAGCAAATATTTATTTATCTAATTTTATTCATTCATTTTCTAGTTTACTTCATTTAAGAAACAGATATCGGAGACAGGAACCAGCTTTAACAAGTGAACATCTTATCCTGATATTGAAGATATTATTTATTTATTATGCTATTATTATATTACTCAAGTATATTATTATTTTGTATTGCTCGATTATACCTATATATATATTTTTATTTATTTACATCTTGTTTCTTATAGTACTATTGTCTTACGTGTATTTAACGCTATTCATACCATGTACACATGACCGTTAATTATTCCTTATTACGGTTTTCTAAGAGAAATATATTATACACTAATAAAATCCTTTTGGACTAATATACCAAGACATGTAGCCGATAAAGGCCATTCGGGCATGCCATATGTGCATGTTGTGAGTAGATATTTGCCGCACGTGAGATTGGAACTATTTGATTCACTATGTAATTTAATTTCATTATATATTATTATAGTTATTTTATTATCATATTTATTTTGTTTTTTTTTCTTTAATTCTTACCTTTTTCACTCATTATATAAATATATTATATTGTATACATATTCCATGTGTATTAATTATTTATTTATATTATACAAGTAAAATAAATATTCATTCATTCATCGTATATATATATATATATATATATATATATGTATACTATTACATAATATATATATATATACACACTCAATACACTGTACTTCCATACAATTGCCCATACTCTACTAGGTTCTATATATATATATTATATATTACAAATTCAGTCTATAGATGTCACCGATAAAGATATATTATTAATAAATATATAAATTTATATTTAAATGTTCTCGCTAAATGTTACTCTAAAATGTAATATAACTAAATATAGGAGTGTAATCACTTCTATGATCGTTATCCTGATCATCACATCCGGTAGGTACATGTTTACAAAGTCTACTATCTTATGAGTAGTAACTTCTTACAATCTGCATTCTATGCTTATATACTCCGATATACTATATATATATATATATATATATATATAATAATAATAATAATAATATTTATTAGAAGAATTATTTTGTTTCTATTAAATTACAATGATATTTTATAGAATATTTTCTTCTAAAGGGTTTCAAAATAATATGAATATTTTCTGTTGTTGTTGCACATCATATATATATATATATATATATATATATATGTGTGTAATTCTTAATGATATAATATATTTTTCACATATTGATTATTAAATACAATTATACATCCATGATATGTTGCAAATCGATAAAAGAACTGAAAAGGGGATTTTGATAATATTCATAATCGCTCGACTTTACATGTGACTAAGAAAATATTCTATAAAATATCATTGTAATTTAATAGAAACAAAATAATTCTTCTAATAAATATTATTATTATTATTATTATTATATATATATATATATATATATATATATATATATATATATATATATATATATATATATATATATATATATATATATATACTACATGTATATATATATATACATGTATAAAATAGTATATAAATTAATTGTGCACCCCATGAGAAAAACTTTATATTTAGCCATATCCTATATTTGTTATTTTACTCTTTAGATATGACTATTTAATCTGTATACTAATTGTTTTCCCTTAATATCCTATGTATCGATGTTCATATATAATTAAATAATATTCATTTTCAGACATATTTTGTTTTTTATTTGTTATTATTTTATAATTATTAATGATTTATTTATTCTATATATTTATTTTATTTCCAGTTTTTCTATTATTTTATACTCCAGCAAAACTTGAAATAAACAACTAGAAACAACTAGAATATTCCTATAATGATGATGAATGATTTAATCAAATATATGTTATTTTTAACTTTTTCGTTAGTTATGATATTTAATAAATATTTATGACTTTTTCGTTATTAAATTGAGGATATTATATAATTACTTTTTTAATCATGATATATATATATATATATATATATATATATATATAATCATGATATATATATGTATATATATTCGCTATTAAGAAACACAAATCCCGTATGTATTGTATGAATTATTTATAATAAATAATTAATTTATTAAATTCAAATGAATGCTAATTATATAAGATGTCGTATATGTATATATACTGCATAGTATATATTGTATCATTGCTTGTAGATCGGCTGTTAAGTTATGGTTTTATATAATTCAAAGCCACTCCGTTCGTGTTCTGTTCTAAATTCAATCCGTTTGGTTTAGTCTTGCCCCAGATATTCGCTTTGAATCCAGGCACGTGTTTGACGAGAAGACGATGTTTCAGAAGAGCGGGTCCCCAATCATCGGTCGGTTTAGTTAGGTATTTGATCGTCTGCAATTAAATTATTGATTATCAGTTTACGAATTCATATTTTAAACGTCTGCCATAAAGATTAATTATGTATTATGCGTTATATATATATTTGTTATATTATCTCATTATAATTTAATTTAATTTATTTTATTTTAACGACTCTCTGGGCAGGCAACCAAGCGTCGAAAGTAAACAAGTCGTATAACTCAAACAATAAAACGTAATAGAAACGAACAATAAGGAAAAATAAAGTACTCTATTTTTAAAATGGATTGTAGTAGTTTATTTAACCTAGTTGTTATTTTATAATTCAAGTGTCATGTAAAAAGAAAATTATAGTAATCAAAAAGAGGTTTTATAAAATATGAATCAAAAGTTATAGATATACTTATGGAGATGGAGTTACGGATTAGACATAAAGAGTTAAGATAAAAGTTTATATATCTAATAAGATTTGAGATGTGGAAATGAAAATATTAATAGATGGAGCTGTCGAAATATAACAAGATATATAACATTATCAGAATATATGTAAATATGATTGTTACCATGATAACATGTGGGACTCATAACGGTTGTTTTTGGAAAAGGGAGATGAAGAAATGTGGTTTCTGTTTTATTGGGATTCAGTTATAGAGAGTTATTTGAAAGCCAATTGTGGATATATTTAAATATTTAATAAAGTTAGACATAAAAGTTGGAGCAAAATATTTATCTCGGAAAGATATTTACGTTAAGATATAGACGTTAAGTTATAACCTATATGTATAAAATATCATCTGCGTATGATTGAACTGAGATAGGGGACATTGAGAAATAATATTTAAAATAGGAATAATATAAATATTTAAAATAATATGTCCTAAAACAGAGCATTGTGGTATTCCGAAAATGATATTTCGAGAAGATGATATGTGCCCATTGATAATATTAGAAGAAGTAAGTTCAGAAATGTGTAACGTAAACCAGTTAAGTGAATTACCACCGATACCAATATTAGCCAAGCGCGAGTATACTATGGTCAATATTATCAATAGTAGAGCAAGAGTGTTTTCATATGTATTATTAAGGTTAATTCAAATATGTGATTTTAATCTGGTTATTTATATTTCAGTTGATAAATATGGTACATAAGCAATTTGGAAAGAGTCAGGTATATTATTAGTAATCGAGAAATAATATATTTGCTTGTATGGGGATATTGTAATTAGGTCTATAGTTATTAGAGGATTAGGGATCATGAGAAGGTGTTTTAATGATAGGAGAGATAAGAGAATGTGTTTTAATGATAGGAGTGATAAGAGAAGGTTTTGTAATGATATGAGTGATAAGAGAATGTGTTTTAATGATAGGAGTGATAAGAGAAGGTTGTTTTAATGATAGGAGTGATAAGAGAATATTCGAACATTAGGACGACAGTACCAGATGTAAATGTATTATGGATTGTTATGAGCAATATTTGAGATTATGTGAGCAGATATATAATTTAACAATTGTAAAGGAATGAGATCAAGAGAAGAAGAGCTAAGAGAGTTTTAAGTATACTAAGTAGTTGATCATTATAATGTAAAAAAGTAAGGTACGTGTATTAGTAGTGGAGGATAGGTTTGGGTAATTATGAAATAATATTTGATCTTTTCATTGAAAAATGAATCAAACAAATTAAAAAAACCATCCGCAGTAAATTCATATCACGTTTGTGAATGTGGTCTTCTACCAAGAATGCTAACTTTAAAAATAACTTTTATTATGACTATTTATCGCAAATAATTAAACTTGCCATGCGCAACTATTGATATATATATATCGCTATAGCGTTAATAATACCAATACGATGTTTATTTTTTAAATGTGTGTAGTAAGCATGACGAAGATTTATTCTTTTTTCATTTAGATTCTAGCATACGTAAACAGCGCTTTTGACGAGAAATGTGTTAGGGCGTATACTGGTAGTTTTAATAATAACAGAAGCATGCATGTCAAGTGAGAATAGTTATGAGTCATGGATAGATTATCACGTGGATATAGCCATCATATTAAGTCAGTTATGAACTGACTAAATAGTTACGAATTATTTAGTTGTAGCGAGTAGAGTGAGACATTTTAGAACGTTTAGCTTCATCAACTGAATTCGGAAATAGTATGGCGATATGATCATAGAAAAGAGGTCCAGCTCTTATCGAATTAATAAAACATGAATCAATAGGATGTAGTATTTGCAAGATAAAGTGTATTTCGTGAATAATGTGTTACTTGAGTTATTAATAATAATAATAATTATATATATATGATATGTATTCAATTATAATTTTTATATATATATCATATTTTTAATTAATAATTTACTATTAATTGTAGCTATATGTACGATTACGTAACGTCCCCTAACGCCCCCTAGCGGTGTTAGTGATTCTTACCTCTTTATGTGACTTCGGTGACTTCATGTAAGCGTAGATTGCGTATATCGGAATCCAGATAACGGACGATGACGTCATAATCCAGCCTAGCAATATGAATACGTTATTTATATCACGTTATCACGTGGGGGGGGCTATTACGTGACGTCTAGGGGTCTATGAATTGTAATCAATACCTTTACAACTCGTAATCAATTAATACAGGGTTTATTAACTATATATATAGTACTATATATATATATATTAATACTATAGTATTAATATATAACCTATATATAACCTATATATATTAAGTAATGCATATATTACATAGCGTATAGTTAATACATTCTAAAGGAAATCTATGTTTATCGTGTATTAACATAATTAAGAAATATATTTCATATTATGTATATATCAAATATGAGTAAATTAAATAATGTGTATTATATTATAGAACTTAGTACTATACGTAAATGGGCAGCTATTGTTTGTTCTCTTCTGTTTATCAATAACTTAATATACATTCAATCAAAACATAAGAAAACAAAATGTTACATATTTGTTTTGTATTGTCATGGGTACCTCACGATCGAACTACGACTTCTCGAGGGGTTCCTTTATATACGTTATTCAATTAATAAATATGATATATTACGTAACGCCCCTTCGCGTGTGCACTACGTAATACATACAAGGGGCGTGGTTGTGGGCGTGTCGCGTAACGCCTACTAACCCAGTGAATCCGCCCAGAATGGGAAGTAGTAGTCCCCGTATCTAGCGGGAGAGTAATCTATCCACGTGAACAGTAGTACGGCCTGTAGGTGGAGTTACCGGTCTTCAGTGTGTACAGGTGTACGCGCATGTGCAGCGTGTAGGTCACGTGGTTGTGAGCGATATACAATATGGGGGGTGTGTATATCATACATAGAGCTAAAGAGAAATCTCTTTAGCTCTATGATATCATATATCTAGAGAGAACACTTTGACAAATGTCTCTCTAGCTCTATGGTATACCGGATATATATATATATATATATATATATATATATATATATATATATATATACAAGATATGTGTATATATACAACAAAGATTTTGCGAAGCAAAGATATAACACTCCCTATGCATGCAACGTAATTTAGTTATAGCCCCAACCGCTGCTAGCAGTAGTATCGAAATCACTGAAATAGATTTAGGTTCGGCTCTGTTTGCATACAACAATGTTTTCATTGCTCTATTAAATTACATGCAATATAAATTAGCTTTTACTCACTAAATATATACTTATAGCATTTAAAACATAAATATCATATTTGTTTGTTATATATTAGTAATGAACACTTAGTTTTCATCATATAAATATTAATTTAAAGCATATTATTTAACATTTTAAAAGTGTATAGTTAAATACGAATTTACATTATAAACAACGCATACTTCCTAAAAGTAACCCGCTATAGGTGGCACCAGGGTATTTTGTATACAAATTCGAATTACACGATTTCGCGTAAGTGTTATATCTTTCCTTCGGAAAATCTTTGTATACAATATGTGTATATATAAATTTAAATATTTCCGACTTTTGTTTATTGGCGATTAATAATAATATTGAATATATAGGTGTAATAGGGTAAAACTATAATTTATATTGATTACATATTTATATCTAGTATTTATATATCTATATATCTATATACTGTATACGTGTGGCCTATTATTTATGATGATGCTGATGATGATAGGTGTGATGAAATAAATTAATAGATCTATGTAGAGTTTACTGCAATATATATATATATATATATATATCCGTGTGTGTGTGTTTACTAAATAAAAAACACATGTAAAATAAAAGCTGAGCTACATTTCTAACCGTTAAGATAACAGGAGAGATATATTGCCAGCAAAGTTTCCACCAGAACGTAGGTTTGATAGCAGTCATGACTTCGATGTCTAACAGGAATCTGTCGCTACCTGTCGAACAGCGATATTAGTTATGTATGTATGGTATATATATAGTATATGTTAAGATATTTATAATAAATATTAATGATTTATAATAAATAACAAAATTTAAAGTATTAATATAAAATAAAAATTAATAACCAGAACATAACATTAAGTATATATTCAGATAGAAGAAACAATGATATTATTGTTTAAATGAATATACGGGTATTCCCTTAAATGGTGTACCCTATACATTGAGTAGATATTACTATATATATATATATAGTATACTCTATAGAGTAATATCTAATCAAATAAATAACATTATAATTTAATATTAAATAATCATTGCGAAAGAGTAATATTATTCGTAATATATAAAATAAGTCATATAAATATAATATATAACATATATGTTAATAGTAAAATAAAGAACTTTCATTTTATGATTCAGAAAATTAATTTTGTAAAGAACTATAGTTACCTATGTACCTAACTATGTATACATAACGTATTCATCGGTATTTTTTATAAATATTATAATATTATCAATTATTTTAATAACACGATAATAATTATATAGGTATATATATATACCTATCTAATAAGACTTCTTATGTACAATAACTATAGTAGCAGTAGTATAGTTATAGTATAATGGTTATAGTAACATGTAGGTTGTTACTTATAGACTATAAGTTAAGTTGTTAAAACTAAAACTTATATTTCGCTTATAATATTTACAGAAGACATGTCGTCATGAAAACTTTCTACCAACGTATTCGAATACATAGTATATCTCATAGTACAACGCATAATAATGATAGGATAATATAATTAGATAGGACAGAATAATATTACTAATAATAATAATAATAAGTATTTAGAAAAATCTAACCATACCACCAGCCGATACTTATAGTTTCGAACAAGCCTATTATCAGGAGACCCCAGCCTCCAGCATAGGAGTCCATCAACTGTAAGATGTAAGCCCCTCCCTGTGTGCGGTAGTATAATATGTTGTATGTGATATAATGTGTGCATACTTATAAATATAATACGTATTCATAGTAAATATCATATTTATTAAAATGTAATTCAATATACAAATAATATACTTACAGCACTTTCACATAAATATCAACAATCATATCAATCATATATGTAATTGGGATATTTTCTTGAGTATTTTATCAATGCGTATGTTTTATAATGCAAAATGTAAATTACTTCCTACAACCCCGTGATAACATTTGTATCTATCCCATAATAATGTTCTTGGGGAAAACGCTCGGTAAATAATACGTGGATCTAATTTTTTTTCGGATTTTTCTTTCTATAGGTTCTATCTTAATATACGTATACGTAGTAAGGGTATACCCAGTAAGGCATTATCTATTATATAACAAAACATGCTTTATGAGCCTGCTTACCATATATGGTAACTAATTTTACTTGAATATACGCGTGCAATGTACGCCGTGCATGCGTGCACATACATGCGCATCTACTTACCCGCGTACAGAGCGGAAGTCCCAGAATGCCGAGCGTAATACACATCACAAGCGTGACGTATTCCTTCCTCTTACGTAATGGTTTGAATTCGTCCATCAGTGACGTCATAATGGTCTCGAGCATCGTGAACTGTAGACGGTCGTGGTGGCGTGCGTTAGGGGTCGTAACGGAGGTGTAAAGGGGGCGTAACGAGGCGGGGTTTACCGACCTGACTGTCTAGTCCGAGCGTGATCAACATCAGGAAGAACAGTATAGACCAGACGGGGGAGAATGGCATCCGAGATATCGCATCCGGGTACACTATGAACGCTAAACCCGGACCTGTCACATGATAGGGTGTTACGTTACGAGGGCAAGTGTAAATGTAGAGATGTGGAGGAGGAGGAGGAGGAGGAGGAGGAGGAGGAGGAGGAGGAGGAGGAGGAGGAGGAGGAGGAGGAGGAGGAGGAGGAGTCACATAAACATTACATAATGTGTATGTTGAATTAGGCGGAAACGTATCTGTATTTTTATTATTTCGTAATATTATATAATATTATCTGAATTGAAAAATGAAATAATAGTATATAATGTTATTGGATGTTCTTAACAACCGTATTGTAATAGGTCAGTATTTACTTGTACAATTATAACTCTCACAGTGCACCGATAAAAGGGTGACATTGAGAATAAGTGAATTTAGTTATATAATAAATATAGTGAAATTGCTTGTAATTAGTTTAAACTAATAATAATTATTATATGCGGCTGAAATGAAAACTAAACGAAATAAATAAAAGTTATTCGCGAATAGGCGGGATGAAATCCCCACACTCGTGGTATGCCGCTAGAGGGTGTTAGTGGTCAGATCGTTACGTAACCTTTGTCAACGACGTCGGCTATATCGGCGTTCATGTCGCCCGCCATGTATCCTATGAAACTGAATATAACGACGCCCGCGAAGATCGAAGTGAAACAGTTTCCCACGCACACGATCACCGTATCACTGCGCACGTGTGTTAGTGGTTATGTTCGAATGTGAAGTGTAGGCATGCGTGTGTATAGAGGTATGTGTATATTTATATTTGTTAATATATATATATAATATATTATTATTTATTTAATTTATAACTTAATCCCATATTTGTATCCTACATGCAGTGAAACCCTTATAACTATAACACCTGCTTCAATTTCAGATATTTATTTCATATTAACTCCACCATATTTGAGCAAATGAATTTAGTGACCTCTTCAATAGTTTATATGCATAAATATTTATGTTTCACCTGCGCCATTCTTCATCGTAATCTTACTTTTGATATTATTAACTATTGTTACAATCCTTATTACGCTCTGTTTACTAATGCATCAGTTAGGTTGTAGAGTTATCGGATTAAACGAGCTAAGGCACGTCGTCATCAATACATATTATCGAGGAGAGATTAACGATTTAGTATCGTTGATGTCACGTGTCACTTGTGTGATCTTCGAGATAATTACTTGTATTATGTTCTCATGGAATATATTAAATAATACTTGATATAGTAGACGATATTCGCTTACGGTAACTATTTCTAAGTATTCCTATCTTATTGTTCATATCGTCTAATTAAATTCTGTAAATTTCTGATTAAGTTTCGCCGTACATTGTACGCCGTACACACTGAGTATCTTGCATGCCGATACGGTTAGTGTACTAACTTAAATACGTTGTTGTGGAACCGGTTGTAACTGGACAGAGCTATCAGACCACCCCAACTGTTCGACAGACTGAAGAATATCTGAATAGCGGCATCGTTCCATACCTATGTTGCGTCATAGTGATGTTACGTCATAGTGGGGTTACGCCATACGTTGTGTTGCGTCATACATGGTTACGTCATTGTGATGTCGTTTTATTAGTTATGCATGCGTTTATAGGTTTAATTACATAATTAAAATGTTGTAGTGCACTGCACATCGTGTATATTAAAATTAATATATTCAAATAATATATATATATATTTATATATTTGCATATATATATATATATATATATATATATATATATATACAAATATTCATATACACTAATATTTAACCTTGGCATCCCGTAACTTATCGAAGCTAGGCGTAATATAGAAAGAGATTCCATTCCAAGCATTGGGAAGAGTGACACCTCTGCAAAACAGTATAATCAACACGATGAACGGAAATATCGCCGTGAAATACACTACCTGTAAACAATAGTATACTATAGTATACTAATACACTAATATGTTAGTTATATTGAGAGTGCATCGTGACCTCGAACGTGTGCGGTAGTAGGTAACTAAATATGACGTAATTGTTAATGTTATTGAAATTGTTTAATAATGAGAATATTATCTACAATTAAATATTATTATATATATCCAAAAAATATGTGTACCTCTATAAGAATGTGATTATGTGTATAATTATGCGTATGTGTATTTATATGTTTTCATGCGTTTATATAGTATATATGTGTATATAACTAGATGAAACTGTCACGCAACTCAACGCTACTCTGTGTGGAGGCTGGCTGGGTAACCTTGCCCGTAGATTTGATGCCTTTGATCATACAGAAGTAGGAGATAGACCATGCGCTGAACAGCGACAGCACGAGTTGCCACTGGAACTCACCCATGTCGTCTATTCCTTCGCTTATGTTCAGTACCTTGTTGCTATGGTAACGATTACAACGATATTATAGGTAGTGCGGCGCTTAGCAACGGTGGCTATAGTACGTGTAGGGTAGTTGTTAATGATACTATAGACATCGTAGTATAGTTTTACCGATATGGATATGTAAGTACAGTTTTAGATACAATACATATATGTAGATATACCTATTACATTTATATATACATGTATTCAATTAAAATAGTCGTTCTAGAATAGTTATGAAAAGGTAGTTAAGTAAGTATTATAGACTCTAAATACTTAAATAAATAGCTAAGTAATTATATTTAAAGTTAGTAATAATAAGTAGATAAGTAACTAAGTAGTTAAGTTAGTAGTTAAGTAATTATAGTTAAAGTAAGTATCTGTAAGAAATTAAGTAAGTAGTTAAATAATTAAGTATTAAGAAACTATGTAAATTTAAAAAGTTAAGTACATTTAGTAGTGAAGTAACTACTTTGTTAAGTACACTTAGTAGCTAAGTAACTACTTTGTTAAGTATATTTAGTGGTTAAGTAAGAGATTAGTTAACGGGTGGTACGTACTTGTAGAACTCTGAACTTGGCGATAACTTGGAGATGTTGGTGACCTTGTGGAACATCGTGTAGTTCCAGATTCCGACGCGGGTGTCGTTACTGTAGCAAGTGCCGTTGTCGTACCGGATGTGGGTGTGGTTAACGCAGGTTAAGGTCTGCATTATGTCCTTCTGACTGCATACTGAGGACATGTGTGTGTTGAGGTTAGCGAGTGTTATAGATAGGCCAGTGTGTACATGATGTGGTAAATATATTTACCCAACACTATATGTTGGGAAGTGGGTATGCTTCAGTGCACTTGTTGCTATGGTAACGATTTCTACGATAGTATACGTCGTGCGGCGCTTAGCAACGTTGGCTACGTAGAAACGCGGAGGACTATAGGATATGCACTTGATCAAATAATGATTACTACTTAATCGTAGGAATTAGCGATCAGGGAACCCCGAGATCGAGCTACTTTAAATAATAATAGTATGATACATTAACGTATATTCATATTATTATAATTATAGTCAATTAAATGTCACTTAAATTTAAAATTATATATATACATATATATATATATATATATATATATATATATTATAGAATATATTAGTCTAATACAATATATTATAGAATATATTGTATAAGACTAATACATTATGTTTATCATTCATATAATATTATATTTAAGTAATTATAAGTAATGATAATATTTACATACGAAACACTCAATATAAATAGAACACACAACGGTTATTTATCCGTACAACACTACGACACTACCACACTACCACACTACAGTACACATACCTTCAGTATTCCACGCGTTATCACAGCTAGACCAGGGTAGCGTGTATTGTACGCTGACCACTAGGTAGTACAGTGACCAGGCGATAATCATGTTGTAGTATATGCTGACCATGCCGGAGATCACCATCTGAGCGATGCCTACACCTGTTCAAACGGGAGGTCAGGGAGGTTAGATGTTAGAGTATCGGGGGGTTAGAGGTTATCCGGACTAGAGAATATAAGTAAGGTGACATATTGGTATCAATAGTTGAGATTTTAACTCACTATAAGTCGGTATTTGCGTTAGTTATATAGAAATATACTAAATACTGATGAAATATATATGACATATGTAAATATATATATATATATATATATATATATATATATATATACTTATAATTATATATTTATAAGTGATATAACTATATATATATATATATATATATATATATATATATGATCTTGAAAGCCTAGACGGCTAGTAATTTTACGAATGAAATGTAAAACTAAAATATAGGCTCGATTAGATTAGTTACGCTAAAATGCTAGCACACCGAGAATACTATAGTAGTATGTTCAATAGATGTAGGTGTAGGATTCAAGTTTCATATAGGAACGCTATCATGGAGGCTGATATACGTGTTACTACAGGACACACTACTACTACTACTACTATATTATAGGTATACGGTATACTACCTTTCAGGATAGGCGCAAACTTCCAACAAGTCAGGGGACCGCTGCTACAGAACTGCCCTAGTGAGAGCTCCATGTAGAAAAGGGGGATTCCTAATAAGGCATTAATTTAGAGCGATTACGATATTTAAATATCATATTTATATACATATAATTGTATATGTATATATATATATATATATATATATATATATATATATATATATATATATATATATATACTGTATAGTATATAGTATATACTATATACATATAATTTATATTAACCGTTACTTTTATAATATGTATATAGTTATACAATTCATTAAAGGTAACTCGCTTATTTTTAATCTATCATACTTAAATGTACTTGCATCATAGTACATATTCTTAATTGCCTTAAGTTTACAATGCATGTTATGAGAACGTATTGCACTTCTTATTGTAAATTAATCGAAATAGCATAATTTGTATAATTAAAATAACTGATTTCGTAAATTTGTATAAAATAATATACATTTTTATTTTGTTTAATTACTATAGTATTACTATAGTCTATAGAGAGTCTCTATTAGAGACTGATTCTGAGATGATGCATATATATGTGTGTATGTTTGTATATGTGCGCTTGTGTGGATCATCGATATAAAGAAAGTGGATAAGCAATTGACGCACGCAATGCATGTAAAAGATATACACGTGAATGACACTTTTATCGATAAATTAACAAAATGGTATCAGTGATTTTGATTGGATATTAGTCATATTATATATGTCAAATATTGAAACAGTAGTCTTTTCGTCGAAATAGATTAATGTGACTTCTATCTATATCAATGGATTTAAATTATAAATATCAATAAAATAGTAATATAACTTCAATTTAAATACACAAAATTACGAGGAATGTTGATATTATGTATTTTAAATATATAATTTTATTTTTAGTATCGATAGTATATTAAAATTGGTAGTGATTATCAATATATATATGATAAATACATATTATTATAAATAAAAAGTAGTGGGCCAGATAGTGGGTTTCGACTGCAGCGCTCGTAGCGGAAAGTGCCATACACTACATTCAATTGCTTATCCACTTTCTTTATATCGATGGTGTGGATATACTAAATAACTGACCCATCACTATTACATCCGTGACCTCTAACCTATAAATATCAGCATAATGAAGTAGGGTATGAAGAACGCCCCACCTCCGTTACGATAGCAAAGGTAGGGAAACCTCCACACATTGCCCAGCCCCACGGCGAACCCGAGACAGGACAACAGGAAGTCCAGTTGGTCAGACCAGTTGCCCCTCTCCTTGTTCTCGTCACCGCTGTACTCCTTTCCGTTGTACTCAGTTTTCTAATGATGTATAGTAAATGTTGTTATTGTTATTGTTATTGTTATTTTTATTTGGTGGAGTCCTTTCATCCCATCTAGGAACTTAGATGAAGTTTTCATTTATAACCATATATGGCTCTAATGTTCATTCGAATCCGCTCTCATGTTAAGGCATCCATGGTTTTAACAAGAGCCGATCATGTATTTATACACAATTATATAAAATCACTTCTAAATAATATGTTAAGACCCATTTTATAAAATTAATTAATGGTCCGGACGAGGCTCGAACCCGTGTCTTACTGCTTGTGTGTCTGACGCCTTAGCCACTGAGCCACACATGCAGTTTTTCAAATCATGTTAAATATGTATTTTTCCTATGGTATATGGCTGAGTGGAATATGCGAGTGACTGCATTCACTTGCTGGATATCGATGGGTCAAGCGTGACCCTAGTTATCGTGTATTCTCTTTTGTTTATCAATAAATTAAACAATTATTAATCAAAACACAAGAACAATTTGTTTACTCATTATTTTGATTGTCCTGGGCCCCTCACAATTATATATAACATGTATAGGTCTATGACTTCTCGAGGGGTCCATTTTTATCCGCAATTTGTATTGTATCCAATATATATATATATATATATATATATATATATATATGTTATTTCAATAAATAAATATTATATTAAATATATTATTACAATATATATTATTTTGTATTCTCCTTTTTAATAAGTAAACCCTACATAATTATTATGAACAAATATTATAATTTGTAAAAATTGTAGGTAATAATATATAATATAGCTAAGTATTTTTATTATCCTTGAATATACTATATAATGTATAAATATATATATATATATATATATATATATATATATATATATATATGTTTGTGTATGTGTGCATACGTGTGTGTGTGTATGTGTATGTATGTGCTTGTGTGTGTGTAAAACTAACGTATTCAGCGGATTCATGATTGCGTTTAGAATCTACAACGAAAAAATCTATTTGATATGTTATTATTAATAGTGTACTATATATATATATATGTAATGTGATGAATCTATATTTATATAATAATATAATACTACATATATTGTAGGTGTACCTATATAACATAAATTAAAGTATTACGTGAATTACCTATTGTAATATTATTATCTGATTTTAAGAACCAAACTAAACATCAATATATATGTTAAGGGAAAGTCTCCAATTACCGAACTCTATAAATAATGACCCTCACGTATCCTAATAACTATAATAAATGTCAACAAATTATATATATATATATATATATATATATATATATATATATATTTATATATATACATAAAATATTAATCTAATAGCATTTATGAATAATTATTTTTCAATCCTTCAATTTTAATTTATTAAAATATAATATTCTGGTTTTACTTTATAAATATTTGAATGATAAGTTTTATTAAATCATTGTAAATATTTTATTAATTAAAATAAAACGTAATTATATGCATAATATTGTAAATAAATTAACTGTTTATAAACTTTATAAAAATAATTAAATTTGGTGTTTTATGAAGCAACCAATATATCTTAATTATAGAAACCCATATGATTTTTCTATTGCATCATTGGATAATAGGGTCGGTATTGGACACATTTATCAATTACCGAATCACTGATTATTCTTGTCAATGTAATTATATAAAATATTAAAAATAGAACCCTAATTATAAAATTTTCAAAAAATAGTTATTTAGATATATGTAATTTGAGACTTTCCCATATATGTTGTAGGTGTATATATATTTTAAATATATATTTATATTCTTTTCGTCAATTTTAGAAGTAAATATCGATTTAAAATAAAATCAATTATAACAATTATTATACTAGTATATTATAGAGATTAGTTAAATATATATCTGTATGAATATATTTGTATACATAATTTGTTTACACTATTTCTAATGTAGATACTATAGAAGATACTATAGTAGATATATATATATATATATATATATATATATATATATATATATATATATATATAAATATATGTGTGTGTGTATATGTATGTGTGAATGTATTACCAGAAACGGGATATTTATCTTTGATACTATCTTCACTATTTTTCTTCTTGTTATCGGGAGGCATTCTATAAGCTTGCGTTATGTCGTATTACTAGTTGTTTTCAACCTATAGCACGAGAAGATACATATGAATATCATATTAATAATATGCGAATTACTAATGAAAACTGTTTAAGATGATATATATGCCTATAGGCGTTTTCAGATGTTGTCATAAATATTGAATGCATAAACTGTTATTTTCGTATTGTGTTAATATAGGGGAAGTACCAATATATCGTGGGTTGTTATCATAAAGCTAGAGATAAATGTCCCTCTAGCTTTATGGTTGATATGAGGGGTAGCATTTTTAATATATATATATATTAATATACAGTTCATTTACATTTACAAGATATCTAGGATAACTATCTTCTTTTATAAATAAAATCAAATTTTATATTAGAATATTTGATAAATAAAATAGTAAAAAAAGGCCATTGTTTGGTAAAACTCCGCGATTTTTCCAATAACGTCCGAAATCTGGTGATAACTTAATTATGTTACCCTTTATTCTAAAATTCAATATAGGTATTATTAGACAAAATACTATAATTAGACAAAATGTAAAACTACATTATTCAATAGTAATATATAATAAATATTCTTTAATTATTTAATAACCCTCATACTATATTAAGCGAAAAACGTAATCAATTCGACAATCCTATAAATCAATCAATAATGTAAAAGTTATTTATTATTGGTTTATTAAAATTAAATTAATATTAATATATAACTTTTTCTGTATGATCAATAGATATTGAGATATACAACCTACGAAGTTTGGATTCTCCAGGAAGTATGGGTAATTTCCCCTACTGTTCAATATATATATTAATAACTTATTTATTAATAAATCATTGACCTTCAATTCAAAATAAATCATAATTATGATAATATAATAGTTTGACATCTCTAGTTGATTTGATAGTAATAGGTATGCTAAGAGAAAGTAATGCAGGCATATTACATAAGCCTATACATATATCACAATATAGTGTATTAATATTATGCATATCATGATGCAATGTGTATCCCATTAACTAAATGTATACAATTCATGGGATAAATAATTAAGTTATTATTCATAAATTGAAATTATTTAAGCAACTATAGTTATAGCTAGCTAAGTATATTAAATTTAGGTAGGATATATACGGAATATATTTGTTATATATATACCTAAAATGTTAATATATATACGGAATATAATTGTTATATATATACCTACTGATAATATAGACTTAGTTAGTGATGGTATCAAGGAAGCAGAGGAGGTACTAAGAAGAGTCGAGCTATCAGCAAAATGTATAGGACTAAGCATGAATACAGGCAAAAAAAGTACATGTCATACAACAACAACCAACAGTTTGATATCAAGACTATATATAGTCTTGATATCTATAGATGGAATAAATCTGAAAAGAGTTGAAGATTTCAAATATATTGGGGCATGGGTAGATAGCAGCGAAAAAGATGTCAAAATCAGAAAAGCACAAGCTTGGAGAATCTGCCACCAGATGAGAAACATCTGTAATTCAAAACTCAGTAGGAAGGTCAACATTAGGCTAATGATTGCAACTGTTGAATCCATTCTGTTATACAGCTGTGAAACATGGACCCTAAAAAACTCACTACTCAAAAAGCTGGATGGAATATATACAACAATTCTGAGAATGGTTTTAAATATCTATTGGACAAATAAAATCAAGAGTGAAATACTATATGGGGCACTAGAAAGATTATCAAACAAGATCAGAAGAAGAAGACTAACGTTTGCCTGCCATTGCCTACGAAGAGAAGACGAGGTAGTTTCGGAACTGGTTCTGTGGCAACCAACATAGAACTAGAAGGCGAGGAAGATTAACTGATTCATACATAAAGACTCTGGAGCGTGATATCGGTCTACGAGAAAATGATATACGAGCGGCTATGATGAATCGTGATGTTTGGAAGTCACTAACTGACCGGGAATCAATAAAAGAATCCCGAAATAAGCAAGTAAGCATATATATCTACAAATGTTAATACTACAAATATTTAGTTTTATATAATTAAAATCGTATGCTACCCCATTAAGTAATGTGAATTATATAATGTAGGTGAACTTATTAATATGATATAGTATCAACTACAACTACCTAAAACTAAGATCATCATCTACTGATTAATGTTTTAAAACTTGAATAGAAACCTATTTATAATTTAAATTCCACAAAATAACCTATATGTAATAACCTATATTTCTTTATAACTACCCGGCCCCTTAGCCATAGTTACGTACGTTTTACCGTATTTAGTGACCACTAGTCACATATCTAAATTAGTACAACCATCTTCACTTGTATAAATATAAGGATGAATACCTAAATTTATGCAAACGTTACAATAGTTAGGTCAATCAATTCAATATCGAATGTGTAGGATAGGTAGGATAGCGTACGACGTACTCTAGTACTACACGTGTTAACTTATAAATAATCTATTTAATTTAAAATATACTAATTAAGATTCTAGTTTATAGTCCTATTGAATATATGTTTATTGATCTGTGCATGGAGCTCCGTGTTATCTAGATATCATCACACTTACATATAATGTGTCTTGGTGCTTGTTTCTAATATACCTTTTAATTCAATATCAATAAATATAATTTATACATCGAAATGAAGAACTATATTTCCAACTAAAAAACTAACTATTAATAGCAAGCATAGAACATACATATATGACCTACATATTTGATGTTTAGAACTACGATATTCAATACTTTCAATTAACTGTCACCCTATTAATATATTATGTCATCATGGTTAGCTACTCATATCGTTACTAAATATTTTCGAAAGAATGGTGAGGTCCAATGTAGATCCTACATCTATGGTTAACTCCATTTATTTAATGCAGGTGACCCTATATATTGTATACGTCGCAAATACCTCTCTTAATTTCACATAAATGACTATAAAATAAGTAAAATTATATAAAATAAATATTTGAAAGAAATGAATATAACATACTATTAATTAGATAAGAAGTAGGCTTTAAGAATGATATTGCATTAAGTAGGGTCCCTACTGTAGGGACATCTATATAAATGGATGGACCATGGCTAAGTTATGGCAGAAATTATATATAGGAAAATGCACCCGTGAATGCACGTCGTGCAATGCACGTTCCATAAATTTGAGGGATAAGGTCAAATTAATAATAAGATTACTTAATATTTAGAGTGTAGGATATTAGAAATGAAACTTAAGGGAAGTAAAACAACTAAGTAGGTATACCTCTAATACCTAGTACTCTGCAAATATGCCGCAACACTATGTATAGTTGAAATGTGATGTTAGAGCATCTTTTCGCTAATCTATATATTATATATAATCATGTATGATTATGTATACGTGTATACTTGTTTATATATATATATATATATACCTATGTATATGTTGATGTGAATATATTTAAAATATTATAATAACGTTTTGTATATATCTGTGTTTGTTTTCTATGGTTTTCAGCACATATGTCAATAAACAAGTAAATCTAAATAATGATAATTTATATTCAATATTATAGAACTATTTATAAATATTTAAACTATACTTAGAACAATATATAAATAAACAAACAAATAAATACAATAATAAATTTTAAATCACAAAATGTTTTTAAATCGTAATTTGTATTGGATTAAAACAATAAAAAAACTAAGTGAAAACACTATATTACATACAATATTATATTATATATAATAAAACTCTAAATAAATATTATAAATAATTGTAGAGATTGCGTTTTACATCTTTAATATAGTTGTTAAATCTGTTCTATTGTTATTACATATATATTACATTTTAAAAATACAAAATATGGTTGCCATATAAAACAACTTCGTCCTTGTATCGCAAAATACTACCCAAAGAGCTTTCTCTAGATCTATGATACTACCAGGCCTATTATACCATACCCAATATATTATAACCCATGTAGTACCCTACAAAGTTGCCAATACGACTTTACAAGTATAAAGGCGCCTTTCATAAAAGCGTTGATGAGCATATATTCCAGCAATTTCGCAATGGAATTCTTAAGAATTCCAATTTCAAAATCCCCTAATCCCCTAATCGCGCGTAAGAATATTCAACTTTGCATATTTTTCAATAAACTAACATTATAAATAGTTGTAGTTTGATATGAAATAAGTATCTATATTATAGATTCTATAAATACTGTTAGAATGTTATTAATTTATAAATAATATTTATTTAGTAAAATAAAAACATAGGTGTTGCAGCATGCGTATTGGAAAATGTTCACTCTTATATATAAATATATATATATATATATATAGTTAACCTATTCTAATGGGATACTACAAAAATCCCAGCAGACAAAATCCCATCAACCAAAATCCCAGCAACCAAAATCCCATCAACCAAAATCCCAGCAACCAAAATTATTCATAGTGAACTTATAATAACCCATTATAGTGGGTTTATATACTTTATACCTAATATAGATATTAAACTATATATAGGTAGATGATAACCACCTAGATGATCATCTATAGATATATTATAATTGAAATTGCAGCCTACTGATTTTTACAGATTTTGGTTGCTGGGATTTTGGTTGTTGGGATTTTGGTTTCTGGGATTTTGGTTGCTGGAATTTTGGTTGCTGGGATTTTGGTTGATGGGATTTTGGTTGATGGGAATTTGTCTGCTGGGATTTTGGTACGGAGCCATTCTAATTAGTAATTATTGTTATATTTTTTTCTGATTAATTCATAATTATGTTTATCTACATATAATAAGTATTAATAGTGTTTACTAGTTAACCATGTGTGCCTTGTGTATTACTATATACATATATTTATTTTAGTATACCTATTTGGTCCACCTTGATAAATTACTAGGTTATCATTGAGTCATCTAGGATCCTATAGGATTAATTTATAACATTAAGAGTTGTGAACAAATAGATCAACCTACTATTAGGACTATCAACAAATTAAGAGAATTACATTAGTATTTAAACGTTTCTTTTAACACTATTTATATTTACATTACTCAGATAACTTTTATCGCGATAAAACCAAAGTAAGCATATAATCAAACATAAAAATGAATACTTAATGGGTTACGCTTGACCTGCGCAATCAATGTAAAAAGATAGGGTTTTTTGATTTTTTTTAAAAGTCTATTAATCTAAAATGATTAAGTTATTTTAATTCTGTAAACGGCATATTATAGTATGGATTGTTATTTATAAGAAAATAGAGGATTATAAGATATATATATACCGTCTTACCTATCGAAGGGACTCATAATTCGAATAACTACTCGTCCGAGTCGCAAATGTGAGCTGATGAAACTCTCTCTACCGCTTGTCTCATCTATGTATGCAGATGCTGCTTTCACGGTTGCTGCTCCGAAATACTGGAATAGTCTTACCGATGAATTACGCACCATGTCATCATTTATGAGTTTTAAATGTCGACTACATACATATATGGTATCATTATAATGTCTTCTTTTTAAATTTATTATTATTTGCGTAACTATTTATTTGTTTTATTATTTCAACTTGACGCACATAAACGTCCATCGTTTTCTGAGTCAATAAACCTTTCTATTATTATTATTATTATATCTTATAATCCTCTATAATCCCCAATAATTATAATTATATGGATATACAAGACATCTAGTAATAGTAACAAAAATATTTTTATTTATTTTTATTTGAAACTATTTTTATATATGATATAATGCAAATAATTGAATACGCCTATATTTTTATAATATAGACATATAAAGTGATAAATAATGAAAATGTAATCAAGTTACGAGCATTATTTTTTAGAGAAATAGACCTTATAATATTTAAAATTAGGCTACAATAATTATTCTGAGATAATCAGGTTTGAAAAAATGACATCTAAAATATTTATATACAAAAAAGGTTATGTTTACATTTAAAAGAATTGTAAAAGTTTGATTTGATATATTGATCGTTTTATGATGAAATATTTGGAAATGTTATAGATAAATATACACTTTATTATATTTAACAACAACAAAAATATTTTATTTTGACTGATTTTTTTCAGGTCAAGCGTATCCCCTTAAATAACAACTCTACAATATTCAAATATGTTTATTGTAAGATAAATCTGATGATAATTGGGAATAGATCATTCAGTTGGAGCGCATACCTTATGGAATCTCTTCCCATGAAATAATTCCCCCGAATTAGTACTCATCAAATATTCAAAAAGAATATTTATTTATTACAAATTAAATTTGTTATATATTCTCAACACTTGTGAGATTGTATGAGTTTTTTTTAATTACATGATTTAATACCTACTTACTTGTTTAACGGGTACGTACAATGTGCAATATAATTATATGTATAACTATTAGGATAAATACTAAAATTCATATAGGTACATATTCCTACATGTTACAATACTTAATAGTTACATATTAATAATTATATGTAGGACAGCATACAGCATAAATTTAAACTTATATAATTAATAGGTTTTATAGCATATATTAAATTTAAAAAAACTAGTTTCTAAAAAGATTCTAGTTTATATAACTACTAGGTGTATAGTTGTATCTAAGGTCCTAGTTGTATCTAAGTTTAATTATATTCCATAATTGTATATATTTATTACTGTAGTTATATTATATTATATAATTTATATTTGTAATATGTACATAGTATATTTTCTTTATATCACATGTATAATATTACTTTAATTACGATATAATATTAATAATGATGTCACTAATATATATATATATATATATATATATGTTATATTGTATACTTTATTTGCATATTTTCCATGATTATGTTAAAACTTGGAAACCTTAAGTAAATTTACTTTATATTTGTACATATTTTCCATGATTAATTTTGTAAAAACTTGGTAATCCATTTTCTTAGTTTCTACTTATTCCTTCAGTCACCATATGTACATTTTTATAATTTGATTACTAATTATGTCTGTATTATATATATATATTTATATTTGTTTTTATATTTTATATATTTGCATATTATCTATGATTATTTATGTAAAAACTTTGAATGTCATTTTCTCAAGATTTCACTTAGTAACCACATATTATCATATTATTATCTATGCTTTCCTACTTATTCCTTCAGTAACCATATGTACATTTTTATAATTTGAGTAATAATTATATCTGTATTATATATATATATTTGCATATTTGTACATATTATCTATGATTATTTATGTAAAAACTTTGAATGTCATTTTCTCAAGTTTTCACTTAGTAACCACATATTATCTATGATTTCATACTTATTCCTTCAGTAATCATATGTACATTTTTATAATTTGAGTACTAATTATGTCTGTATTATATATATATATATATATATGTTTTTATATTGTATTTTTTATATATTTGCATATTTATACATATTATCCATGTAAAACTTTGAATGACATTTTCTCAAGTTTTTACTTTTTCACTTAGTAACCACATGTAAATGCCTACTACTTTTTTAATTTATATTATTTTTATCTAAAATTTTTACTGTAAATGTATAACATATACATCTATATAATTTGTATTTTATATTAAATAAATGATGATTGTGTAATATATTTATAATACAAATATTCATCGTTTTTAAACTGTTTTATTTCATACTTTTAAATAAATTATCTTTATAAACAAAAACTATATAGATGAATTTGGATAGTATCTATTGAATAACAAATTATCTAAATTATTTAATTATCTCTAATTATCTTTAATTAGTTTGTTATCAGTAACTTTTCGGTAGAGCTATAAATTGCATGGCGTAGATGAACTCCAGAGCCTACACTTAATCAAATTCAAAACTAATTCTTATATAAAATCATTTTATATTTAAAAATTAATAATTTATTATACAATATTTATTTTATATAAATGATTAAATAAATTTCAACATATTAAATAATATATTAATTGTTAATTTAAGATTTATAAACAGTTCAATAAATTTATTTATAATAAACTTTTATAACCATAAACCTCTCAATAATATAAATAGAAACATCTAAAAAAGAGTAGGTTGTTGTCGAAGCATCTAGGGCTGTTGGATGCGTTGATTAGCAGATACTACCGGTCTTTTCTCGTGGACTTGGGTTGGCTTATCGTGAGAGTGTTTGACTTCAGAAGGATTAAAATCTTTAGGTACTCCCTATAGAATAAAACAATTAGGTAAAACCTAATAATTCATATGGGATATAGAGGTATATATAGCATATAAATATTTCTGATATTAATATAATTACAATTAATTAACACAATTAGATACCAAAGTAGAATCGGTATTAAATATTATTAATGTAGATTTATTGTTAAATAAATATATTAGTTATTACCTTAGTTACAGATCCTAGCGATTTCTCTTCCAAACGCATAGCTTCAATCGGTGAAATTCTATAATATAAATAATAAGTTTAAACATATTTCAATAAATTAATTATAAATAATATTAACGGTGTTGTTATTGGTTCAAGTAAAGCAACATCTGGTCTTTCAACGACAGCTACCTTTCTGTTACGAGTAAGAACTCTACTAGGACCTCCGGAATGAACTTTATTAGGAATGAATAGGTTAGTTATATTAATATAATACGAATTCGGTTAAATTGTATATAACTTAATGTAGGATAACCAATTATATTGGTAAATATATTACTGATATGTTAATTAGAAATTACGATTATTTTTTAATACTATATAAATACAATCAATATCGACGGAAATAGGCATGACCTATATGTTCGTCGAATTTGTCCGTCGATCGTAAAGTTTATTTTATCTCCTACATGTATTAGTATATAATAAGTTAATTAAAAATAATTAATACTTAATATTAATTTTTATTTACAAATTTACAAATTTACAAATTTAATTATTGATTCTACCTAGATTCATAACACTTTTATGTATAATAAAAATATATTTGTTACAAAAAATGTCTACTTATAATTATATTTCAATAATAATACCTTATGGTATTTTACGTGTACAATATACATTGTAGTTTAAAATTAGCAGAAATTATCACAATTGTAATACAAATTTTAATATTTTAAATTATTTATCATAAATAATCCACTTTATAAAGTGTTCTCGTGAGTTTTATTTCTTAAATTTAAAGAAATTCTTTAATCAATTAAACAATGTATTTGTGAATTACCTGGACGGCGTTTTCCTTTCTTTAAATCAATATTAACATCTACTGAAGACATTTTTATCTTGTCTAAGTAAACGTGCAAAACTAGAGAAAACGTTCATTCACGTGATAACCTAGCGTATAAATTATAATAACAATACACATACACTAGGGTAATTCTGCTGTCTATGCAACACTGTGTAAATATTAATAATTATATATTAGTTTTCTTGCATTTCGTATTTTAATTGCGTTTTAACTTACTTATAAATCTAATATATATTAGTATGTAATATTAGTAAGATAATACTACTAATTTATTGTTTTTTAGGATAATTATTAATACAATAAATTATTTGTTAAAATATATATATTAAATATAATATTTAAAAAATAAATAGGACTAAAATTAATTTCTCTAATTTTATTTTATCCTTAACATATATGTTAAATATATATATTATAAATAAATATATATATATATATATATATATATATATAAATAATTACAAATTATTATTCACATAAAACTATAGTTTTATTCTGGGTTTTATGTTTATTATAATCAGGGATAATTAATCAAATAATTGTGAATAATAATTTGTAATTATTTATAAATAGAAGTGTATACACTAATATTACTTCATAAATAATATTTATGCTATTACTTCATAAATAATATTTTATTTCATCTATTAATTGCATACAGTTATATCTTAGTCTGTTTCTAATACCTATGAATCATAGGCTATATCATGATATAATTAATTATTAGTACCTATTAGTGCTGTAAATTAACTCACTTATTGAAGTATTGATATTTGTTCGAACTCAATTTTTGAAGTATCAAAATTGTTGAATTATCGATATTTTTTCAAACAACATTTTTTAAGTATCGATATTTGTATATAAATTATGCCAATTATTTTGATATATCCGTGTATAAATAAATGTTATTATTTCCATAGGTGGCTAATTTATGTTTTTATTATTTGTAGTATTTTTAATATCTAATATCTACATCAAAGCTTTGGGTGACTGAGACTGCATCGATACTTTGGGTAAGCGAGACTAAGAATTCACTGTGATAATTTGGATAACTTTAATTAATTATATAATCAAACATATGATCGCAAGTTCGATAATTGCATAACAATTTTGAATTACGAAAGTTCGTACTTGAATTCAAAGTTCGAAGTTCGAAAGTCATAAGTTCAAAATTTGTAAAGTTCTAAACCACATTTTTTTTTCAAAGTTTGATACTATTTGAACTTTCTGAGTTTATTTACAGCACTAGTACATATACACTCTGGAAATCTATAATTCAATCTTTTAGGTTATTAATAAAAAATATCATCGTCTCATTACATTACTGATTTATAATACTTTTCTATGGACACCCTTGATGAACCACACTTTGAACTTGTGATATCAAACTATCACAGGCACTAGATTTGCATGCTCTACTGGATAATCGATATACAGAATAGATGTCTCGTACCTAATTCACCTCTCACTTTTTTTAATTAAGTATTTTTTTTATATTGTAAAAATAATCACGAAAAACCATTGTTATTATACCCATCATAGAATACTAGATTGTGAATCTTTATATAGATAAATTATCCTCACAAATTAGTCATCATAATAAATCACTCTAAATTATCTAAATGTGTATGAGAAAATCTTCAAACTAGCCGCAGCTAATTCACTCATATGTAGCATTAACAAATCCATACCCGAATATATTCCATATATTATTATCTTCAAGTATATTTCTTAACTATTTTATGATTGAACACAATATCTTTCACTTACTGACCATTATTTATATACAATACATTTTTATATTATATCTAATAATTTATTTAAAAAATAAATATTGCTTTTAAATCGTAAATCAACTGAATTACATTTAGCAACATGTTTAAAATGTTGCTATGATTTCAATACTAAATTATGTGATATATATTTATTTTGAAAATCATTTTTCTCGTAAAAAAAATATTAAATAAATTTAAATTATAAGGTATCCTTAATCTAATATAATAATAATCCTAATGTTAAAATTGTTCTATTGTAAAATCTGGATTATCACTAAGATCCGTATTATGAAAACTACATTTACTATGATATGTTAAATATCTTCATATATAACATGTATGAATATTGATTCATTTGTAAATGATATTAAAATATATATTTTTTTAAATCCTCGAATAAAAATATTAAATGAATAAAATGTAATTAAAATAATTTACAAAATGGCAATTATATCATCACAATATATTATTTATTTCATATTTAAGTGTAGATAATCGTAATTAAATTTAGGTACCAAATTATTGGATCAAGTTATCGATTTGAGCGCCAGGACATGGGTTGCTATTTCTAAAGTGAGTGCGTTCTTAGATATACAGCAATTGCATTAGTTACACCTCTAAATGAATCATCAGATATGTAATTTATATGTTTACTCATTATACACACATATATATGTATTGATATTTTGGGTTTGTTTTGACATATCAACATTGATAGATATAAACCACCAAACGAATGATTCATAAACGATATTATTTAATATATATATATATATTGTGTGAATAACATATTTGACCGTGTAAATAATAAAAAATATCTATGTAGGTGTTTGTACGTATCTGTTACTAATGTAGATAAATGTCATTCAGAGATATGGAGCGAAGTTTTCGTTCCACGTCTATTGTATAACTGAATAAAGAGAAGTTTAAATTTACTACTTTAATGAGTGTACAATTTCTAAAATATCATTTCCTTGGCATAGAACCGATCGCCTGATTCAAATTATATATTATAATTTATAATTTAGTCTATCAGTTTGATCATATTAGATATTGAAATAAAAATCTGTTTTATTTCATATTTAAAAAATAAAATAAACTAATTAACTTTTAAAAATAATAAATCATCATTTTATTTATTTAAATTATATTATCATTTATTGTTGTTGCATTCATATTAATTTGTTTATTTATAATTACAAATATTAAATATAGAATTAATAATTTATTACTATTATATATAAACAAAAATCAATTTATTTAATTAATGAATTAATCATATAAATATTGTGATTTTTTGCAATAATGTATTTCATATAATATATTTTAATGTGTTATCATTTTTTGTAAATAACATATAATTATGATTAAATAATAAAATCTATCAATCAATCATTACTAATCAATATATTCTAATACTAATGGATTTATTTTATAGCTAATTATTATACTTCTGATAATTATAATATTTTATATAAATACTCTTTATTATTTAATAATATATTAATATTTGTAATAATTTAATATAAAATATAATTTTATTGAAATTTGATTAACAAAACCTATTGATTTGGAATGAAAGTCGTAATAAATAACAGAACACGTAACACGTAAACACTACGAGGTAAGGCGAATAGGGTTAATAACAATACATAGGGGGCAGCTCAGGCGTACTCAGGCGAGGGAGAGCACCTTCCACTGCCACTTCTGAAACTTATCGTCGGGGTTACAGTCCGCTAGGCAGGCAAAGTCCGAGTTGCCACCTCCGCAGGTGCTCAGACATCTCTTACGATCACTCGAGTAGTACATCAAATGGGTGCTCTGTGAGGCGGGGGTAGCGGAGGTATCAGACGTATGCATCGATGCTATTGAATCTCTAATGTCACTATATATAAGACGCGAATATATCTAATGTAAAAATATTAACTTGCAATGTTATCGCTATAAGATAAATTATAGATGAAAATAAAGTGTAATTAGGAATATAACATTATCCCGAGGAATCATTTAAACAATTATATCAAGTATTTACATCAAATAAATATATCTATGCTGTATGTATAATTCTACACTTACTTTCTATATACACTTTGAAATACATCAGAATTTTGTAGTTTTTAATAATTGTATATCCGATAAAATATTAAAATATATAATCTCAATTATAAAATCATTATATTAAGTCAGTCTACAAATAGAAATTTTTTTTGATTTTTTTATGAATTTTTTCTGTATTATAAGTAACATAAGACCGTGTTTTAATAAAATTAGTAAAAATGAAAATTCTTCAAATTATCAAATATAACAAATATATCGATTCATTTATGACTATATATTTTAGTATAATTGTATAGGTAGTATATTATCCCCTGTTATATTATTATTTTTAAAATTTGAAACCCATTTTATTTATTGAAATAACTTTGAATGTATCTCTAATTAATTATTTTCTCACATTCATTAGTATTCAAAATTATATTCAGGTAGTAGTTTATGATATATTCTAATATTTTTTTAAATATAGAAATAAGATATATATATATCTTAACCACATAATGCGATATTTCTATAGAGTAGATGTAGGTATATACAGATTGACAAATGAAATAATTAATTTAATAATTTTATAGAAAAAAAATAAATTTCAAATATGAATTACATATAATATAATACTATTTACTTTAACAATTCTCTGAATGTGTATATAACTATATGTCTAGTTTATATAGATAAGAAAATATTAGCAATATTCCAATAATTTGTCCTAAAATTGAATTTATAGTAGTAGCAATTATTACATGTTATTACATGTAAATGCATGACCGATGTAACCCCTTAAAACAATTACAACCAAAATGATAAAACTATATTTTATTCTAATATCAATAAAGAAATTAAAGGTAACAAATATTTAATATTTAGTTAGAATACTGTCATGTAGTATTATGTTATTGTAATAGTTTTAAAAATATATACAAGATTTTATATTACCCATAATCAAAAAAATTTATAAATGATGCGCTTTATCGTTCATAACAAAATGACGATAATATCTTTTGAAATAATATTAGAATGGTGATAAAATAACAGCTATTCATCTTTATTAAATTATTGTGATACATAATTAAAAAAAATCCAGTTTATCGGAGGTATACAAACAAATTTGCTATCTTTTTATTTTTCAAAATATATTTGCGTATTTTTCAGATCCATAGATATAATTCAGTACATATATATATATATATATATATATATATATATATATACTATATATAATTAGAAAATGAATACAAAATGGAATAGATGGAATATGTCCTTGAAATTAAGGTAATATAGAGAGTAGTAACTTAGATGGAAATATTTCCGCAAATAAACTGATTCCGTATATATATATATAATATATTCTAAATATACATATACATATGGTAAACAAGTATATACATAAACAGATTACCACTGGCTGATTACATTGGTTGCGTGCATATGTTCATTACAGTTATATTTATTCTATTATGGAAGCTCTTAGAGTACGATATTTGAAATATTTTAAAGAGTTTTGATATTTATATACAATATATTCTATGACGTATGTATTGTATTGACTGAAGGTTCGTATGGCTAGTATCAGTGATCCGAACTACTTATTCCGATTGAGAACTACAGTTCAGAGACTTATTTAGAATAAGAAGTATATCGTATATACAAATCATAGAACAGGAACATTGATGTGAGGTATATAAATACTGTTAGAGATTGAAATTCGTTATACCTCCGCTTATATACCTCCGCTTGTATACCTCCGCTTGTATACCTCCGCTTGTATACTACACATGTGTTGTATGAGATACGCAAGTTATATTGAGCTTTGATAACGGTGATGTTAGTTAGATGATGAATAAAATGTGTTATTAACTTACTAACTATACGTTGGTGACACACTTATTATAATACAAATAGGTATATGTGAAACGGGTGGCCCGGGAGAGATAATTCCATTTTTACAAATCACGTAAAAAATATATTTTAATTTTTGAAGTATTATGAAGTATTTTTAACCTAAAACTACCTCGGAATAATAACTTAATTACCCCACGAGATATTGATATCATGTGGTTATACGTTTAACGGCTGTCACTAAGCTAGTTACCTCATCGTAGGTCCAGTCGTTATCCCTGTACGAGGCATCATAAGAACATGTCTCCATCATGACGGTGTTAGAGTTCTGAGAGTTTACTCCAGCACACTGAAACTCTCGTCTCAGTTTGTGGTTGTTACTCAGGGAGAACATCTGTGTAGCGGAGGCGGTCGTGGTAATGGTAGTGATGGAGTGTGATGGTGTGGTAGTTGTGTGTGTAGTGGTGGTAGTGGTAGTGATGGTGTGTGTAGTGGTGGTGCATGTATTGGAAGTATGTATGTAGTGATGGTGTAGGTTACATGTATAGTGATGGTGGTGGTGTGTGTAAAGTGGTGGTAGTGTGTAGTAGTAGTGATGTCGTAGTGATGTTAGAGCATGTGAGTGCTGGTGGTTTGTATTGTTAATACAAATATTATAATATTTGTATGTAAGTCACAATTTATGAATGTTATTTCAATAGTATTTATAGATATATTAAAATTATATTTGAATGGTCGGTGTAAAAATATAAATACATTTCCAATAAGTATAATATATATATATAAATTTAATTATTATAATAGATACAAATTATTATAAATTAAATAATTAAAATTGTAAATTATAAAAGTATACAAATCAAGATCATTATATTTTAATAGTATTACAAATATCATATAAATATACACATATATGATATATTGCTATAATAATAAATATATAGAAGTATATAGAAGAACATATGTTCTTAAAATCGAAAATAACAAAGTATATAAGAATAAATGGGATTCTTGAATTACACAGAGTTTAGCTTTAGCTATACATATGTGTGTGTGGCCAACACTATTATGGTAATACCAGTGATACCAGTGACCAGTTCAGTGTATTGTATATTGAATACAGGAAGTCACTATAATACCTTTGATGTCTAAACACATAGGGGTGTGTACTAATTCCTTTGATGACATAATACAGATATGTGTATACAGTATATACTATAAAAGTAGTATTAATGTGCATATATATATATATATATAGTGTATAGTGTATATATTATGTAATATGCATAGCTATATGTATGAATAGTACTACCAAAGGGCTTTGGGGGTAGTACTGTGTGAATATTCTATAGACACCCTTTCTAGTGTTCTATATTATAAATTATGGAATATATTACATATTTTACATTATAGCTTGTTTACATAGATATATGTATATAGGTAATATTGATATATGCCCAATGAAATCCAACTTATAGTCAATTGTGAAGTTGATATATTATTATTAAAAGTAGTAAAGTACTATACTTAATGATCACTATCAAAATTTTGAATATATATACAGTATATATATATTAACTAATGCAATAGTATTAATATAAAATAATAGTAAACACAACATTTCTAGAGTATATACCATTGTATATAGTATAGACAGTGTATATTATATACACTATATTAACGTGAGTATATCATACTATACTATACTATAAGATATACGATAGTTAATTATTAATGGTTACAGTAATTGTAACTAAATATAACGAAATGTACCTGATGTAAATATATGCTGTACCTATAATTAATAATACATGTATATGTGGATCGCATTATATGTATTATGTTTTATATGTATTATACTTAGTATTGCTTGTACTAGAATATGTACAACTATGTATGGTACTCTATACAATATACCTTATATGGCTTGCATAAGACATACACAGTAGTATTACCAAGGATATGTCCTTGGTAATACTTTTACAAGCATATATGTATACCAGGCATCATTAGTATGCTCACACACACACACACACACACACACACACACACACACACATGTGTTGACATCAAAGGAATTAGTGACTGTATTCCTGTATTCAAGTATGTATAATACACTGAACTTGTCAGAGACAGTACTCTCGGGAATACTCTTTGTCATAATAGTCTTGACCACAATTGATATATGTGAATATAATATATTCAATATATATATATATATATATATATATATATATATATTAAATATTATGTATATTTTCACAATAGAATTTTAATTTATTGTATACATGAACATTGTTCATTATATAAAAATGTCATTCTATATACTGATATTAATTACAAATTTATTAATAATTTGCTTCTTACATTACAGTGTTTAATTACATAAATATGTTTTTATATGGATTAGTATTTAATATATTTAATATATTCAAATATATGTATTTATAATAAACTATTTTATTTCATATTTCCATAAATATTAAGGGCTGACCTATACTTTAAATATACTTAAATACATGTTCATATTTAATTAAAATATGTGTGTTGATAACAATTACAACGAAGGCAGAGGAACAATAACTAGATCTAACTAGATCTAATTAGATCTAACTAGATATATAAATAAATAATTACAAATGTAATCATTATACATCATTAATTCTATATATATATATATATATATATATATATTTAGTTGTTTTGTTTTGTTTTGTAATATTAACAATACAAATATACTATCATTTTATATGAAAACATGGATTATATGAATAAGTGAAGTATAACAAGCGTGGATTACATGTGGTATAGGTTGTTACATAGCTATAGCCAACCTGATTAGTTCCTGTCTGACATGCAAACAGTCCCAGCTTGTAAGTGGAGTGTTCATCTACTGACAGAGTGTCCAGACATAGTCTAGTGTCCAAGTTAGCCAACTGTGTGTGTATGTGTATGTATGTGTGTAGGTATGTGTGTGAGTGTGTCGGTATGTGTAAGCATGTATGTATGTGAGTGTGTGCAATGCACAGTGTGCATGTGTTGGTATATGTAGGTATGTGTGTATGTATGTAGTTGTTGTTATATTTATTTAAACACATTAACAATAATAATTCTGTAATGTGAGATATTCAAATATAATTTGTTCCATAGAATTGATAAGTTATGTGTATGTGTGTGTGTGAGATAGGTATGTGCGTGAGATAGGTATGTGTGTGAGCATGTATATATGTGGGTATGTGTAGGCTGTATGTGTGTATGTGTGTGTGTGTTTGTAAGTTTACGTTATATGGTGATGGTAATGATATCACTCTGTGTGATGTTATGATGCTATAGAGAGAAAGAGAGAGAGATGTAATGATAGGATAAGAGAGAGGGGGAGAGAGAGAGTGAGAGATAGAGAGAGAGAGAGAGAGAGAGAGAGAGAGAGAGAATGAAAGAGATAGAGAGAGAGAGAGAGAGAGAGAGAGAGAGAGAGAGAGAGAGAGAGAGAGAGAGAGAGAGAGAAGAGAGAGAGAGAGAGAGAGAGAGAGAGAGAGAGAGAGAGAGAGAGAGAGAGAGAGAGAGAGAGAGAGAGGGTGATGCAATAACATTAGAAGGAGAAGATGATAAAGCGGGTGATGCAATAAAAATAGAAGGAGAAGATGTTAAAGGGGGTGATGCAATAACAATAGAAGTAGAGCACTTACCTGCCCCCAGTTGAGAATGTTTCTATCAAGGACAAACTTATTCTTGTAAACATTGTCCAGGTACCACTGGAAAGACTTGCACTTAAGGTCTTTGCGGATCTTGTGGCGAGATTCAATGTCACCTGTTTTCTGCTCCTGAAAACAATAATAATGACATCAATTATATTAACAACAAAATCTGGCAATCAAAATATTTTTTATCGGTTTATGTGAACGGCAATTTTAGATATATATATCTAGAGAGAACACTTTGACAAATGTCTCTCTAGCTCTATGGTATACCGGATATATATATATATATATATATATATATATATATATATATATATACAAGATATGTGTATATATACAACAAAGATTTTGCGAAGCAAAGATATAACACTCCCTATGCATGCAACGTAATTTAGTTATAGCCCCAACCGCTGCTAGCAGTAGTATCGAAATCACTGAAATAGATTTAGGTTCGGCTCTGTTTGCATACAACAATGTTTTCATTGCTCTATTAAATTACATGCAATATAAATTAGCTTTTACTCACTAAATATATACTTATAGCATTTAAAACATAAATATCATATTTGTTTGTTATATATTAGTAATGAACACTTAGTTTTCATCATATAAATATTAATTTAAAGCATATTATTTAACATTTTAAAAGTGTATAGTTAAATACGAATTTACATTATAAACAACGCATACTTCCTAAAAGTAACCCGCTATAGGTGGCACCAGGGTATTTTGTATACAAATTCGAATTACACGATTTCGCGTAAGTGTTATATCTTTCCTTCGGAAAATCTTTGTATACAATATGTGTATATATAAATTTAAATATTTCCGACTTTTGTTTATTGGCGATTAATAATAATATTGAATATATAGGTGTAATAGGGTAAAACTATAATTTATATTGATTACATATTTATATCTAGTATTTATATATCTATATATCTATATACTGTATACGTGTGGCCTATTATTTATGATGATGCTGATGATGATAGGTGTGATGAAATAAATTAATAGATCTATGTAGAGTTTACTGCAATATATATATATATATATATATATATCCGTGTGTGTGTGTTTACTAAATAAAAAACACATGTAAAATAAAAGCTGAGCTACATTTCTAACCGTTAAGATAACAGGAGAGATATATTGCCAGCAAAGTTTCCACCAGAACGTAGGTTTGATAGCAGTCATGACTTCGATGTCTAACAGGAATCTGTCGCTACCTGTCGAACAGCGATATTAGTTATGTATGTATGGTATATATATAGTATATGTTAAGATATTTATAATAAATATTAATGATTTATAATAAATAACAAAATTTAAAGTATTAATATAAAATAAAAATTAATAACCAGAACATAACATTAAGTATATATTCAGATAGAAGAAACAATGATATTATTGTTTAAATGAATATACGGGTATTCCCTTAAATGGTGTACCCTATACATTGAGTAGATATTACTATATATATATATATAGTATACTCTATAGAGTAATATCTAATCAAATAAATAACATTATAATTTAATATTAAATAATCATTGCGAAAGAGTAATATTATTCGTAATATATAAAATAAGTCATATAAATATAATATATAACATATATGTTAATAGTAAAATAAAGAACTTTCATTTTATGATTCAGAAAATTAATTTTGTAAAGAACTATAGTTACCTATGTACCTAACTATGTATACATAACGTATTCATCGGTATTTTTTATAAATATTATAATATTATCAATTATTTTAATAACACGATAATAATTATATAGGTATATATATATACCTATCTAATAAGACTTCTTATGTACAATAACTATAGTAGCAGTAGTATAGTTATAGTATAATGGTTATAGTAACATGTAGGTTGTTACTTATAGACTATAAGTTAAGTTGTTAAAACTAAAACTTATATTTCGCTTATAATATTTACAGAAGACATGTCGTCATGAAAACTTTCTACCAACGTATTCGAATACATAGTATATCTCATAGTACAACGCATAATAATGATAGGATAATATAATTAGATAGGACAGAATAATATTACTAATAATAATAATAATAAGTATTTAGAAAAATCTAACCATACCACCAGCCGATACTTATAGTTTCGAACAAGCCTATTATCAGGAGACCCCAGCCTCCAGCATAGGAGTCCATCAACTGTAAGATGTAAGCCCCTCCCTGTGTGCGGTAGTATAATATGTTGTATGTGATATAATGTGTGCATACTTATAAATATAATACGTATTCATAGTAAATATCATATTTATTAAAATGTAATTCAATATACAAATAATATACTTACAGCACTTTCACATAAATATCAACAATCATATCAATCATATATGTAATTGGGATATTTTCTTGAGTATTTTATCAATGCGTATGTTTTATAATGCAAAATGTAAATTACTTCCTACAACCCCGTGATAACATTTGTATCTATCCCATAATAATGTTCTTGGGGAAAACGCTCGGTAAATAATACGTGGATCTAATTTTTTTTCGGATTTTTCTTTCTATAGGTTCTATCTTAATATACGTATACGTAGTAAGGGTATACCCAGTAAGGCATTATCTATTATATAACAAAACATGCTTTATGAGCCTGCTTACCATATATGGTAACTAATTTTACTTGAATATACGCGTGCAATGTACGCCGTGCATGCGTGCACATACATGCGCATCTACTTACCCGCGTACAGAGCGGAAGTCCCAGAATGCCGAGCGTAATACACATCACAAGCGTGACGTATTCCTTCCTCTTACGTAATGGTTTGAATTCGTCCATCAGTGACGTCATAATGGTCTCGAGCATCGTGAACTGTAGACGGTCGTGGTGGCGTGCGTTAGGGGTCGTAACGGAGGTGTAAAGGGGGCGTAACGAGGCGGGGTTTACCGACCTGACTGTCTAGTCCGAGCGTGATCAACATCAGGAAGAACAGTATAGACCAGACGGGGGAGAATGGCATCCGAGATATCGCATCCGGGTACACTATGAACGCTAAACCCGGACCTGTCACATGATAGGGTGTTACGTTACGAGGGCAAGTGTAAATGTAGAGATGTGGGAGGAGGAGGAGGAGGAGGAGGAGGAGGAGGAGGAGGAGGAGGAGGAGGAGGAGGAGGAGGAGGAGGAGGAGGAGGAGGAGGAGGAGTCACATAAACATTACATAATGTGTATGTTGAATTAGGCGGAAACGTATCTGTATTTTTATTATTTCGTAATATTATATAATATTATCTGAATTGAAAAATGAAATAATAGTATATAATGTTATTGGATGTTCTTAACAACCGTATTGTAATAGGTCAGTATTTACTTGTACAATTATAACTCTCACAGTGCACCGATAAAAGGGTGACATTGAGAATAAGTGAATTTAGTTATATAATAAATATAGTGAAATTGCTTGTAATTAGTTTAAACTAATAATAATTATTATATGCGGCTGAAATGAAAACTAAACGAAATAAATAAAAGTTATTCGCGAATAGGCGGGATGAAATCCCCACACTCGTGGTATGCCGCTAGAGGGTGTTAGTGGTCAGATCGTTACGTAACCTTTGTCAACGACGTCGGCTATATCGGCGTTCATGTCGCCCGCCATGTATCCTATGAAACTGAATATAACGACGCCCGCGAAGATCGAAGTGAAACAGTTTCCCACGCACACGATCACCGTATCACTGCGCACGTGTGTTAGTGGTTATGTTCGAATGTGAAGTGTAGGCATGCGTGTGTATAGAGGTATGTGTATATTTATATTTGTTAATATATATATATAATATATTATTATTTATTTAATTTATAACTTAATCCCATATTTGTATCCTACATGCAGTGAAACCCTTATAACTATAACACCTGCTTCAATTTCAGATATTTATTTCATATTAACTCCACCATATTTGAGCAAATGAATTTAGTGACCTCTTCAATAGTTTATATGCATAAATATTTATGTTTCACCTGCGCCATTCTTCATCGTAATCTTACTTTTGATATTATTAACTATTGTTACAATCCTTATTACGCTCTGTTTACTAATGCATCAGTTAGGTTGTAGAGTTATCGGATTAAACGAGCTAAGGCACGTCGTCATCAATACATATTATCGAGGAGAGATTAACGATTTAGTATCGTTGATGTCACGTGTCACTTGTGTGATCTTCGAGATAATTACTTGTATTATGTTCTCATGGAATATATTAAATAATACTTGATATAGTAGACGATATTCGCTTACGGTAACTATTTCTAAGTATTCCTATCTTATTGTTCATATCGTCTAATTAAATTCTGTAAATTTCTGATTAAGTTTCGCCGTACATTGTACGCCGTACACACTGAGTATCTTGCATGCCGATACGGTTAGTGTACTAACTTAAATACGTTGTTGTGGAACCGGTTGTAACTGGACAGAGCTATCAGACCACCCCAACTGTTCGACAGACTGAAGAATATCTGAATAGCGGCATCGTTCCATACCTATGTTGCGTCATAGTGATGTTACGTCATAGTGGGGTTACGCCATACGTTGTGTTGCGTCATACATGGTTACGTCATTGTGATGTCGTTTTATTAGTTATGCATGCGTTTATAGGTTTAATTACATAATTAAAATGTTGTAGTGCACTGCACATCGTGTATATTAAAATTAATATATTCAAATAATATATATATATATTTATATATTTGCATATATATATATATATATATATATATATATATATATATATATATACAAATATTCATATACACTAATATTTAACCTTGGCATCCCGTAACTTATCGAAGCTAGGCGTAATATAGAAAGAGATTCCATTCCAAGCATTGGGAAGAGTGACACCTCTGCAAAACAGTATAATCAACACGATGAACGGAAATATCGCCGTGAAATACACTACCTGTAAACAATAGTATACTATAGTATACTAATACACTAATATGTTAGTTATATTGAGAGTGCATCGTGACCTCGAACGTGTGCGGTAGTAGGTAACTAAATATGACGTAATTGTTAATGTTATTGAAATTGTTTAATAATGAGAATATTATCTACAATTAAATATTATTATATATATCCAAAAAATATGTGTACCTCTATAAGAATGTGATTATGTGTATAATTATGCGTATGTGTATTTATATGTTTTCATGCGTTTATATAGTATATATGTGTATATAACTAGATGAAACTGTCACGCAACTCAACGCTACTCTGTGTGGAGGCTGGCTGGGTAACCTTGCCCGTAGATTTGATGCCTTTGATCATACAGAAGTAGGAGATAGACCATGCGCTGAACAGCGACAGCACGAGTTGCCACTGGAACTCACCCATGTCGTCTATTCCTTCGCTTATGTTCAGTACCTTGTTGCTATGGTAACGATTACAACGATATTATAGGTAGTGCGGCGCTTAGCAACGGTGGCTATAGTACGTGTAGGGTAGTTGTTAATGATACTATAGACATCGTAGTATAGTTTTACCGATATGGATATGTAAGTACAGTTTTAGATACAATACATATATGTAGATATACCTATTACATTTATATATACATGTATTCAATTAAAATAGTCGTTCTAGAATAGTTATGAAAAGGTAGTTAAGTAAGTATTATAGACTCTAAATACTTAAATAAATAGCTAAGTAATTATATTTAAAGTTAGTAATAATAAGTAGATAAGTAACTAAGTAGTTAAGTTAGTAGTTAAGTAATTATAGTTAAAGTAAGTATCTGTAAGAAATTAAGTAAGTAGTTAAATAATTAAGTATTAAGAAACTATGTAAATTTAAAAAGTTAAGTACATTTAGTAGTGAAGTAACTACTTTGTTAAGTACACTTAGTAGCTAAGTAACTACTTTGTTAAGTATATTTAGTGGTTAAGTAAGAGATTAGTTAACGGGTGGTACGTACTTGTAGAACTCTGAACTTGGCGATAACTTGGAGATGTTGGTGACCTTGTGGAACATCGTGTAGTTCCAGATTCCGACGCGGGTGTCGTTACTGTAGCAAGTGCCGTTGTCGTACCGGATGTGGGTGTGGTTAACGCAGGTTAAGGTCTGCATTATGTCCTTCTGACTGCATACTGAGGACATGTGTGTGTTGAGGTTAGCGAGTGTTATAGATAGGCCAGTGTGTACATGATGTGGTAAATATATTTACCCAACACTATATGTTGGGAAGTGGGTATGCTTCAGTGCACTTGTTGCTATGGTAACGATTTCTACGATAGTATACGTCGTGCGGCGCTTAGCAACGTTGGCTACGTAGAAACGCGGAGGACTATAGGATATGCACTTGATCAAATAATGATTACTACTTAATCGTAGGAATTAGCGATCAGGGAACCCCGAGATCGAGCTACTTTAAATAATAATAGTATGATACATTAACGTATATTCATATTATTATAATTATAGTCAATTAAATGTCACTTAAATTTAAAATTATATATATACATATATATATATATATATATATATATATATTATAGAATATATTAGTCTAATACAATATATTATAGAATATATTGTATAAGACTAATACATTATGTTTATCATTCATATAATATTATATTTAAGTAATTATAAGTAATGATAATATTTACATACGAAACACTCAATATAAATAGAACACACAACGGTTATTTATCCGTACAACACTACGACACTACCACACTACCACACTACAGTACACATACCTTCAGTATTCCACGCGTTATCACAGCTAGACCAGGGTAGCGTGTATTGTACGCTGACCACTAGGTAGTACAGTGACCAGGCGATAATCATGTTGTAGTATATGCTGACCATGCCGGAGATCACCATCTGAGCGATGCCTACACCTGTTCAAACGGGAGGTCAGGGAGGTTAGATGTTAGAGTATCGGGGGGTTAGAGGTTATCCGGACTAGAGAATATAAGTAAGGTGACATATTGGTATCAATAGTTGAGATTTTAACTCACTATAAGTCGGTATTTGCGTTAGTTATATAGAAATATACTAAATACTGATGAAATATATATGACATATGTAAATATATATATATATATATATATATATACTTATAATTATATATTTATAAGTGATATAACTATATATATATATATATATATATATATATATATATATATGATCTTGAAAGCCTAGACGGCTAGTAATTTTACGAATGAAATGTAAAACTAAAATATAGGCTCGATTAGATTAGTTACGCTAAAATGCTAGCACACCGAGAATACTATAGTAGTATGTTCAATAGATGTAGGTGTAGGATTCAAGTTTCATATAGGAACGCTATCATGGAGGCTGATATACGTGTTACTACAGGACACACTACTACTACTACTACTATATTATAGGTATACGGTATACTACCTTTCAGGATAGGCGCAAACTTCCAACAAGTCAGGGGACCGCTGCTACAGAACTGCCCTAGTGAGAGCTCCATGTAGAAAAGGGGGATTCCTAATAAGGCATTAATTTAGAGCGATTACGATATTTAAATATCATATTTATATACATATAATTGTATATGTATATATATATATATATATATATATATATATATATATATATATATATATATACTGTATAGTATATAGTATATACTATATACATATAATTTATATTAACCGTTACTTTTATAATATGTATATAGTTATACAATTCATTAAAGGTAACTCGCTTATTTTTAATCTATCATACTTAAATGTACTTGCATCATAGTACATATTCTTAATTGCCTTAAGTTTACAATGCATGTTATGAGAACGTATTGCACTTCTTATTGTAAATTAATCGAAATAGCATAATTTGTATAATTAAAATAACTGATTTCGTAAATTTGTATAAAATAATATACATTTTTATTTTGTTTAATTACTATAGTATTACTATAGTCTATAGAGAGTCTCTATTAGAGACTGATTCTGAGATGATGCATATATATGTGTGTATGTTTGTATATGTGCGCTTGTGTGGATCATCGATATAAAGAAAGTGGATAAGCAATTGACGCACGCAATGCATGTAAAAGATATACACGTGAATGACACTTTTATCGATAAATTAACAAAATGGTATCAGTGATTTTGATTGGATATTAGTCATATTATATATGTCAAATATTGAAACAGTAGTCTTTTCGTCGAAATAGATTAATGTGACTTCTATCTATATCAATGGATTTAAATTATAAATATCAATAAAATAGTAATATAACTTCAATTTAAATACACAAAATTACGAGGAATGTTGATATTATGTATTTTAAATATATAATTTTATTTTTAGTATCGATAGTATATTAAAATTGGTAGTGATTATCAATATATATATGATAAATACATATTATTATAAATAAAAAGTAGTGGGCCAGATAGTGGGTTTCGACTGCAGCGCTCGTAGCGGAAAGTGCCATACACTACATTCAATTGCTTATCCACTTTCTTTATATCGATGGTGTGGATATACTAAATAACTGACCCATCACTATTACATCCGTGACCTCTAACCTATAAATATCAGCATAATGAAGTAGGGTATGAAGAACGCCCCACCTCCGTTACGATAGCAAAGGTAGGGAAACCTCCACACATTGCCCAGCCCCACGGCGAACCCGAGACAGGACAACAGGAAGTCCAGTTGGTCAGACCAGTTGCCCCTCTCCTTGTTCTCGTCACCGCTGTACTCCTTTCCGTTGTACTCAGTTTTCTAATGATGTATAGTAAATGTTGTTATTGTTATTGTTATTGTTATTTTTATTTGGTGGAGTCCTTTCATCCCATCTAGGAACTTAGATGAAGTTTTCATTTATAACCATATATGGCTCTAATGTTCATTCGAATCCGCTCTCATGTTAAGGCATCCATGGTTTTAACAAGAGCCGATCATGTATTTATACACAATTATATAAAATCACTTCTAAATAATATGTTAAGACCCATTTTATAAAATTAATTAATGGTCCGGACGAGGCTCGAACCCGTGTCTTACTGCTTGTGTGTCTGACGCCTTAGCCACTGAGCCACACATGCAGTTTTTCAAATCATGTTAAATATGTATTTTTCCTATGGTATATGGCTGAGTGGAATATGCGAGTGACTGCATTCACTTGCTGGATATCGATGGGTCAAGCGTGACCCTAGTTATCGTGTATTCTCTTTTGTTTATCAATAAATTAAACAATTATTAATCAAAACACAAGAACAATTTGTTTACTCATTATTTTGATTGTCCTGGGCCCCTCACAATTATATATAACATGTATAGGTCTATGACTTCTCGAGGGGTCCATTTTTATCCGCAATTTGTATTGTATCCAATATATATATATATATATATATATATATATATATATGTTATTTAAATAAATAAATATTATATTAAATATATTATTACAATATATATTATTTTGTATTCTCCTTTTTAATAAGTAAACCCTACATAATTATTATGAACAAATATTATAATTTGTAAAAATTGTAGGTAATAATATATAATATAGCTAAGTATTTTTATTATCCTTGAATATACTATATAATGTATAAATATATATATATATATATATATATATATATATATATATATATATATGTTTGTGTATGTGTGCATACGTGTGTGTGTGTATGTGTATGTATGTGCTTGTGTGTGTGTAAAACTAACGTATTCAGCGGATTCATGATTGCGTTTAGAATCTACAACGAAAAAATCTATTTGATATGTTATTATTAATAGTGTACTATATATATATATATGTAATGTGATGAATCTATATTTATATAATAATATAATACTACATATATTGTAGGTGTACCTATATAACATAAATTAAAGTATTACGTGAATTACCTATTGTAATATTATTATCTGATTTTAAGAACCAAACTAAACATCAATATATATGTTAAGGGAAAGTCTCCAATTACCGAACTCTATAAATAATGACCCTCACGTATCCTAATAACTATAATAAATGTCAACAAATTATATATATATATATATATATATATATATATATATATTTATATATATACATAAAATATTAATCTAATAGCATTTATGAATAATTATTTTTCAATCCTTCAATTTTAATTTATTAAAATATAATATTCTGGTTTTACTTTATAAATATTTGAATGATAAGTTTTATTAAATCATTGTAAATATTTTATTAATTAAAATAAAACGTAATTATATGCATAATATTGTAAATAAATTAACTGTTTATAAACTTTATAAAAATAATTAAATTTGGTGTTTTATGAAGCAACCAATATATCTTAATTATAGAAACCCATATGATTTTTCTATTGCATCATTGGATAATAGGGTCGGTATTGGACACATTTATCAATTACCGAATCACTGATTATTCTTGTCAATGTAATTATATAAAATATTAAAAATAGAACCCTAATTATAAAATTTTCAAAAAATAGTTATTTAGATATATGTAATTTGAGACTTTCCCATATATGTTGTAGGTGTATATATATTTTAAATATATATTTATATTCTTTTCGTCAATTTTAGAAGTAAATATCGATTTAAAATAAAATCAATTATAACAATTATTATACTAGTATATTATAGAGATTAGTTAAATATATATCTGTATGAATATATTTGTATACATAATTTGTTTACACTATTTCTAATGTAGATACTATAGAAGATACTATAGTAGATATATATATATATATATATATATATATATATATATATATATATATATATATATATATATGTGTGTGTGTATATGTATGTGTGAATGTATTACCAGAAACGGGATATTTATCTTTGATACTATCTTCACTATTTTTCTTCTTGTTATCGGGAGGCATTCTATAAGCTTGCGTTATGTCGTATTACTAGTTGTTTTCAACCTATAGCACGAGAAGATCCATATGAATATCATATTAATAATATGCGAATTACTAATGAAAACTGTTTAAGATGATATATATGCCTATAGGCGTTTTCAGATGTTGTCATAAATATTGAATGCATAAACTGTTATTTTCGTATTGTGTTAATATAGGGGAAGTACCAATATATCGTGGGTTGTTATCATAAAGCTAGAGATAAATGTCCCTCTAGCTTTATGGTTGATATGAGGGGTAGCATTTTTAATATATATATATATTAATATACAGTTCATTTACATTTACAAGATATCTAGGATAACTATCTTCTTTTATAAATAAAATCAAATTTTATATTAGAATATTTGATAAATAAAATAGTAAAAAAAGGCCATTGTTTGGTAAAACTCCGCGATTTTTCCAATAACGTCCGAAATCTGGTGATAACTTAATTATGTTACCCTTTATTCTAAAATTCAATATAGGTATTATTAGACAAAATACTATAATTAGACAAAATGTAAAACTACATTATTCAATAGTAATATATAATAAATATTCTTTAATTATTTAATAACCCTCATACTATATTAAGCGAAAAACGTAATCAATTCGACAATCCTATAAATCAATCAATAATGTAAAAGTTATTTATTATTGGTTTATTAAAATTAAATTAATATTAATATATAACTTTTTCTGTATGATCAATAGATATTGAGATATACAACCTACGAAGTTTGGATTCTCCAGGAAGTATGGGTAATTTCCCCTACTGTTCAATATATATATTAATAACTTATTTATTAATAAATCATTGACCTTCAATTCAAAATAAATCATAATTATGATAATATAATAGTTTGACATCTCTAGTTGATTTGATAGTAATAGGTATGCTAAGAGAAAGTAATGCAGGCATATTACATAAGCCTATACATATATCACAATATAGTGTATTAATATTATGCATATCATGATGCAATGTGTATCCCATTAACTAAATGTATACAATTCATGGGATAAATAATTAAGTTATTATTCATAAATTGAAATTATTTAAGCAACTATAGTTATAGCTAGCTAAGTATATTAAATTTAGGTAGGATATATACGGAATATATTTGTTATATATATACCTAAAATGTTAATATATATACGGAATATAATTGTTATATATATACCTACTGATAATATAGACTTAGTTAGTGATGGTATCAAGGAAGCAGAGGAGGTACTAAGAAGAGTCGAGCTATCAGCAAAATGTATAGGACTAAGCATGAATACAGGCAAAAAAAGTACATGTCATACAACAACAACCAACAGTTTGATATCAAGACTATATATAGTCTTGATATCTATAGATGGAATAAATCTGAAAAGAGTTGAAGATTTCAAATATATTGGGGCATGGGTAGATAGCAGCGAAAAAGATGTCAAAATCAGAAAAGCACAAGCTTGGAGAATCTGCCACCAGATGAGAAACATCTGTAATTCAAAACTCAGTAGGAAGGTCAACATTAGGCTAATGATTGCAACTGTTGAATCCATTCTGTTATACAGCTGTGAAACATGGACCCTAAAAAACTCACTACTCAAAAAGCTGGATGGAATATATACAACAATTCTGAGAATGGTTTTAAATATCTATTGGACAAATAAAATCAAGAGTGAAATACTATATGGGGCACTAGAAAGATTATCAAACAAGATCAGAAGAAGAAGACTAACGTTTGCCTGCCATTGCCTACGAAGAGAAGACGAGGTAGTTTCGGAACTGGTTCTGTGGCAACCAACATAGAACTAGAAGGCGAGGAAGATTAACTGATTCATACATAAAGACTCTGGAGCGTGATATCGGTCTACGAGAAAATGATATACGAGCGGCTATGATGAATCGTGATGTTTGGAAGTCACTAACTGACCGGGAATCAATAAAAGAATCCCGAAATAAGCAAGTAAGCATATATATCTACAAATGTTAATACTACAAATATTTAGTTTTATATAATTAAAATCGTATGCTACCCCATTAAGTAATGTGAATTATATAATGTAGGTGAACTTATTAATATGATATAGTATCAACTACAACTACCTAAAACTAAGATCATCATCTACTGATTAATGTTTTAAAACTTGAATAGAAACCTATTTATAATTTAAATTCCACAAAATAACCTATATGTAATAACCTATATTTCTTTATAACTACCCGGCCCCTTAGCCATAGTTACGTACGTTTTACCGTATTTAGTGACCACTAGTCACATATCTAAATTAGTACAACCATCTTCACTTGTATAAATATAAGGATGAATACCTAAATTTATGCAAACGTTACAATAGTTAGGTCAATCAATTCAATATCGAATGTGTAGGATAGGTAGGATAGCGTACGACGTACTCTAGTACTACACGTGTTAACTTATAAATAATCTATTTAATTTAAAATATACTAATTAAGATTCTAGTTTATAGTCCTATTGAATATATGTTTATTGATCTGTGCATGGAGCTCCGTGTTATCTAGATATCATCACACTTACATATAATGTGTCTTGGTGCTTGTTTCTAATATACCTTTTAATTCAATATCAATAAATATAATTTATACATCGAAATGAAGAACTATATTTCCAACTAAAAAACTAACTATTAATAGCAAGCATAGAACATACATATATGACCTACATATTTGATGTTTAGAACTACGATATTCAATACTTTCAATTAACTGTCACCCTATTAATATATTATGTCATCATGGTTAGCTACTCATATCGTTACTAAATATTTTCGAAAGAATGGTGAGGTCCAATGTAGATCCTACATCTATGGTTAACTCCATTTATTTAATGCAGGTGACCCTATATATTGTATACGTCGCAAATACCTCTCTTAATTTCACATAAATGACTATAAAATAAGTAAAATTATATAAAATAAATATTTGAAAGAAATGAATATAACATACTATTAATTAGATAAGAAGTAGGCTTTAAGAATGATATTGCATTAAGTAGGGTCCCTACTGTAGGGACATCTATATAAATGGATGGACCATGGCTAAGTTATGGCAGAAATTATATATAGGAAAATGCACCCGTGAATGCACGTCGTGCAATGCACGTTCCATAAATTTGAGGGATAAGGTCAAATTAATAATAAGATTACTTAATATTTAGAGTGTAGGATATTAGAAATGAAACTTAAGGGAAGTAAAACAACTAAGTAGGTATACCTCTAATACCTAGTACTCTGCAAATATGCCGCAACACTATGTATAGTTGAAATGTGATGTTAGAGCATCTTTTCGCTAATCTATATATTATATATAATCATGTATGATTATGTATACGTGTATACTTGTTTATATATATATAGTTATATATATATATATATATATATATATATATATATATATATATATATATATATATATATATATATATATATATACCTATGTATATGTTGATGTGAATATATTTAAAATATTATAATAACGTTTTGTATATATCTGTGTTTGTTTTCTATGGTTTTCAGCACATATGTCAATAAACAAGTAAATCTAAATAATGATAATTTATATTCAATATTATAGAACTATTTATAAATATTTAAACTATACTTAGAACAATATATAAATAAACAAACAAATAAATACAATAATAAATTTTAAATCACAAAATGTTTTTAAATCGTAATTTGTATTGGATTAAAACAATAAAAAAACTAAGTGAAAACACTATATTACATACAATATTATATTATATATAATAAAACTCTAAATAAATATTATAAATAATTGTAGAGATTGCGTTTTACATCTTTAATATAGTTGTTAAATCTGTTCTATTGTTATTACATATATATTACATTTTAAAAATACAAAATATGGTTGCCATATAAAACAACTTCGTCCTTGTATCGCAAAATACTACCCAAAGAGCTTTCTCTAGATCTATGATACTACCAGGCCTATTATACCATACCCAATATATTATAACCCATGTAGTACCCTACAAAGTTGCCAATACGACTTTACAAGTATAAAGGCGCCTTTCATAAAAGCGTTGATGAGCATATATTCCAGCAATTTCGCAATGGAATTCTTAAGAATTCCAATTTCAAAATCCCCTAATCCCCTAATCGCGCGTAAGAATATTCAACTTTGCATATTTTTCAATAAACTAACATTATAAATAGTTGTAGTTTGATATGAAATAAGTATCTATATTATAGATTCTATAAATACTGTTAGAATGTTATTAATTTATAAATAATATTTATTTAGTAAAATAAAAACATAGGTGTTGCAGCATGCGTATTGGAAAATGTTCACTCTTATATATAAATATATATATATATATATAGTTAACCTATTCTAATGGGATACTACAAAAATCCCAGCAGACATAATCCCATCAACCAAAATCCCAGCAACCAAAATCCCATCAACCAAAATCCCAGCAACCAAAATTATTCATAGTGAACTTATAATAACCCATTATAGTGGGTTTATATACTTTATACCTAATATAGATATTAAACTATATATAGGTAGATGATAACCACCTAGATGATCATCTATAGATATATTATAATTGAAATTGCAGCCTACTGATTTTTACAGATTTTGGTTGCTGGGATTTTGGTTGTTGGGATTTTGGTTTCTGGGATTTTGGTTGCTGGAATTTTGGTTGCTGGGATTTTGGTTGATGGGATTTTGGTTGATGGGAATTTGTCTGCTGGGATTTTGGTACGGAGCCATTCTAATTAGTAATTATTGTTATATTTTTTTCTGATTAATTCATAATTATGTTTATCTACATATAATAAGTATTAATAGTGTTTACTAGTTAACCATGTGTGCCTTGTGTATTACTATATACATATATTTATTTTAGTATACCTATTTGGTCCACCTTGATAAATTACTAGGTTATCATTGAGTCATCTAGGATCCTATAGGATTAATTTATAACATTAAGAGTTGTGAACAAATAGATCAACCTACTATTAGGACTATCAACAAATTAAGAGAATTACATTAGTATTTAAACGTTTCTTTTAACACTATTTATATTTACATTACTCAGATAACTTTTATCGCGATAAAACCAAAGTAAGCATATAATCAAACATAAAAATGAATACTTAATGGGTTACGCTTGACCTGCGCAATCAATGTAAAAATATAGGGTTTTTTGATTTTTTTTAAAAGTCTATTAATCTAAAATGATTAAGTTATTTTAATTCTGTAAACGGCATATTATAGTATGGATTGTTATTTATAAGAAAATAGAGGATTATAAGATATATATATACCGTCTTACCTATCGAAGGGACTCATAATTCGAATAACTACTCGTCCGAGTCGCAAATGTGAGCTGATGAAACTCTCTCTACCGCTTGTCTCATCTATGTATGCAGATGCTGCTTTCACGGTTGCTGCTCCGAAATACTGGAATAGTCTTACCGATGAATTACGCACCATGTCATCATTTATGAGTTTTAAATGTCGACTACATACATATATGGTATCATTATAATGTCTTCTTTTTAAATTTATTATTATTTGCGTAACTATTTATTTGTTTTATTATTTCAACTTGACGCACATAAACGTCCATCGTTTTCTGAGTCAATAAACCTTTCTATTATTATTATTATTATATCTTATAATCCTCTATAATCCCCAATAATTATAATTATATGGATATACAAGACATCTAGTAATAGTAACAAAAATATTTTTATTTATTTTTATTTGAAACTATTTTTATATATGATATAATGCAAATAATTGAATACGCCTATATTTTTATAATATAGACATATAAAGTGATAAATAATGAAAATGTAATCAAGTTACGAGCATTATTTTTTAGAGAAATAGACCTTATAATATTTAAAATTAGGCTACAATAATTATTCTGAGATAATCAGGTTTGAAAAAATGACATCTAAAATATTTATATACAAAAAAGGTTATGTTTACATTTAAAAGAATTGTAAAAGTTTGATTTGATATATTGATCGTTTTATGATGAAATATTTGGAAATGTTATAGATAAATATACACTTTATTATATTTAACAACAACAAAAATATTTTATTTTGACTGATTTTTTTCAGGTCAAGCGTATCCCCTTAAATAACAACTCTACAATATTCAAATATGTTTATTGTAAGATAAATCTGATGATAATTGGGAATAGATCATTCAGTTGGAGCGCATACCTTATGGAATCTCTTCCCATGAAATAATTCCCCCGAATTAGTACTCATCAAATATTCAAAAAGAATATTTATTTATTACAAATTAAATTTGTTATATATTCTCAACACTTGTGAGATTGTATGAGTTTTTTTTAATTACATGATTTAATACCTACTTACTTGTTTAACGGGTACGTACAATGTGCAATATAATTATATGTATAACTATTAGGATAAATACTAAAATTCATATAGGTACATATTCCTACATGTTACAATACTTAATAGTTACATATTAATAATTATATGTAGGACAGCATACAGCATAAATTTAAACTTATATAATTAATAGGTTTTATAGCATATATTAAATTTAAAAAAACTAGTTTCTAAAAAGATTCTAGTTTATATAACTACTAGGTGTATAGTTGTATCTAAGGTCCTAGTTGTATCTAAGTTTAATTATATTCCATAATTGTATATATTTATTACTGTAGTTATATTATATTATATAATTTATATTTGTAATATGTACATAGTATATTTTCTTTATATCACATGTATAATATTACTTTAATTACGATATAATATTAATAATGATGTCACTAATATATATATATATATATATATATATGTTATATTGTATACTTTATTTGCATATTTTCCATGATTATGTTAAAACTTGGAAACCTTAAGTAAATTTACTTTATATTTGTACATATTTTCCATGATTAATTTTGTAAAAACTTGGTAATCCATTTTCTTAGTTTCTACTTATTCCTTCAGTCACCATATGTACATTTTTATAATTTGATTACTAATTATGTCTGTATTATATATATATATTTATATTTGTTTTTATATTTTATATATTTGCATATTATCTATGATTATTTATGTAAAAACTTTGAATGTCATTTTCTCAAGATTTCACTTAGTAACCACATATTATCATATTATTATCTATGCTTTCCTACTTATTCCTTCAGTAACCATATGTACATTTTTATAATTTGAGTAATAATTATATCTGTATTATATATATATATTTGCATATTTGTACATATTATCTATGATTATTTATGTAAAAACTTTGAATGTCATTTTCTCAAGTTTTCACTTAGTAACCACATATTATCTATGATTTCATACTTATTCCTTCAGTAATCATATGTACATTTTTATAATTTGAGTACTAATTATGTCTGTATTATATATATATATATATATATGTTTTTATATTGTATTTTTTATATATTTGCATATTTATACATATTATCCATGTAAAACTTTGAATGACATTTTCTCAAGTTTTTACTTTTTCACTTAGTAACCACATGTAAATGCCTACTACTTTTTTAATTTATATTATTTTTATCTAAAATTTTTACTGTAAATGTATAACATATACATCTATATAATTTGTATTTTATATTAAATAAATGATGATTGTGTAATATATTTATAATACAAATATTCATCGTTTTTAAACTGTTTTATTTCATACTTTTAAATAAATTATCTTTATAAACAAAAACTATATAGATGAATTTGGATAGTATCTATTGAATAACAAATTATCTAAATTATTTAATTATCTCTAATTATCTTTAATTAGTTTGTTATCAGTAACTTTTCGGTAGAGCTATAAATTGCATGGCGTAGATGAACTCCAGAGCCTACACTTAATCAAATTCAAAACTAATTCTTATATAAAATCATTTTATATTTAAAAATTAATAATTTATTATACAATATTTATTTTATATAAATGATTAAATAAATTTCAACATATTAAATAATATATTAATTGTTAATTTAAGATTTATAAACAGTTCAATAAATTTATTTATAATAAACTTTTATAACCATAAACCTCTCAATAATATAAATAGAAACATCTAAAAAAGAGTAGGTTGTTGTCGAAGCATCTAGGGCTGTTGGATGCGTTGATTAGCAGATACTACCGGTCTTTTCTCGTGGACTTGGGTTGGCTTATCGTGAGAGTGTTTGACTTCAGAAGGATTAAAATCTTTAGGTACTCCCTATAGAATAAAACAATTAGGTAAAACCTAATAATTCATATGGGATATAGAGGTATATATAGCATATAAATATTTCTGATATTAATATAATTACAATTAATTAACACAATTAGATACCAAAGTAGAATCGGTATTAAATATTATTAATGTAGATTTATTGTTAAATAAATATATTAGTTATTACCTTAGTTACAGATCCTAGCGATTTCTCTTCCAAACGCATAGCTTCAATCGGTGAAATTCTATAATATAAATAATAAGTTTAAACATATTTCAATAAATTAATTATAAATAATATTAACGGTGTTGTTATTGGTTCAAGTAAAGCAACATCTGGTCTTTCAACGACAGCTACCTTTCTGTTACGAGTAAGAACTCTACTAGGACCTCCGGAATGAACTTTATTAGGAATGAATAGGTTAGTTATATTAATATAATACGAATTCGGTTAAATTGTATATAACTTAATGTAGGATAACCAATTATATTGGTAAATATATTACTGATATGTTAATTAGAAATTACGATTATTTTTTAATACTATATAAATACAATCAATATCGACGGAAATAGGCATGACCTATATGTTCGTCGAATTTGTCCGTCGATCGTAAAGTTTATTTTATCTCCTACATGTATTAGTATATAATAAGTTAATTAAAAATAATTAATACTTAATATTAATTTTTATTTACAAATTTACAAATTTACAAATTTAATTATTGATTCTACCTAGATTCATAACACTTTTATGTATAATAAAAATATATTTGTTACAAAAAATGTCTACTTATAATTATATTTCAATAATAATACCTTATGGTATTTTACGTGTACAATATACATTGTAGTTTAAAATTAGCAGAAATTATCACAATTGTAATACAAATTTTAATATTTTAAATTATTTATCATAAATAATCCACTTTATAAAGTGTTCTCGTGAGTTTTATTTCTTAAATTTAAAGAAATTCTTTAATCAATTAAACAATGTATTTGTGAATTACCTGGACGGCGTTTTCCTTTCTTTAAATCAATATTAACATCTACTGAAGACATTTTTATCTTGTCTAAGTAAACGTGCAAAACTAGAGAAAACGTTCATTCACGTGATAACCTAGCGTATAAATTATAATAACAATACACATACACTAGGGTAATTCTGCTGTCTATGCAACACTGTGTAAATATTAATAATTATATATTAGTTTTCTTGCATTTCGTATTTTAATTGCGTTTTAACTTACTTATAAATCTAATATATATTAGTATGTAATATTAGTAAGATAATACTACTAATTTATTGTTTTTTAGGATAATTATTAATACAATAAATTATTTGTTAAAATATATATATTAAATATAATATTTAAAAAATAAATAGGACTAAAATTAATTTCTCTAATTTTATTTTATCCTTAACATATATGTTAAATATATATATTATAAATAAATATATATATATATATATATATATATATAAATAATTACAAATTATTATTCACATAAAACTATAGTTTTATTCTGGGTTTTATGTTTATTATAATCAGGGATAATTAATCAAATAATTGTGAATAATAATTTGTAATTATTTATAAATAGAAGTGTATACACTAATATTACTTCATAAATAATATTTATGCTATTACTTCATAAATAATATTTTATTTCATCTATTAATTGCATACAGTTATATCTTAGTCTGTTTCTAATACCTATGAATCATAGGCTATATCATGATATAATTAATTATTAGTACCTATTAGTGCTGTAAATTAACTCACTTATTGAAGTATTGATATTTGTTCGAACTCAATTTTTGAAGTATCAAAATTGTTGAATTATCGATATTTTTTCAAACAACATTTTTTAAGTATCGATATTTGTATATAAATTATGCCAATTATTTTGATATATCCGTGTATAAATAAATGTTATTATTTCCATAGGTGGCTAATTTATGTTTTTATTATTTGTAGTATTTTTAATATCTAATATCTACATCAAAGCTTTGGGTGACTGAGACTGCATCGATACTTTGGGTAAGCGAGACTAAGAATTCACTGTGATAATTTGGATAACTTTAATTAATTATATAATCAAACATATGATCGCAAGTTCGATAATTGCATAACAATTTTGAATTACGAAAGTTCGTACTTGAATTCAAAGTTCGAAGTTCGAAAGTCATAAGTTCAAAATTTGTAAAGTTCTAAACCACATTTTTTTTTCAAAGTTTGATACTATTTGAACTTTCTGAGTTTATTTACAGCACTAGTACATATACACTCTGAAAATCTATAATTCAATCTTTTAGGTTATTAATAAAAAATATCATCGTCTCATTACATTACTGATTTATAATACTTTTCTATGGACACCCTTGATGAACCACACTTTGAACTTGTGATATCAAACTATCACAGGCACTAGATTTGCATGCTCTACTGGATAATCGATATACAGAATAGATGTCTCGTACCTAATTCACCTCTCACTTTTTTTAATTAAGTATTTTTTTTATATTGTAAAAATAATCACGAAAAACCATTGTTATTATACCCATCATAGAATACTAGATTGTGAATCTTTATATAGATAAATTATCCTCACAAATTAGTCATCATAATAAATCACTCTAAATTATCTAAATGTGTATGAGAAAATCTTCAAACTAGCCGCAGCTAATTCACTCATATGTAGCATTAACAAATCCATACCCGAATATATTCCATATATTATTATCTTCAAGTATATTTCTTAACTATTTTATGATTGAACACAATATCTTTCACTTACTGACCATTATTTATATACAATACATTTTTATATTATATCTAATAATTTATTTAAAAAATAAATATTGCTTTTAAATCGTAAATCAACTGAATTACATTTAGCAACATGTTTAAAATGTTGCTATGATTTCAATACTAAATTATGTGATATATATTTATTTTGAAAATCATTTTTCTCGTAAAAAAAATATTAAATAAATTTAAATTATAAGGTATCCTTAATCTAATATAATAATAATCCTAATGTTAAAATTGTTCTATTGTAAAATCTGGATTATCACTAAGATCCGTATTATGAAAACTACATTTACTATGATATGTTAAATATCTTCATATATAACATGTATGAATATTGATTCATTTGTAAATGATATTAAAATATATATTTTTTTAAATCCTCGAATAAAAATATTAAATGAATAAAATGTAATTAAAATAATTTACAAAATGGCAATTATATCATCACAATATATTATTTATTTCATATTTAAGTGTAGATAATCGTAATTAAATTTAGGTACCAAATTATTGGATCAAGTTATCGATTTGAGCGCCAGGACATGGGTTGCTATTTCTAAAGTGAGTGCGTTCTTAGATATACAGCAATTGCATTAGTTACACCTCTAAATGAATCATCAGATATGTAATTTATATGTTTACTCATTATACACACATATATATGTATTGATATTTTGGGTTTGTTTTGACATATCAACATTGATAGATATAAACCACCAAACGAATGATTCATAAACGATATTATTTAATATATATATATATATTGTGTGAATAACATATTTGACCGTGTAAATAATAAAAAATATCTATGTAGGTGTTTGTACGTATCTGTTACTAATGTAGATAAATGTCATTCAGAGATATGGAGCGAAGTTTTCGTTCCACGTCTATTGTATAACTGAATAAAGAGAAGTTTAAATTTACTACTTTAATGAGTGTACAATTTCTAAAATATCATTTCCTTGGCATAGAACCGATCGCCTGATTCAAATTATATATTATAATTTATAATTTAGTCTATCAGTTTGATCATATTAGATATTGAAATAAAAATCTGTTTTATTTCATATTTAAAAAATAAAATAAACTAATTAACTTTTAAAAATAATAAATCATCATTTTATTTATTTAAATTATATTATCATTTATTGTTGTTGCATTCATATTAATTTGTTTATTTATAATTACAAATATTAAATATAGAATTAATAATTTATTACTATTATATATAAACAAAAATCAATTTATTTAATTAATGAATTAATCATATAAATATTGTGATTTTTTGCAATAATGTATTTCATATAATATATTTTAATGTGTTATCATTTTTTGTAAATAACATATAATTATGATTAAATAATAAAATCTATCAATCAATCATTACTAATCAATATATTCTAATACTAATGGATTTATTTTATAGCTAATTATTATACTTCTGATAATTATAATATTTTATATAAATACTCTTTATTATTTAATAATATATTAATATTTGTAATAATTTAATATAAAATATAATTTTATTGAAATTTGATTAACAAAACCTATTGATTTGGAATGAAAGTCGTAATAAATAACAGAACACGTAACACGTAAACACTACGAGGTAAGGCGAATAGGGTTAATAACAATACATAGGGGGCAGCTCAGGCGTACTCAGGCGAGGGAGAGCACCTTCCACTGCCACTTCTGAAACTTATCGTCGGGGTTACAGTCCGCTAGGCAGGCAAAGTCCGAGTTGCCACCTCCGCAGGTGCTCAGACATCTCTTACGATCACTCGAGTAGTACATCAAATGGGTGCTCTGTGAGGCGGGGGTAGCGGAGGTATCAGACGTATGCATCGATGCTATTGAATCTCTAATGTCACTATATATAAGACGCGAATATATCTAATGTAAAAATATTAACTTGCAATGTTATCGCTATAAGATAAATTATAGATGAAAATAAAGTGTAATTAGGAATATAACATTATCCCGAGGAATCATTTAAACAATTATATCAAGTATTTACATCAAATAAATATATCTATGCTGTATGTATAATTCTACACTTACTTTCTATATACACTTTGAAATACATCAGAATTTTGTAGTTTTTAATAATTGTATATCCGATAAAATATTAAAATATATAATCTCAATTATAAAATCATTATATTAAGTCAGTCTACAAATAGAAATTTTTTTTGATTTTTTTATGAATTTTTTCTGTATTATAAGTAACATAAGACCGTGTTTTAATAAAATTAGTAAAAATGAAAATTCTTCAAATTATCAAATATAACAAATATATCGATTCATTTATGACTATATATTTTAGTATAATTGTATAGGTAGTATATTATCCCCTGTTATATTATTATTTTTAAAATTTGAAACCCATTTTATTTATTGAAATAACTTTGAATGTATCTCTAATTAATTATTTTCTCACATTCATTAGTATTCAAAATTATATTCAGGTAGTAGTTTATGATATATTCTAATATTTTTTTAAATATAGAAATAAGATATATATATATCTTAACCACATAATGCGATATTTCTATAGAGTAGATGTAGGTATATACAGATTGACAAATGAAATAATTAATTTAATAATTTTATAGAAAAAAAATAAATTTCAAATATGAATTACATATAATATAATACTATTTACTTTAACAATTCTCTGAATGTGTATATAACTATATGTCTAGTTTATATAGATAAGAAAATATTAGCAATATTCCAATAATTTGTCCTAAAATTGAATTTATAGTAGTAGCAATTATTACATGTTATTACATGTAAATGCATGACCGATGTAACCCCTTAAAACAATTACAACCAAAATGATAAAACTATATTTTATTCTAATATCAATAAAGAAATTAAAGGTAACAAATATTTAATATTTAGTTAGAATACTGTCATGTAGTATTATGTTATTGTAATAGTTTTAAAAATATATACAAGATTTTATATTACCCATAATCAAAAAAATTTATAAATGATGCGCTTTATCGTTCATAACAAAATGACGATAATATCTTTTGAAATAATATTAGAATGGTGATAAAATAACAGCTATTCATCTTTATTAAATTATTGTGATACATAATTAAAAAAAATCCAGTTTATCGGAGGTATACAAACAAATTTGCTATCTTTTTATTTTTCAAAATATATTTGCGTATTTTTCAGATCCATAGATATAATTCAGTACATATATATATATATATATATATATATATATATATATATATATATATACTATATATAATTAGAAAATGAATACAAAATGGAATAGATGGAATATGTCCTTGAAATTAAGGTAATATAGAGAGTAGTAACTTAGATGGAAATATTTCCGCAAATAAACTGATTCCGTATATATATATATAATATATTCTAAATATACATATACATATGGTAAACAAGTATATACATAAACAGATTACCACTGGCTGATTACATTGGTTGCGTGCATATGTTCATTACAGTTATATTTATTCTATTATGGAAGCTCTTAGAGTACGATATTTGAAATATTTTAAAGAGTTTTGATATTTATATACAATATATTCTATGACGTATGTATTGTATTGACTGAAGGTTCGTATGGCTAGTATCAGTGATCCGAACTACTTATTCCGATTGAGAACTACAGTTCAGAGACTTATTTAGAATAAGAAGTATATCGTATATACAAATCATAGAACAGGAACATTGATGTGAGGTATATAAATACTGTTAGAGATTGAAATTCGTTATACCTCCGCTTATATACCTCCGCTTGTATACCTCCGCTTGTATACCTCCGCTTGTATACTACACATGTGTTGTATGAGATACGCAAGTTATATTGAGCTTTGATAACGGTGATGTTAGTTAGATGATGAATAAAATGTGTTATTAACTTACTAACTATACGTTGGTGACACACTTATTATAATACAAATAGGTATATGTGAAACGGGTGGCCCGGGAGAGATAATTCCATTTTTACAAATCACGTAAAAAATATATTTTAATTTTTGAAGTATTATGAAGTATTTTTAACCTAAAACTACCTCGGAATAATAACTTAATTACCCCACGAGATATTGATATCATGTGGTTATACGTTTAACGGCTGTCACTAAGCTAGTTACCTCATCGTAGGTCCAGTCGTTATCCCTGTACGAGGCATCATAAGAACATGTCTCCATCATGACGGTGTTAGAGTTCTGAGAGTTTACTCCAGCACACTGAAACTCTCGTCTCAGTTTGTGGTTGTTACTCAGGGAGAACATCTGTGTAGCGGAGGCGGTCGTGGTAATGGTAGTGATGGAGTGTGATGGTGTGGTAGTTGTGTGTGTAGTGGTGGTAGTGGTAGTGATGGTGTGTGTAGTGGTGGTGCATGTATTGGAAGTATGTATGTAGTGATGGTGTAGGTTACATGTATAGTGATGGTGGTGGTGTGTGTAAAGTGGTGGTAGTGTGTAGTAGTAGTGATGTCGTAGTGATGTTAGAGCATGTGAGTGCTGGTGGTTTGTATTGTTAATACAAATATTATAATATTTGTATGTAAGTCACAATTTATGAATGTTATTTCAATAGTATTTATAGATATATTAAAATTATATTTGAATGGTCGGTGTAAAAATATAAATACATTTCCAATAAGTATAATATATATATATAAATTTAATTATTATAATAGATACAAATTATTATAAATTAAATAATTAAAATTGTAAATTATAAAAGTATACAAATCAAGATCATTATATTTTAATAGTATTACAAATATCATATAAATATACACATATATGATATATTGCTATAATAATAAATATATAGAAGTATATAGAAGAACATATGTTCTTAAAATCGAAAATAACAAAGTATATAAGAATAAATGGGATTCTTGAATTACACAGAGTTTAGCTTTAGCTATACATATGTGTGTGTGGCCAACACTATTATGGTAATACCAGTGATACCAGTGACCAGTTCAGTGTATTGTATATTGAATACAGGAAGTCACTATAATACCTTTGATGTCTAAACACATAGGGGTGTGTACTAATTCCTTTGATGACATAATACAGATATGTGTATACAGTATATACTATAAAAGTAGTATTAATGTGCATATATATATATATATATAGTGTATAGTGTATATATTATGTAATATACATAGCTATATGTATGAATAGTACTACCAAAGGGCTTTGGGGGTAGTACTGTGTGAATATTCTATAGACACCCTTTCTAGTGTTCTATATTATAAATTATGGAATATATTACATATTTTACATTATAGCTTGTTTACATAGATATATGTATATAGGTAATATTGATATATGCCCAATGAAATCCAACTTATAGTCAATTGTGAAGTTGATATATTATTATTAAAAGTAGTAAAGTACTATACTTAATGATCACTATCAAAATTTTGAATATATATACAGTATATATATATTAACTAATGCAATAGTATTAATATAAAATAATAGTAAACACAACATTTCTAGAGTATATACCATTGTATATAGTATAGACAGTGTATATTATATACACTATATTAACGTGAGTATATCATACTATACTATACTATAAGATATACGATAGTTAATTATTAATGGTTACAGTAATTGTAACTAAATATAACGAAATGTACCTGATGTAAATATATGCTGTACCTATAATTAATAATACATGTATATGTGGATCGCATTATATGTATTATGTTTTATATGTATTATACTTAGTATTGCTTGTACTAGAATATGTACAACTATGTATGGTACTCTATACAATATACCTTATATGGCTTGCATAAGACATACACAGTAGTATTACCAAGGATATGTCCTTGGTAATACTTTTACAAGCATATATGTATACCAGGCATCATTAGTATGCTCACACACACACACACACACACACACACACACACACATGTGTTGACATCAAAGGAATTAGTGACTGTATTCCTGTATTCAAGTATGTATAATACACTGAACTTGTCAGAGACAGTACTCTCGGGAATACTCTTTGTCATAATAGTCTTGACCACAATTGATATATGTGAATATAATATATTCAATATATATATATATATATATATATATATATATATTAAATATTATGTATATTTTCACAATAGAATTTTAATTTATTGTATACATGAACATTGTTCATTATATAAAAATGTCATTCTATATACTGATATTAATTACAAATTTATTAATAATTTGCTTCTTACATTACAGTGTTTAATTACATAAATATGTTTTTATATGGATTAGTATTTAATATATTTAATATATTCAAATATATGTATTTATAATAAACTATTTTATTTCATATTTCCATAAATATTAAGGGCTGACCTATACTTTAAATATACTTAAATACATGTTCATATTTAATTAAAATATGTGTGTTGATAACAATTACAACGAAGGCAGAGGAACAATAACTAGATCTAACTAGATCTAATTAGATCTAACTAGATATATAAATAAATAATTACAAATGTAATCATTATACATCATTAATTCTATATATATATATATATATATATATATTTAGTTGTTTTGTTTTGTTTTGTAATATTAACAATACAAATATACTATCATTTTATATGAAAACATGGATTATATGAATAAGTGAAGTATAACAAGCGTGGATTACATGTGGTATAGGTTGTTACATAGCTATAGCCAACCTGATTAGTTCCTGTCTGACATGCAAACAGTCCCAGCTTGTAAGTGGAGTGTTCATCTACTGACAGAGTGTCCAGACATAGTCTAGTGTCCAAGTTAGCCAACTGTGTGTGTATGTGTATGTATGTGTGTAGGTATGTGTGTGAGTGTGTCGGTATGTGTAAGCATGTATGTATGTGAGTGTGTGCAATGCACAGTGTGCATGTGTTGGTATATGTAGGTATGTGTGTATGTATGTAGTTGTTGTTATATTTATTTAAACACATTAACAATAATAATTCTGTAATGTGAGATATTCAAATATAATTTGTTCCATAGAATTGATAAGTTATGTGTATGTGTGTGTGTGAGATAGGTATGTGCGTGAGATAGGTATGTGTGTGAGCATGTATATATGTGGGTATGTGTAGGCTGTATGTGTGTATGTGTGTGTGTGTTTGTAAGTTTACGTTATATGGTGATGGTAATGATATCACTCTGTGTGATGTTATGATGCTATAGAGAGAAAGAGAGAGAGATGTAATGATAGGATAAGAGAGAGGGGGAGAGAGAGAGTGAGAGATAGAGAGAGAGAGAGAGAGAGAGAGAGAGAGAGAGAATGAAAGAGATAGAGAGAGAGAGAGAGAGAGAGAGAGAGAGAGAGAGAGAGAGAGAGAGAGAGAGAAAGAGAGAAAGAGAGAGAGAGAGAGAGAGAGAGAGAGAGAGAGAGAGAGAGAGAGAGAGAGAGAGAGAGAGAGAGGTGATGCAATAACATTAGAAGGAGAAGATGATAAAGCGGGTGATGCAATAAAAATAGAAGGAGAAGATGTTAAAGGGGGTGATGCAATAACAATAGAAGTAGAGCACTTACCTGCCCCCAGTTGAGAATGTTTCTATCAAGGACAAACTTATTCTTGTAAACATTGTCCAGGTACCACTGGAAAGACTTGCACTTAAGGTCTTTGCGGATCTTGTGGCGAGATTCAATGTCACCTGTTTTCTGCTCCTGAAAACAATAATAATGACATCAATTATATTAACAACAAAATCTGGCAATCAAAATATTTTTTATCGGTTTATGTGAACGGCAATTTTAGCATCATCGTCATCGACCACAACGACAACAATATCTGCTAATCAAAACATCGTAATGTAAACAATGTGAATAGCCAGGAAAGTTGCACAGATAGATACACTGGCAACTTACCAACTTGCCAACCTGTCCATCTGATCAACTTTACATCTTAAGGACACAACTACAAGGACAGGACGTATGATCGCTATCTATGCAATAGTTACTTTTTGTACTCCGAACTAGATTCATTTCAATGGTAAATTTAATCATATTTCAGTGATTTAAATTTTTGAATTAAAGATATAAAGGATATTTATTTATTTGTCAAAAGAAATTCATTAATATTTTTAAATTGTATTTCTATGTAAATATGTTATTAAAATTAAGAATTATTTATAAATTTGATTTGAAAGATGTTTTTCTATATTCTTTATGTCGAAATTCCAACTAATATAATGTATATACAATTAAATTGAGTTTTAATATAATCATATTGAAGTAATTAATTTAAAAACGAGTTTTTGAATTGATTTTAGTATCAAATTGAAATTTGTAATACTGGACATAAATCACCCAAACGTAAAATAAATAGTTCACAAACTATACGTAACAGACTCAGACTATACAGCCCCGCCCGTTGGTACACGTGGATCTTTACCTTGAGGTCGGGTCGGTGGTAGTAGTAGAGTCTTTGGTAGTCGTCGAGCCACACGCGTACCATGCGCAGACTGTTGATGCCATGGTAGTCTCGCTTCTTATCGGGGAACCCGTACGGATGGGTGGCTCGGAATATGTGACCCACGTGAGAACACGGCAGGAAGTCTAGTGAACCTCCGCACATCCATACCTGTAGTGGTGAAGGGGCGGCGTAGGCGTGAGGGTATCGGTGTATCGTAGCCGGTTATAAACTAGTGCGTATAACTCAGAAGTTGTAGCAAACTACTGAGCTTATCTAGCGCAAATGTGTGTGTATGTGTGTCAGGGATATACAGAAAGTGGATAAGTGATGCGCGAAATGAATGTAAAGATAGACACGTCGATGTCACAACATAGTAAATTATATCTATGCATTTAGATTATACACGTCAATAAAACAGTACGATATCTTCGATTCGAATACGTTAAAATATGACGGGTGACATAAATGTGTGTGTATAACTGTAATAAATAATATACGTATGTATATATGATGTATGTGTAAGTACGAAGCTATAAGTGTGTATCAGCAGGTAGGTACAGGTGTATCGGGTATACTTAATACACACACACACACACACACACATGGGTACAGTGATTGATAGGTACGAGGTGACCATGTAGACTGTGTAAGCTATACCGCTGTCGGGAGGGCTTAATGATTGATACGGCTGACCGTGTAATACGGTGATTTATACGGGGAGGGTATCACTGTTCGTAGATCATACATCATCGGTGTGTATTAATGTGTGTATGAGTTACAAACGTTACGCCTAATTAGAAATTAGAATACGATACTGTTTATAAGTGGTTTATATACTCTTCTGTTTGTATTAATAAACGCCTTAACCACGATTAAGGGAGTATCAAAAATGATGAAAATAAATTGTTTTATCTATTTTACTACTTAAAACCACTTTATTTGATTTTAATGAATCTGTTACAAATTATTCATGAAAACTGTCTAGCAATTATATATAATAGGGATATCTCATCTAGATCATATTCATTTTATTTCTATCGCATCCGTCGATTTCACCCGCCATACCATAGATTTATATTTGACCTAGATCGGTATTGCTATATCTCGCTAATGTAAAATTCTTTAATACGCCTGGATACCTGATGTAAGTGTCCTAAGATGGCTGACCATCACATGACACATACAATTAATAACAAATATTCAAACAATTAAATATTTATTTAATTAATTTGTACATTTGATTTTTTTCTTCTATGAAGTGCGTTTCGATTATATCAAAATAAACATTTATATTAATTTATATTATGTATTTATATAATTTCAACATTTAATTTGACTAAATAATACTTTATAAGTTATGATCGGCCATCTTAGGACACATAAATTGATTCTCCAGGCCTGTTAAAGAAAAATCGCATGACCAATCTAAGTAACTATAAATCAATGTACGAAACGGATAAAATTGACTTATCACTATTTTAATGGATGGATGGATGGAAAATTAAAATAGAAATGATTCTATATTTAATAGACAGCAAATAAATCTACGAATGAAAATCAAACATTTTCGTAAGAATAGATGTTACTACATTATTTATTTTTATTTAATATAATATTTATATGATACATTTTATAAATCTACGATATTAATGCGAGAGGGAGTATAGGTACGATATGTCAATTTCAACTGTTTGGAGGATGAAAATAAAATGATAAAAATGTGATGGAAAGCAAATCAAAAACGGTATTGATGTGAGACTCCTTTAAAGCGTGTTCTGATAAAATAAATATATAACGCAATATTTAACATATTATGAAACCTACACGCTAACTAATATATATTATTTTATAACTTATATATTAACGATTTAATAAAAATAAAAACCATATTTTTTACATTTATTTATTTTATATTATCTTTTGCATAAATAATGTATTATATGAATATACAGACAGATGAAAGAGATTTATTTAAAGAAAAGTAATTATTATCAATATTATGAAATATCTCACTTTTGTTTAAAAGTAAAACTTAAAATGCTGATTACTAATAATTTAATTGTACTATGCTTAAACTAAAAAATATACAAAACTTTTATAACTATAATAATATTGTTATATATACTCTCTATCTATATTTATAAATAATGTAATAGAGGTATTTCATAAATATAATTAGCAATAATAATAAACATATAATTTCTCTAGATTATCATAATAAAATAAGCTCTATATAATGTCTATTTATATATATATATATATATATATATATAAATATTTGTTGTATTTTTTAATATATTTTTTGAAATATTTTTCTACTTTGTTTTGTATGTCAGCTAACATTTATTTTATTGTATATTATATACAGTATATATAGCAATTAAGAATCAGGAATAGCTATAATTAATATATTATATATAAGACAATAATCAAAACCAAGCAAAGCCGGGTCGGGTACAGCTAGTATATATATATATATATAATATATATATTATATATATATTCTACTTTTATTATAAATATAGTATACACAAAACTAGCTCAATTTAATGAATAGATTTCTGTGAACTCTATATTTAATAGATTTCTGGGAACTATAATTTTAATAGATTTACATGAACTCTATTTTGAATAGATCTATGTATCATACATAATGTATGGCATATATATATTCACTTGAATGCATCATGGTTTATAACTGCTGCTGCTGCTACTACTGATTATACTACTAACTCTGAAGGATAGCTCGAGATTCTCTCCTCCCCAAATCTCCATACCGACGTCGTAACCTCCGATCTCGAAGAAGTACTTCCTGTCGGCTGCGAACAATCCCCCCGCCATCGTAGGAGAACTGTGCGTGAACGACAGTAGTGTTACGTGAATAAGTAACAGTAGTGTAACCTAGTTATTCTATACGTCATTGAGAATGAATATTTAAATTTAGGTTAACTTATATATAACTAGCATCACTAATACTAGTGAAATGATTGTTGTATTACATTTGATATCAATACTATATATAGTATATATACAAGTAATATAAACTTTTAGTCTAGTTTCCAAAACAACCATATACACATTGAATATTAGTAATTTTAATTTTAATTACTAATATTTATATTTATACTAAATATTAATGCCATTGATTTGTATTGCTTATTAGTTTATAAATGTATAATTAGTTATGAAAACAGATAAATTTTAATAAGTTAAAATACTATGAGATAATTTGGAATATTAAATAAGATTAGTTATTTATTAATTAAAAGATCTATTAAAAATTTATTTGAAATATAAAAATATGAATTGTTTAAATGTATTTTAATTAACAAATTATTATTACAATTATATATATCAAGTATAGATATTTAAGATATAATTGAAATATAAAATTTAATTACATATCTTAAATATTAAAATGTGATTTAATCAAGTGCAATTATAAAATACGAAAGTGAGATAACATTAAACATTGACTCTATGAAACTTAGACTTCAGTAAAGTGTAGGTAAATAGTGAATTGATGACTTAGTTTTTTAATGTCATTACTAATGACTCATTAGTATTACTTTATATATTACTGGTTCGATGTAATTGGATCCATTCGTAAGTGCGAATTAAGCAATACAAATATATGAGACTAGAGCAGCGCTTTCATTTGTGTTTGAGTTAGGGCTTATCTTTATATATTGGACAAATACAATTTTAGAATATATATATATATATATAGATATATATATAGAGTAGGGGTTCTTCAAAGAATGCAATATTGTATTGAACTTTATGGGTACATCATATAATACAAATAATAATAATAAATTCAATTCGTAATGATGAAGATGTAACTATAAGACTGATACATACAGCTATAGCCTATTGATGATGATATCTCCCCGTTTATTTTGATTACGATATATGGGGTCAACTTAAAAATACTCGTTTCCATACTTGACACACTAGTGTACATGACAAACTTATATGTAAAACGCGCATTTAGTATACATTATTAGATATATATAAATTAGTTGTTATTATAATTAAAGTTGACCTCTGCAATCGTAATCAAACAGGAGCAATATTCAATATTATCTGATGATGATATGATCAAAGTTATAGAGTAAATTACTCTGAGTAATGCCACTGGCATTATGCCAGAAATACACATTATTTAATCAAGTGTAGGGAAATTACTTCTTATCATAATCATTAGTTACTATTACCAAAGCCTGTTACAAAAGACCAGGGCTTTTCTATTACATTGTAATATATTCAGAGATAAGAAATGCAGATATTGTGACATAGACATATAATAGGGAGAAAACTAGTGTATTTTAAATAATATGTGGAGGGTGTAATTAATGAACTAATATTTGTTATGTAAAATCAATTGATTTTAAAATCATTGATGCTATGTTAATTTGCTAATGTTATATTGATTATATTCATGCATTGTTATAATCAATATTACTTAATAATTACTCTACAAATGGTTCTATTACTACTAAATAGTAATATATATATTTATATAACAATTATAAAATACATTACTTAAACCTAATTAATTTAAATGTAACTAATAAATGATAACACATTACCAGCATGTTCATTGGCTCTGGATAGCTCTATGTGTTTCTTCATTATATAATATTGTAATTATAATAGCATATAGCAATGAATAGTTAATACATTATTATAATGATTATTTGAATTATTTGAAAATGATTAACCTCTAATAATAATGAGCCATAAATATTGTGCAAATAAATTAAAGGTTTAAAACTAGTTATAAAAGCTATAGTAAAGCTGCCTTCATACCAACAAAAGTAACCAGATTATCTGGCAGATATTTCATCACTAATATCCATGTGAATGATTTAAGCCGGATTATATTGTTTTGGTGCGAAGATGAAACATATCTAACGGATTATCTACTGCCAGATGTATTGACTTTCAACTTATGATATATGAGAATTCGCAAAGATACATGAATTCATTTAAATTTGTTAAATTATTTGATTAATTAATGTACGTTTGCACAATATATAGGCAGAGCCTGCTAAACAAATATCTTCTATCGAATTCTCTTTTTATTATGGACCCATTTGCTGGAATAATCTACCGATAAAAATAAAATCATACAATAGTCAAACCACACTTAACCAATTTTGTTCAAAAATTAAATATTTAATATCATGTAATCTCTAATCTATATTAAAAATTCATATCTTTTATAATATTTTGTAATATATGTACATACGTAGTATTAATATGCGCACTATTATTATTTATATTATTATTATTATTATTATTATTATTATTATCATTTATTATTATTATTATTATTATTATTATTATTATTATTATTATTATTATTATTATTATTATTATTATTATTAATATGTATATTCGATATAAATATCTTGTATTACAACATTTTTGTTATTACATTTTCTTATTTCATAATTATTATTATATATTAAATATTTAATATTTTTGTTATAAGGATATTCTTAATATAAGCTACGTATAGCTTCTGAATATCCTTCTGTATATTAATTAAATATTCAGTAAATAATTAATAAACTAAACTTAATTATTATTGAATTAATGTACATATTTATATTTGGAATATTATAATATAAGATATATCAAAATACAAAATTTAAAATTAAACAATAATATATTTATTTACTTTAAATTTATAGTAATATTTTCTATAGGTAGTATATTTATAATAAAATCACGTGATATTAAAAATATCTCTTAACTATTCTAAATAAATAAAATCCGTGAGAAATATCTGCCAGATATTCCGGCTACTTTGTTGGTATGAAGGTAATCTTAAAACTATAGTGTATATAGAATATACACACATATAGATGTATATAATACCTAATCTTAGCTCTGACGTTAACAATCGCAGAATTAGTATGTATATATTTAGATATAATTATATTTCTATGCGTTTATAATTGAAAAGTTAAATTAGTAAATATTTTCCTTTTGAAAAAGTACAAATATGTAATAGATATGAAAGTTAGCTTAGCCTAACTACGCATAGTGTGTGTAGAAGGTTTAACTTAGCGACACTAACACTAGAGAAGGTGTAACTTAGTGACACTAACGGCTGAGGCAAGGTGTCGGGTTTATTGTCGTCGGGGATGTAATCCCAGGTGAAGTGCATGGCCCACGAGAACCCTCCCACAGCCCTACTGCGACCCCCGCCCGCGAAGAACAGGTTATCAGCGCTAATGCCCGATATGTGGGGGCACACTATTGATGTGCGTTCCGTCTTTATACGGTACAGGATAGGCTGCAACCTAGCGGTGGTGGTAGGGGTAGTAATAGGGGTGCAGGATAGGCTGCAACCTAGCGGTGGTGGTAGGGGTAGTAATAGGGGTGCAGGATAGGCTGCAACCTAGCGGTGGTAGTAGGGGTAGGGGTGTTAGTTATTATGGTAGTGGTGATGGTAGTAGATGTAGCTGTAGTAACGGTGGTGTTAGTGATATAGGTATTAGTTATGATAATAGTGGTGATGGTAGTAGATGTAGAGCTACATCTACTACCATCACCACTACCATAATAACTAACTACAGCTCTGTAGTAATTGTGGTGATAGTGATGGTGGTAGTGATAGTAGTTTTAGTAGTAGTAGAAGTAGTAGTAGTAGTAGTAGTAGTAGTAGTAGTAGTAGTAGTAGTAGTAGTAGTAGTAGTAGTAGTAGTAGTAGTAGTAGTAGTAGTAGTAGTAGTAGTAGTAGTAGTAGTAGTAGTAGTTTTGATAGTAGTAGTGGTAGTAGTAGTAGTAGTAGTAGTAGTAGTAGTGGTAATGGTAGTGTTAGGTGTAAATGTAGTGGTGGTGTAGGTGGCGATGATGATGGTAGTGGTGGTGTATGTGGTAGATGTAGTAATATATGACAGTGCAGTCTGATACCTAGCAGTAGTGTGGTAGTGGTGGAGGTAATGGTGGAGGTAGAGGGGCTCCTAGTTAAACATGCATAGTTGTATACACATGTTATATGCATGCAGTCATACATATGTGTATGTATACAACATAATGATAGGTGTATAGGTATCACTCTTTTGTTGTGGTTAATATCATACATGAATGGTTCTCTTGTTTAATCAGCATATGATCATGTGAACCTGACAGTATCAGTTAATCAAGTAGATCACATATGACAGTATATAGTAGCTGTAGGCATTGAGTTTAATAACCTTCAATCACTACCAATGAGCTTAAATGTACTACTATTCAGGCTATCATATACAGATACCCAACATAGAGACTTGCACATGCATTACTACCTACTAACATGCGCTGGAACATTATATGAATAACTTACATGCATACATTCATACATTACATATACACACACATACATACACACACACAGACCACACATGTGTACACATACACAAGCACACACATATAAATTTATTTGTTATTGTCTACATATCTTTACTATTATTATTATTATTATTAGGTTATTACCTATATTTCACTTGAGATCAATTTATTTAAAATCGGATATTAGTGAATACATAATGTATACTACTACTACTACTACTACTACTACTACATACCGCATACGTATACACACACAAGCGCGCCTACCCATACTAGACTAACCATCCGTTACCCGCCTCACAATGGGCGTCCAGGAAGATAAGCACATCGCCTGTAGCAGCCTCAGCCCCCACTTGTCTAGCTTTGATGAGCCCCAGTCTCTCCTTGGACACCACCTTACGCACCACTCCATCGGGCCACGTCTGCTTTATGTAGTCGTCGAGCTTCTCGAGGAGTTCAGCTGCAGGGAGGACATGTATTACTAGTGTATTTAGTGTGGTGTGTGGGGGAGTATCCTAGGGTATTAGTCAAGGAGAGGTGAGCCTTAATAGCCTCAAGGAGTTAAGCTGAACGAGGGAGACGAACATGTATTACTAGTGTATGAAGTGTGGTGTGTGAGGGGGTATCCTAGGGTATTAGTCAATAAAAGGTGAGCCTTAATAGCCTCGAGGAGTTCAGCTATAGGAGGTGGCCATGTGGTACATAGTGTAGTGGGTGTATGTGTAGTATATAGTAAGTAGAGGGGTCCTAGGTCATTAATCAAGTGGGGGGGGCTAAATCATTAGAAATTCAGCTAAATGGAGATGAACATGATAATAATACTAGTATACCATAGTAGTAGTAGTAGTACAACTACACACGCAGACACACACAGACACACACGTACACACACACTAACGTCTGGTACTGGCATCGTCCATGAGAATCACCTCCTTAAGGTAGCGCGCGGGTGACCTATTCACCACGCTGTGTACTGTCCTCAGGATGGGGGACCAAGCTTCGTTGTGGTAGATGATCACCACCGACGCAGTACCCAGACCTACGGACTCGTAGTCAAAGTTCACGCATCTGTGTAGGACGAGGGGGGTGGGGCGGGTTGTAATGTTCGCTATGATCATTAGTTATACTATTTCTTCAATTATTAGCTACAATTTCTACAATAATTAGTTATACTATTTTTACAATAATTAACTATATTTTGCGAATTTATGCTAGTAATGCATAATTATTAGTGGAAGATATCTAAAACCAGTTCTAGCGTAATTTAGGGTATTATAAGTTTGTAAAATTAGCATTACGATATAAGGTAGAGCTAACATTTTCTATTAAAATTAAAGCGTTATTATTAGATACTATATTACAAGTGGAGATACTTTATTGCGCGAATAAATGATTATTGTTAGTAGAAGATTACGTATCACACAACAAGATACTACATCGTATATAGGAGCTACTACTTGCATATAGAAGATACTATATTTCTCCTGGAGAAACTGCATACAATCAAAACCTCTTATAACCTCAAGGTTATAGGAGGTTTTCATAAAACGTATGTAGTAGTTACTGCATCGTGCATACTAGATACTGCGTTGCGAGTAGGAGATACTGCAAAATATGAATATATTAGCTATTGCATTGCACATAGGAGATACTGCATATTAAGCATATATTAGATACAGCATAATATATAGGAGATACTGCAAAATATGAATATATTAGCTATTATATTTTACATAGGAGATACTGCATATTAAGCATATATTAGATACAGCATAATATATAGGAGATACTGCAAAATATGAATATATTAGCTATTGCATTGCACATAGGAGATACTGCATAATAAGCATATATTAGATACAGCATAATATATAGGAGATACTGCAAAATATGAATATATTAGCTATTGCATTGCACATAGGAGATACTGTATAATAAGCATATATTAGATACAGCATAATATATAGGAGATACTGCAAAATATGAATATATTAGCTATTGTATTTTACATAGGAGATACTGCATATTAAGCATATATTAGATACAGCATAATATATAGGAGATACTGAAAAATATGAATATATTAGCTATTGTATTTTACATAGGAGATACTGCATATTAAGCATATATTAGATACAGCATAATATATAGGAGATACTGCAAAATATGAATATATTAGCTATTGTATTTTACATAGGAGATACTGCATATTAAGCATATATTAGATACAGCATAATATATAGGAGATACTGCAAAATATGAATATATTAGCTATTGTATTTTACATAGGAGATACTGCATATTAAGCATATATTAGATACAGCATAATATATAGGAGATACTGCAAAATATGAATATATTAGCTATTATATTTTACATAGGAGATACTGCATATTAAGCATATATTAGATACAGCATAATATATAGGAGATACTGCAAAATATGAATATATTAGCTATTGTATTTTAAATAGGAGATACTGCATATTAAGCATATATTAGATACAGCATAATATATAGGAGATACTGCAAAATATGAATATATTAGCTATTGTATTTTACATAGGAGATACTGCATATTAAGCATATATTAGATACAGCATAATATATAGGAGATACTGCAAAATATGAATATATTAGCTATTGTATTTTACATAGGAGATACTGCATATTAAGCATATATTAGATACAGCATAATATATAGGAGATACTGCAAAATATGAATATATTAGCTATTGTATTTTACATAGGAGAAAATGCATATTAAGCATATATTAGATACAGCATAATATATAGGAGATACTGCAAAATATGAATATATTAGCTATTGTATTTTACATAGGAGATACTGCATATTAAGCATATATTAGATACAGCATAATATATAGGAGATACTGCAAAATATGAATATATTAGCTATTATATTTTACATAGGAGATACTGCATAATAAGCATATATTAGATACAGCATAATATGTAGGAGATATAGTCAATGCTATGTGTATGCCGCCGGAACGATACGCGATACTCTTTAGATCTGTAGTCGGGCAGCGATCGTTCGAGGGAGATCACGTCACTAGCCACGATGTTCATGCCTTCCTTATCGAAGTGGTCGGCTGCGTCGTCCTTCTCGCTCGAGGACATCACCACCGAGGCGCCCTGTTCACCGCGACCGGTACGCCCCGCCTGTTTACCCTGGTAGGCATCGTAGCGTCGTTCTCTGTAGTCGGTCCACTCGTCGCGGGGCGGCAGCAGTGAACGCCCCGCCCCGTAGTTACTCCAAACTAGGCCGAAGAACGCGCCGACGAACGCCGCCACCAGCAGAAACTTCACCGTCAATAGTAGGATCTGGTTCAGGTGCGGGTATTTCAACCGTAGCACTTGCAGCTTCGACATCGCGTCTGCGAAGTAAGTAACGTGTTTAATGAATGTTTAGTATTGGTATGTATTAGGGTGCAGTGAATTTTTAAACGGTTACGGTGAGCTGATATGTCTCGCGTTAGTGATTTAATGATATATGTGGAGTTCAATAATTTCAATAAATTCACATATATCATTAAATCAATAACACGAAACATAATCAGCTCGCCGTAACCATTTCAAAATTCACTCCACCCTAATATATATATATAAATTCTCTATTAATATATGAATTATTTAGTTTTAAAATTATTAGGAAATTAATAATTGAATTAAATTGTATTATTTAACATTATATTCATAATAGGGTCCTTTTTGAAAACAATAATATAAATTATAAAATAAACTATATTTTATTATAATGAAAAACTAATTTATATATTTAGATTACATATATATTTTATGTATTTATATTATAAACTTCAACTTAAAATTTAAGTTGATCCACCAATTAACATGAATCAAAACAATATATTTACAACTAATATTCAATATTATATTTTATACATGTATTATACATTTACACAAAAATTGTGTACATGAGAAGGGCATTTATCATCGATGTAAATAAAGTGGATAAGCAGTTGACGCATGCAATGCATGTAAAGATAGATACAGTACTTTTACAGAATGGTACTTTTATCGATAAATTAACAAAATGGCATCAGTGATTTTTAATGGATATTAGTCATATTATATATGTCAAATATTAAAACAGTAGGCTTTTCGGCGAAATAGAATAAAGTGACTTCTATCTATAATATAGACACTATAATATAGTCACTTTATAGATTCTATATCAAATTGATAATCAATGTATTTGGATTATAAATATCAATAAAACAGTATAATATCTTCAATTTAAATACACAAAATTACGAGGAATATTGATATGATGTATTTTAAATATATATTTTATTTTTAGTATAGATAGTACATTAAAATTGGTAGTAATCATCAATATATATGAAAAATTAATAATTTAAAATTTAGTAGATATTTAGTAGTAGGCTGCGACTGCAGCGTCTCTATTGTAAAGTGTCATACACTACATTCATTTGCTTATACACTTTCTTTATATTGATGGAATTTATACACATTTATTTGTATATATTTAATTATTTTCAATATACTATATAAAGTATTTTTATAATAATTATAATTATAATTATATTACTATTATTAAATTAATAATTAATTATTAATACTATTAATAATAGAATATTGAAAATATTATATTACAGATATTATTAAATAATAATTTATTTGAAATAAGAAAAATTATTGGATTATAATTATTATTAAATTGTATACGTCGTATGAATCATACGGTATGATACGATAATAACAGTCGTGTTGCTAATGTAAATAAGCGTGAAAAATTACGAATTGAGTTTTTATAGGCTCACTTTGGGATGAAGTACAGCTAAATAAACAAAGCAGAATAAAACTAAACCAATTAAACCAAAAAACGTCAATACAAAATATATACATTTACATTATAAACCCGTCCGTTATGATCGGACACCTTTTAATAAGGCTTATTAAATAAGTTATTTAATAAGCTATTAATTTAATAAGTTATTAAATTATATTGGATATTGCCTCAATATTATATTGGATAATCAGACTACATATCCCTCATTCATAATTATATATAATATTATATTAAAAACAATCATATTTTCATCTTTAATTATATTTAATATGATTTATTATAAATTTTATATACAAATAATATTTGAAATATTATTTAAAATTAACTTTTTATAAAATTCCTTTATATATTATTTTATATATATAAGAATATATGTTAAATATGATAATAAATTGTATTAATAAATAGTATAATATTAATAAGAGTAAACATGGTATAATTATATAAATATTAATATATACAAATTTTAAATCTATTACCTAATTTTTATTGCCACGATTTAAATTCTTCAAAGATCATACTTGGGTAATATACAATCCCTATCTAAAAATAAGGTTACCAGTAATTTGGTCAAGTTATTTACCTAGAACTAGGGTGATTTCCTGAGATACCTGAAGTATTTTGTAATATTTGTATTAATAATTAAATTATTAAATAACATTATGTAGTAGTAATAAATTAATAAATGTATATATTTAAATACATGACTTATATTTATCAAAATATTGACTAAATAACTATATTTAATGATAAAAGTAATCAAAAGTATTATAATTATAGGTTATTATCATATATTATTTAATAGTATTGATATTATACTCTATATAATAACAAATTGTAATAGTTATCTATGCCTCTATATATAAAACTATAGTTTCGAATAGTTATCTATTGATTATTGATATAATATAAAATTGATGCTTCAGCTAGGGGCGCTTGAACGATTTTGTATGTAGGGAGTATACGTACCTATATATATGTACCAACCAATCAAAATAAATGTTGTGGTTAAAAGTGGGGGTACCAATACATAGAGGTCCCCCTGAATTTTAAAGTGGAGGGGGACATATACCTTCCCGTTAAGGTGGAGTGATATTGGACAATTATTTCCGTTTCACCTGGCTCACTCTGCATTAATTAGATAGCAGGGTACTGAATACTATACAAACAAAATGTGTTGATTAAATAAATATTCAGGGGTATATGGCCATTTTAAAATTAACATGGGATAGATGGGAGATTCTACATGTGATTTTTTTTTTTCGATAAAATTTGAATTTGTTCGTGTTTATAATTCAAGAATATAAGCACATTTTTAATATGTTCTTACTTGAGTGACCTCCTTAAAAATCATTTTTGAAATATTTAAAAAATTTTTTTTTATTAATTCCTAGAAATTTCCTAGAATTTTACTAATTTTTTGTAAAATTGATATAACTTTTAATTTATTATTACTAAGTTTAATAAGAATCTAATAATATATATATTATTAATATATTATCAAAAAATAAATAATAATAATTGTTATTTTATCAAATGTGGATGTTGTAAGGACATTTTTGTGGAATTTTAGTATATATTTTCAAAGGGTTGTAATTTGGAATTTTTGTTCATAGCACCCTCAATACTTAATTTAAAAATCTAAAACTTTGTTTCCATCACTAATTTACTATATACTATATATATTCTGTGAGGCAGGTAAAACTGAAATTCTGGTCATAAAACACTCCACCTTAACTCCCGTCATCCCCATTTGCAGTGCCCTTAGCTTCAGCAGATTCCCAATATCGATATTGTTTACGATAATTCTGAATAATGCACATCATATTATTTTAACTTGTTTGAAGTAAAGTAATTAGCCCTTACATAGATATCACTCTATTATTAATCTACATGTAATCATCCTCACGATAACCCTCTCTAATAATTCTCAACAGAATTATCTGACTACATACACAATTATATCGATAATAACTTTATGTTGAACTGACTCATACTAGATCGGATATCACACAGTCCGGCCAGTGAAATATGACCGCGGTCATAGGCTGCCAATAAAGAGTTTATTTACCAAATATACATTATTTTATTTTATAAATATTTATATATTCAAATTAATTCAAAATAAGAGTTTATATCAATTAATTCAACATCTGTATAATGAACTAAATTAAATACACTTAAAATTAATTTAATTAAATTAAAATGAATTGTAAAATACGATAATTTGGTCTACCATAAATATACTTAAGTATTCAATTGAAAAATAGAAAATGGTAGACAATTTTGTCAATTTGATACACGCTTATGCGACTTAAATTGTCACTTCTCCTTAATAACAAATATAGGTTGTAATTACAACTACATTAATGTACAACTACTATTCAGTATTATAGTATGCACAAAACCAAATCTCTTATTATGTCACCTGCCACATATGTAAACATGGATATACACTTTATAAATTGTTAAGGGAAGTTTATTGGTAAGGTATACCTATATACACATTTTAGTAAAGGAACAGTATACTGTTACCTTACTATACTCATTCTCGTATTACTATTACTCCTTGGACCTCTATTCTATACTAACCAATCATTATGATATTACGTCCGAACAAAAACCCACCACATTCAAACTTACTTCGCTTAGAAAATTAAAAATAATGAACTAAGCTTCTATAGAGAACAACATAACAATCTATTAATACACTACTTGCAGCCTTGACATACTGACTACTACAATAACTACCAACACTTTATATGAGCTACTTATTTACAGATAAATCAAAACCCATACTATAACACCCCGGTTCAACTCAAACCTAACTCTCTTCAAAAGACAGCAAGCAAACTAGCCATACTCTTCATAAACCCCTACCTATACACAACTACAGAGCCTGGTTCATTTAGCGTAAATAATTATGATTAAACATGCATATTTCCTAATCTAACTACTATAAGACTAATCACTGATGCTAAAAATCACTACAAATATCTATAAGATAAACAATAGCCTACTTTGATGCCTTCGACACACACACCCAATACCTCATCTATATAATGATATCATTTTTGAAATCAATTGATTTTTCTTTGATAAATACTACATATCCATACTATAATTACTACCTTAAAACAGTGATGTTATGCAATATCTATGAATATACCATAGCCCCAAATAGGGAACAGGGGAGTGTGGCTGTGTCCGGACCCCTTCCCCATTTATAAATAAGGGAGTCCGGATATGTTTGGACCCCACCTGTTTTTGTATTAATTTAAAAATAATTTAATAATTTATTAATAATATAGTGAAAATATAATGTTAGAAGATAGCTATTAGTAAAATAAATATTATAATCTTGATTTTTAGTCACAATACTATCGATACCTTTTATAGTGATTTAAAAAGGTGATAAACCCTTCTAGCCAGATATAAGATATATTAAAACATATATTTATAGTCATAATAGTAAAGATCTAACTGGTGCAACATAAAACGGGTACAACACATTGCAATATATTCATTGGTGAAGTGAAAGGAAGCAGATTACATCTATTAAGACATTACTTATTAAGATATCATATTTATTTTTAACTACCTAACTCTATTCATATATATATATATATATATGTTATATAATGATTATTATGTAAAATAAAATATTTTACTAATTTATTTTAAAAATAAAAATATTAAAAGTTAGTACTCGCATGATGACTGATTTATATGTATACTTATGGCATGGCATATTCATGGATACCAATCTAGCTCTATGAATCACATTTGTTACATGATAAGTTATTTTTTTATAATATATAAATTTTAATATAAAATATCTATTATATTTAATTACAGTTAAACTAATAAGCAAATAATAACATTTTATGTAATAATTTAATTTATATGTATAGTATACATTGTATACCCAATTAATAAGTGTATATATACATTTATATATATATCATAATATTTGTTTAGCCTGATTTTAGCTTGTTTCTGCAATTTAATTAAAATAATAATTAATTATAAATATAGAATATTATTTAAATATCATTTATTGTATCAATTACATAAAATACAACAATTTAAAAACAAATATATACAATTAATACATTATTACTCAATAATAATATAAATTATTAATGATCGATGATATATAGTATATACCATAACAAAAGTTGACCATTAGACATTATTAATAAATAATATTATGCTTTAATACACTGCGTAAAACATAAATATATATATAAACATATTGCACATCAAATAACAATATTTCATAACCAAATAAGTCAACGATGAATATTTAATAAAAAATAATGAGATTATAAAATAATAATATAGAATAAAATAGAATAAAAGAGAATAAATATTAAACCTTATTTAATAATAATATGTGTATCACACACACACATATATATATAGATATATATATTTTATTATTGTATTTTATTTTTTTTAGAATTTATATTTTTATTTAATAATTTGAGGTGTACATTTTTCTCTTCGAGTGCACTACCTCCCTTGCTAGATAGCTTGCCGTTCGGCCGGAGAAAGTTGAACATGTTTACATTGAGGACTTCAGTGAACAGCAATGTACCTAAGGTATATGTTATGTTACGTATATAATACTGTGTGCGTTCATGAAACACTAGATGTATACTATCAACTATATTTATTAGAGGACATTATAGTGTTTATATTAAGATAACGACTAATTCAATATCTAATGTAATGAATACATTAATTATAGCGAGAATTTACTTATTTACTAATTTACTTATTAATGAATTCATCATAATAAATTCAGATCGAGTGATTAAACTAAATCGACTCACGAAAAAATGTTATAGTGTACATACCTACAAATATTACTATTTAAAAATGTATTACTATGGATTAAAGTCAAATAATATTTATAAAATGAAATATCATCGAAGTTATAACATCTCTATTTAGGTAAGAAGAAGGAGAGAGCGATAGATAAGTAGAGATTGTTAGTGAGAGAGGCAGATAGAAGAGTAGGGCATATAGAGTGGGAGAGTTACCGAGTGAGTTAGAGGGATAAGGAGATGATAAGATGGAATGAGAGGGAGATAGTAAGGGGGTAATACAGTGTACGAACCCGTGAACACAAAGAAAGTCGCGCACCAGTGAAGATTACCGAAACTGTTGCCAAAGTAGACGATGGATACGACGAGGCTGACAAACTTCCTCAAGGTCACTATCAAGGTCACCGTTAATGAGGTCACCTCTGTAGTCAATATGAACACCGATCTTATGCAGATGTAGCTGTTCGAGAGCGAGGGGGCATTATAGCTCTACATATAGGGGCGTGAAAGTTAGATTCACAACATTATGTATTGCTTAGTTGCAATGTATATACATTAAACCGAATCGTGGAATTTATATTTTTATCAAATACATTTAATCTATTACTATCTTTTAAGATGTTTTAAATATTATTAAATATTTTTTTTTATAATTATGACCAATATGAGGGCCTATCTAAATTAAACATGGAAATGATGGGAAAACTTACATATAATGGATATACAAATAATGTATACACGTTTATATTTATGTATACTTATATTTGAATACAATCTTATGAAAAGTTATGGTATTATATATTATGGAATAGAATAAATAATAAAACATAAAATAAAATAAGGGAGTAATATTCTAGGAGTAATTCTAGGAAATATTAATATATATATTGGAATTACACCAATAAATTTTAATATAAATTTTAAATTTTTACGTAAATATAAAATGTATGATATACATATATGGTTACATTATATTTATATATACTAAGTTAAATATTAATACGTAAACACAAATTAATTCTCTATAAACAATGTTCTTTTATCTTCTAGACTAGAAGTTCTAGTATATAATAAAATAATTTGTTTTCAATATTTTAACATGTATATTCTCTTTATATTAAACAACTTCTTTCTATGACGAATACTTTTATTTATGTATTATATTTATATTTTGCAATAGAAGAACTATATTGCATACTGATGAGAAAACTGAATGCACATGTGGACACATAAAGTGAAGGGAGTATGCATTAAGGGTTTATGTATTAACATCAATAGATCGAGGTGACATGAGACTAATATGCTCTAATACTACTTTGCTATAAGACCCTGGCCAACTTCATTCATGTGATATATTGTAGATTACAATTTTAGTATTTTTGTATACACGGACACACAAACACATACACACACACACACACACATAGACACACATACATACACACACACACACAGTATACTAACACAGTGATGGTATTACCGAGGGCGTACAGCCACATCACAGGTACACTGATTCCCAGCGCTGGAATCTCAACGGGATCTAGTGGAGAAGAGGCAGGGTATAGAGTATTACGTATGTAGCATGTGTAAGGCTATGCATGTAATGCGTGAAAGGCATGGCGTAATCAGGGGGGCTTAGTTCAATTGCGGTGGTAATGATTGTATTCATAATAAATGAATATCGATAGTATTGTTATTTTGGTGGAGTCCTTTCATCCCATCCAGGAACTTAGATGACGTTTTTATTTATAACATATGGCTCTAATATCCCTTCGAAGCTGCTCTCATGTTAAGGCATACGTGGTTTTAATGAGAGCCGATCATTTATTTATACACAATTATATACGATCACTTGTAAATATTATTG